>VZRR01009645.1:0-30908 GCA_013398015.1 Oreocharis arfaki | reverse complement strand
CCCTGTGCCAGGGCCTGCCCACCTTCCCAGGGAACAATTCCTTCCCAATATCCCATCCATCCCTGCCCTCCTCCAGCTTAAGGCCATTCCCCCTTGTCCTGTGCCTCCACGGCCTCATGAAAAGCTCCTCTCCAGGAAATGCCTCTTTTGTTTTATATTTAGCACAAAACCTTTCAAGTTGTCAGAATGTTACAACGAACACTGCCCAGATTTGTGCAATTAATTCTGCAATAAAAAACAGTAAAGGAAAACTTGGAAGTATTAAAAAAAAAAAACCCACTGAAAAAAGGGCAGAGCTGAAGTTTTTGACTTGTGGATGTGAAACTTCACCTTCTAAACAAAACAGAAGCACACTGAGCTCTATAATAGTTCAGGTGGCAGGATCCCAACCATTTTATGGAACAAAAAGTCTGAGGAGTCAAGAAATTTTTGCAAAGACTAAATTGTCTTAACAGTAGTAAAATAAAACAAGAGTGAAATCCATTGTTTCTGTGTAAGAAGATGGGTGAGTGTAATTTAATCACCAGGAACTTTACATGGAAGAAAAAAACCACTCTGCCCTCTTTTCTTTGATTTTTTTTTTTCTGCAAGTTTTTTCAAAATTTCCTGTGATTTGGCAGTGATCAATTTTTGTGCTGTGTTATTTGGAATTAAATCAAAAGCCCAGCCACTTCTCGAGAAACACAATCAGGCTGCATTGGCCAACTGGTCCCAGAGAAAAGCGACACCAGCCAACACCAGAGACCTTGGTTTAAGTTAAGACCAGCTGGGGGATCAAATTAAATACTGAAATGATGGAGACCCGAGTTGTTTAACACTCTGTGTTCCCCTTTAGGACCAGGCGAGTCCCTTCAAACAGCTCTGCTTAGCAATAAGGTGTGAAATTATCCCACGGCAGACTTGCCCAGCAGGTCACATCCTTAACTCCTATCCCTTTATATATCCTGGTAGAAGGGACAAATAAATCAAATATTTCATTTTGCATCAATATTGCTGGCAAAATCAGCAGCAGTGTTTTGAATCAGAGACTAAAACGAAGGTATTCTGGTACATGATCAAAAAATGCCTGACATGGCAGGAGCTGCCCAGGGAGATTTGGAGTCCCTATCTCTGGAGGTCCAAGGAAGGACAGGATGTGGCACTCGGTGCTCTGAGCTGGGGACAAGGTGGGCATCACTCCCAGGTTTAGAGGTCCTTTCCAGCCTAAATAATTCTGGGATTCTATGGTTTCCTGCTCTGAACATTTAAAGATGCCCAAGAATTTGCAATTCCTTGAACTTAAACCCCACTAAGATATTCCTGAAATGAAAAGTGATCATGGAGCACCATTAAATTCACAAAAGGGAACGGAAATGACATTGGAAGCAAACACAAACCCACGGCACATTTGCCCATGGAAATCAGCTTTCCAGGATCATTCAGACAAGAACTGAGCCTTCAGTTGCACAGAAATCTCATTTATCTCTAATCCAACTGAAGAACACAGTTTCTGTCCTTGCTTCCTTCCCCACCTCCTTGGCCCTTCCCATTGCAGTCATGTTTAACAAGGTGCAGCAGGATAATTTGGCATTATTTAAACATTTGATTTCTGCCTACATGTATCAGCTGCTCATCTCCCTGCCAATTTAAAACTCTCCATGCCCCAATACACTGTCTAATAAATACTGCAAAGCACAGAGGGGTTTTTTTTCCTCATTATTTTCTCCAACCTAACCCAAAAGTTTTCTTTTCACCATGTAAAATAAAAAGAAACAAAAAGAGAAAGAAAAGGAAAATTATTATCTTTCAACAGAGATTCCCCAGAAGAGATGAGAGAGGAGGTGTTTGCCTGGGAGTGATCACACCCGGGCATTCAAAAATTACAGCAATGTTTGTGGAAAAGGTGTGGGGGTATTGGTTTGGGGTATTTTTGGGGGTTTAGGTTCAAATACCCAGATATTTCCTCAACATGAGCACTCCATGTAAAATCCCAGAGAGTTTCCATGAGCTTCAGTCAGGAAAAACCGTGCCTGTGTTTAATGACAGACAACAGCTGAGCAGTAACGATGCCCTAAATGGGAAAATGATCACTGCAAAAAGAACACATTAAACTGAGCTTGGAGAGCTCAGCCCTCACGATTATTGTCCAGACACAGGGGATGGCTCCCCCTGCACACAACAGCAGAGATCCTGGAATCCCTGAGGCTGGAAAAGCCCTCCCAGCCCATGGAGTCCCAGCTGTGCCCAATGCCCACCTTGTCCCCAGCCCAGAGCTCTGAGTGCCACCTCCAGCCCTTCCTTGGACACCTCCAGCCATGGGCACTCCACACCTCCCTGGGCAGCCCCTGCCAAGGCCTGAGCACCCTTTCCAGGCAGAAATTCCTGCTGCTGTCCAAGCTGAGCCTCCCCTGGCCCAGCCTGAGGCCGTTTCCCCTTGTCCTGTCCCTGTTCCCTGGCAGCAGAGCCCGACCCCCCCCGGCTGCCCCCTCCTGTCAGGGACTTGTGCAGAGCCACAAGGCCCCCCCTGAGCCTCCTTTGCTCCAGGCTGAGCCCCTTTCCCAGCTCCCTCAGCCGCTCCTGGGGCTCCAGCCCCTTCCCCAGCTCCGTTCCCTGCCCTGGACACGCTCCAGCCCCTCCAGGGCTCTCTGGCCGGAGGGCCCAGAACTGGACACAGATTGTGCTGGCTGGGGCAGAAACTCAGCCCCTGCAGAAGTTCAGACTTTCCAGAGGCTCTGGAAAACCCAGACCCCTATTTAAAGCCTTCTGAAAGAAGAGTCCATAATCACCAAGCAAGTTTCTGGGCACTTGAAGTGATTCAGAACACACAGCCCCTGTGCTCTGCAGGACACAGACACGAGTCAGTTCTTGTTATGTGAAACTCAAATCCTACAACATCAAGTTTTGATCAAGCTGAAGTTCCTGTGCCTTTGATGGCCTCAGGTTTTCACTTTTATATTTTCAAACCCTGCCCTGCCTGGTGTGTCACTGTGCAGTTCCTTGCAGCTGCTCGCTGCTGCTCTCTCAGGCCAGGCAGGCAGAACAAAGCCTCTCCAGGCTCTCCAAGGACACCCACACTGTCCCAGGCCCCAAATGGGTAACCCAACATCTTGGGAAGGGGGGAGAGCTTGGGGAAATTACATCATTAACTGAAGTTTAATTGGTGAATTGATGCTGATGTGCAGATGAACCAAACCTATAAAAGAGTGAAGAACTCGTGACTCGTTGTCCATCTTGGGGTCCATCTTGGCAGTGGCCTCTGGCTCCCCAGGGTGTGCCTGTGAAGGCCTTTCAGATAAATACCCACCTTTATTCCCTTACTCCTGTCTGCTCTCTGTTTCTAGGTAGCCTCTTAAGGCATTACCTTGTTTTAAACAGCCACCTCTCATAAAAAACAGATTAAACCAGAGCAACAGGGAGGCAGTTTCCCTCACAGTTTGTTTGTCCACGTGACAGTCTCATACAAGGATTCAGAAAACAATTCTTAGTGCTAGACTGAGACAAGGAGAAATGAGAAGGGGGTTTGGAAAGCAACATGACAGGGACAGCAGGTAAAGAAAGGATTCCTGACCTTCCATGTCACCAGGACACAGCAATTCTGTGTTTCCAAACTGTTGCTACAAATACAATATTGCCAATAAAAACTACAATTGAGCAGGCAACGTAAATTACTGCTGGAATATGAGATGAAAGACAGGACAGTGAGGCAGATTTTAAATCTTGCCAGTTGAAGAGTTTCTCTAAGCTCTTTGAAAGTCAAACTAGTTTAATTATTGCCCTTCAAATACAATTACAAAGCCTGATTTCCTCCCAAGTTAAAATATTTACATTTTAGGGTTTCCTAGTAAAGAAATGAGGTCAATTTGTATGAGCTGCCTTAGTAGTAAAATCTAGTAGGCCCTACTGAGCAGCAACTGTGTTTCTGCTGAAGAGAAAACCACAAAGGATGGTTGTGGCCTTCCAAGTCTTCATGCTGCTTAGAACAGATGCAAAATATCTTCATGACTTAAGAATAAACCAGAAAGTTCATGATGAAGAGCTTTGTTGGAGAATAAATCAGAAAGCTCATGACTGAAGAGCTGCAGTGGCTCCACTCACACACAAACTCCATGGCTATAAACCAAGGTACGAGTGCACAGACACAGAGCTTGATGATTTTGAGGAGCTCAGCCCTAAAATTATCACTGGAGTTACAGCTGCAAGTCCCAAAGACTGAGCCACTCTTTTGGAGGGGACACAAGGTGTTCCAGGGCACTTTCAGGGGGGTTTCTGCTTTTCCTGCACCAGGAATTCCCTTCCCAGGTGTGAGTAGCACCTTTGGGAACACAGGCCTTGGAGGACGAGATCCAGCTCAGTTCTTACAGCCTTCCCCTGCCAAGGGATGGCTCAGGACAGTCAAACCCTAAAGGAATCAAAGAACATCTATGTTTGACACCTTAAAATCCAGACAATCCAACACATGGGCTGGAGAATCACAGAATCCCAGCATGGCTCAGGCTGCAGGGAGCACAGCGGGCACCTGGTGGCACCTCCCTGCTCCAGCAGGGCCATCCCAGAGCCCAGGGCACAGCATTGTGTGCACACAGCTCTGCAACAGCCCCAGGGAGGAGAGCCCACGGGCTCTGTGCACAATGTGCTCAGGGCTGGGCAGTGCCCAGGGCAGAAGTTGTGCCTCCTGTGCAGGGGAATTGCTGGGCTCAGGCCCTGCCCGTTGCTCTGGTGCCATTGCTGGGCCCCCGGAGCAGAGGCTGGGCCCTGCTCGGAGCCCTCCCTGCAGCCAGGGACAGCCAGGCCTGAGGGCCCCTCTCAGCTGGGGCTCCTCTCGAGGCTGAGCAGCCCCAGCTCCCTCAGCCTTTCCTGGGCACCGAGATGCTCCAGGCCCTTCCTCATCTTGGCAGCAGAAAGAACTCGGGAGTTCAGTGCCTGGAAAAGGCTCATTCTTAGCCCAATACCACAGCGTGGTGGTTCCAAGGCTGTTGGAATCTGGGATTTGCTCCTTCTCCAGAAGCAGCTTCCTGCCTCATCCATCCCACAGCCACAGGGAGATCCCATGATACTCAGTCCTCTCCACCAGGGCTAAAATCTGTACATTAACTGAGATGATTAACTGACTCTTTTCAGTGTCCCTATATCATGAATAACTCACCTCTCACCACAGGGAAATTCATCTTCTGCCACCTCAAAGTGCTGCTGGTGGCACTCAAAGACACTTTGAAGAACTAAACCCTTCAGAGGAACTTAATGGCTCCACTACAACTCAACAGCATCAAGGAGAGCTCTTTTCCCTGTAGGATCAAGTGCAGAGCTCCCAACCAAACGCAGCAAGTCCCCACAAGACACACAAATGACTCCTGTTCCCACGAACAGAGACCTTCCCTCAGGCAACAACCTGGTGGCATTTCTCTCCTCTCCCTGGATCTGCACAGCGCAGGGCTCAGGGAATGATCAATGAGCTCCAGGTATTCAAATATGCATTTTCCCCAGTTAATTTCCTGCCCAACAGTAATAGATCAAGATCTGAAACTACTTTATTTCTAAAATAGCCTCTCAAGGTGATTTGTAAGGCCCCTTAGTGATTGAATTTTTGTAGCAGAAGATTGTTGGACTGAATAAGAGACAGTAACTAATAGAGGGGGCCTTGAAAAACAGGCGAAGGGGTTTGTGGCTGAACAGTCCTGGCGGCACAAGCGAACAGTTGTGTTTTTCACAGAAACAAGTACACTTATTTTAAAAGTCATCTGCATTCGGGGTAGTGGCAAAGACCATTTACATGTTTTTTATTACATTCTGATAAAAAATACCCATCTGCCTAGCACTTAGGAAATGAAATCCACATTTGGATGAGCAAATCTCCTGATTAGCCTCAGTTTTATTTTGTGAAATTTCATTTTTGAATGAAACAAAACCACTGAGCCAGCAGCGAGATCCATATTCCACAGTGCAGGTGTCCATGGCTCATCTCTTGTTCCACAGTCAAGCAGAAAGGAAGGAAAAGGAAGGAAATGAGTCTGAAACCAGAAGATTGGAAGAACTCCAGTGATAAGTCCAAACAGAGTTGAAAAAACCAACATTAAATAATCAAGAGAGCATTCCTTCTTTGCCATGCATCCCAAGAGAAATACTTCCAGCATCCTGTTCGCATCTCCTCTGGGATAAACAAATATTATTCCTCAAGTGAGTCAGAAGAGATGACTTCATGGAACAGCTCCAGGAGACTTCTGGAGTGGAGGCTTCTAGAAACCCTTATCTGCAGCATTAGGGTTGGACTCGCTGCTCTTGAAGGTCTTTTCCAGCCCAAACAATGCCGTGATTCCACTGGCTCCACACCAAACACAAGTGGGACTCGAGCAGTGACATTTTCAGTGTGTGGCAGGACAGGGTAACAGGTCCCTGGGTTGGGGGACAGGTCAAACGGAGCCTAGCCCTCCCCCTCCTGCCCCTGGAGAGCCCCTTAAACACAAGATAAACCCGAATAAACACAAATTTAGAAGGTAACAAAAGGACCAGGGTGGGCTCCTCTCTGAGCGTACCGATTCAGGATTTTTGTCACTATTCTCTTACAGCTAAAAATCTTCAGGGCAAACTTAAGGGCCTTCAGCTGCTCTTTTCATTCATGTATGAAAAAGTGCAAAACAACTTGGGGTTAGAAGCAGCACCCAAAAAATATTCAAAAGCCCTTTAAAGATTCCAAGGTGTGAAACAGACCCCCACAACTCATGGCCCCATTACACAACATCTGAAAACCCCAGGAACAGATCCATTGCAACTCCTGTGGGTGGATCTCCACATCTGCTTGTGGCTTTTAAAAGGGACCAGAATGATTTTTGCCGCTTTTTCATCTTTTAAGAGTAAAGAATAAATTATTGGTGTCCCCCCCAAGATCCCATTTGTATTTTCATGAAAGGTACGGACTCAATCTAAATGCTGGGCAATTAAATCTGTTAACTGGCAAATAATTGCTGCTGGATTGGTTCAGTCTGGCATAAAAGTGCACGCAGAGTTTTGAATTAAGCTGCCTTCTTTGCTGGCCAAAAATTGCTGCTGAATTTTTCCTTCGAGTCATAGACATTGGATTAGAAAGAAAAAAAGGGAGAGATTTGATCCTGTGTTTCCACCTTCCTCCTCCCTGATTCCTTTAGCCTCAGAGTTTGCCTCTGAATTCAATAGAGCAGCACTGGAAAAATAAAAGAGAATTTAGCTGACCTAATTTCATGGATTGCATGGCTACAAGTGACATTTCTAGTTTTACTTAAGCTAAAAGATTATGAAGCAAAAAATCAAACCTTTGCAGCATTTCTCCTGTTAGGAAGAAAGGCAACAGTGGGAATTGCAAAACCAGATCTCTTTCTTTCAGAAAACCAAACCAAAAATACCCAAACCATATTTGAATATAGCCACACTCAAGCCTAACATTTATTCTGCTGCACCACAGGATTGAACAAAAGGATTACAGGATGAAATAATTGGAATTAAACACTGAATGGGCTCATCAACAGTAAATTAGGGCTGATGGGATGGCTCTGTAACAAAAGAATTGGAGTTTTAATAATTAGAGGGGTGGGTTTTCATACAAAGAGACTACAGTAGATGGGAAGTACTTGGATTTCATCAGGAGCAGATGGGATCCTGGGGAAACTTCCTGCTAAAGGATGGGAAAAAAGCAGCCTGACCACTTCCAAAGCACTCCCGGATAAAGTTACTTTGGAATATCATTAATTGCCGTGGCTGGGGAGGATTTGGTGACTCGGGAGCTCAAGGAAAACACATGAAATAAAGAAATTAGGAGCTAATGAAGCAGAATGCAGCAAAAGGGGCAAGAAACTGAGTCAACATCCACAGCTCCCACCTGGAAAATGGAGCGTTTGCATGCTGGGTGCAAAGAAACAGCCCCTAATTTCTGCCAGAGGTGATTTTTTATTCATTTGTGTTTGTTATTCTGCTGTTAAGAGAACTACACTGGTTGGAAATGGCAACTGCCAGAAGAACACATCTTTTCTATGTTATATTTCAGGTTACAAATTCTGTTCCTGCACATCAGAACTCCTCCAGGCCCAGCCCTGAACGGAGTTTTCTACTTAGCTGCAAGAAATGTATTTCCAATTATTATGTCTGCAAGCACTGCCTCATTAGCTGGGTGCCATTTGCTGAGTCACCAGTCCCCCACCTTGGCTTAAATCCATTTCCAGCTCATTTTTCCTCTGTTACACCCCTGTGAAATTTATCCAAAGTGCTTCTAGCTCTGTTTACCCTTTCCTGAACATAGTGTGGGGGAGGAAATCTGTTCTGGGTGCTGCATGTTCCTCAAGAAACAGCATTTCTGAGCTGTCCCCTGGAAAAGCAACAAGAATTTTGGCTACAGGCAGCAAATTTATACTCATTAAAACCAAGCTCCCCTGTTCAGGCCATATAAGGGAACATTACCAAGGATAAAATCAAGTGTGGGTTCTGTGATAAATAAATTGGCATGGGCCAGGCGAAAAAAATCCACCCAAAAATTATGTTTAGAACCCTCTGAAGGAAGGGAGGTGCTGTGTTTGCTCGGTCACATGGCACTGCCATTAATGAGTGGGGGCCCTTCCCTTCCTCTAAATCACCTGGAAGAAAACGAGTTCTGAGCAATGCTGGGATAAGGACACAGAGATGAGAATTTGTCATACCAGTACAAAGGAACAGAAACGGAAACCTGAGGGATCCCTTTTCCCCTTCAGGAGATCAAACTGTCCCTGTCCTGCCTGGGCCATCCGTGCTTTGCACACTTCAGCATCGCTCCAGCCTTACTAGAAATGGCTCCTCAACCAAAAATCCCCATTTTCTTCTCCTCAAAGATGCCTTTTCAGGGAGCCATGATGCTGCCAGCGTGAGCACAAATAAAAGTCCCACTGAAAAGTGCTGCTTTACTTTTTCAGCCTCCCCTGAGGGCTGAAACAAGCCCTCCCCACTGCCTCCCACCATCCCATGATACTGCTTTCCTTCCCACAACTATTCCTGCTGCTCTCCCATGTCCTCCCATGCTGCTGGACATGCCAGAGGCCATCCCGCTGCCTCTCCTCCACCCAACCCCGCATTTTCCTCCTCAAACCACCACCACCACCAAGGTGAGCCCTCCCCTGCCTGACAGCCCCACTCCTCCGCTGCAATAAAGGATTAAGATGCAGTTAATTGTACCCCAGCGCAGAGCAAATATGTGAAATATGAGCAGCTCGTCCACCTCAGTGCCAGCACTGACAGTGATTATGACAGGGTGTAAAAATGGAGAAAATTTAATTAGCTCTCCTGTACATTATGGACATCAAATATAACGTGGGGTTGGGCTGGGGGGTGGAGGGGAATGAAAGGACGTTTGGAGAGCAATTAGGAGAGCAAGAAAAAGAGACTTTCGACTCGATGGCAGAAAACAAAGCATAATTCAAGCGGGACTGAAGACTTCCCACGAAAGCACAACTACTTTACTTCCCAACTGACAAAACAGAGGTTTCTAAACCAAAATCCAGCTGCCAAAATCATAAATTTGTCCAATTACAGCTCTACCCGCATGGAGTGCCACGGATAATGAGCAACTTCATTACAGACATTCTGAAACCACGCTCAGTTTTCACTTATCCCACTCAGTATTCCCAAGAATATTCAGGAACAACTCTGACAGACTTTGCCCTTCAACGCTGTCAAATTGTTCAAAAGAATAAACCCTAATCATTTATCCAGGGCTGTAATTTTTAATTACCAGAGATCACTGGCAGGACAATTTCGGGTGTCTTTTAATTAAATTCAACCAAGATGTTCCAAGGAGGAGCACGAGCTGCCGGTGCCACGTTTCAGGGTTCCTGAAATCTTGTTTCTCTAGAAAACCCTCATGGTGGATTTTTTCCCAAGTTTTTGGTCATTAAAAATTCTCTCAAACTCCAGTTCCAACCACAAAGGCTGATTTACAAACAAAGTAAAGTTTGATGTTAAAGCTTGCACAATGAATAAGACAAAACCAATTTTGATGCTCGAGCCCCACACTGAATAATCCCAACTGAAGATTTTATCTTGCCTGGTAAGGCAACAGCTTTGGAAAATGCAATCACCAGTACATGCTGAAGCCATGAAACACAAAACACACCCAGATCTTTCTTTCTTGTAATCTCTTTTCCTACCAAACTACTTTTTCAACTAGCAATTGTGGGGGGAATAAAAGCATTCTGATGAAATTCCAGAGGCATCCCAGCCCTCCCACAGCTCCACCCCCTCAGGCAAACCCTTACCTTCATCATTCTGGGCCAGAGCCCGTGCCAGGACAGCAGCGAGTGCCGTCCCCACTGTGAACCATTTCCAGAGACGAAGCTGCTGGACCATTTTCCGTCAAACTTCACTCAAGGCAGAGCTGGAAAAGACAGATTTAATACACTTATTACTCAACCTGCTCAAAGCTGAGCCACTACAAACAGTTTCACAGGTAACTACATAGGGGATGTGCAGTCTCTGAGAGCATGGCATTGTTTCAGCCATGAAAATAAAGAAAATAGGAAAGGAGAACCCCATTAGCATTAATCAAGATGTGTGTACTCGTTAACTCAGTAACTGTGCATGCACAGCCCTCCAAGTCAAGAAAATGCAAGGTTCTGGCTTAAATAGGTCTGATTTCCATAATTTCCCTGCAATAAAGAATTCATGTTGTCCTTCCTGCTTTCAAGCACTTTGGAGAAGCAACTGTAGCAGAGGAATTGCGCTGATTAAAACGAGGGTTCACTGCAAAAGGCCGGAGTGACCTGGGATTCAAAGGCACTGCCCAAGAAAAATGGGAGTGATCCCTGAGGATGGCTTTCTTTAAGGACACAGGCTCTTCGGTTGTGGCCATGAAAATGGGAAAAACACCACCACCACCAGCCCAAAAAACCACCCACAACCAAAGCAAAAATAAATTTAAAAACCCTAAAAAAACCCAAACAGAAAAAAAGCCCAAAAAATCTCCAACCAAAACAAAAAACCCCCACAAACAAACAAAAAACACAAAACAAACGAAAAAAACCCAAAACAAGAAAATCAAAACTCCAAAACAAAACAAAAACCCACAACCCTCTCCATCCCCCCAAAGCCCCCAAAACAAACAAAAACCACCCAAACAAACAACAAAAAGTCCCAACAAAATCTGCAAGACGGGTCTGGCTGAACTCCAGAGCATATTTGGAGTGTGGAACATTAGAAAGACACCAAAAGCTCTGGTTCATAGTTCCAATAAAAAGAATTAGCACAATTCTGCAGCCCAGAACTGAATTATTTTAAAATATTCCTTCAAATTAAAAAAGATTGGGATAAATACAGTGACAGGAGTGCGGAATGAAGAGAGGCTTTCAGCAATATAAACCAAATATAAAAAACTTCTTACACAGTATAAAAAATAGCTGTATTTATTAAAAATCAAACCATCTTGCGAAACAATCATTTGGAGTTGGAGTTTTGGAGGAAAACCTGTGGTTTTTTCCATAGGATAAGGAAAGCAAGCAGGGAAATGTAATAAACCAGACTGAGTGGTTCATATTCACTCAAGTATTTAAAGTTCTTAGGTGGCTGACCATATATATCATATATATAAATATATTTAGTTTGCTTCCACAACAGCTCACATGGGTGGGATCTCCAGAACGTCAGAGGTTTTCCCCAAATTTAATGATTCTCTCCTGTGAGTGATGAGGCGCCAGCACAGCTCCTTTTCCCTCTTTAAAAGCCATGGGTTGCAGGTGACTTTATGGGATTTTAATACCAACGTCCCGGAAAAAACAAAGGGCAGCAGCAAAACCATTTCAGATTCTACACTGCACACGTTGCTCCACTTCTCATCTGGGGGTTCTGGATGGAGAGAGGCTTTTCCAAGCTCCCCCTGTGCTCAGGTCGAACTCTTGCCACCCTGTGCAGCAGCAGGGGGTCAGTGCAGGCCGCACCAGCAGAACAATCCCAGGAAGAACTTTAATAGTGGCCATCAAACAAGTGAAGCACCAGCACAGATCTCCTGGGGCTGCTCACTCCCATTTCAGACCAACGTTTGTCTTGGCAGAGCAGCTCCAGTCACAGAATCCAGGAATTCAAGCCATACACAGCATCCTCCTTTTTCTCTCTCCTCCTTCCCTTCCCCCTGCCCTTCTACAGCTGTTTCCGTCCAAATTCCAGCAGAGATTGTGGAGTCACAGAATTCTTAAGGCTAGGAAAGACCATGAAGGTCATTAAATCCAACCATCAACCAGCACCACCATGGTCACCACTAACCCATGTCCTCAAGTGCCACATCCACACGTGTCCTGAGCACTTCCGAGGATGGAGACTCCACCCCTGCCCCGGGCAGCCTCTTCCAGTGTGTGACAACCCTTTCCACGAAGAACTTTTCCCTAATATCCCATCTAAAGCTCCCCCAGCACAATTTGAGGCTGTTTCCTCTCAACCTCTCGCCTGGTCCCTGGGAGAAGAGACCCAGCTCCCCTCTCCTCACTATCAGCTCCTTTCAAGGAATGGAAGGGAGCAACCCCAGAGAGGAGAAACAACCCCGACAGCTCAAATGAGAATTTGTGGCAAAACACGAAGTTAGAGACAGCTCAAAGGAGAATTCCAGACTCTTCCCAAAGGAACTATTATTCCCATGTGCAAGGAGACCAGAATTGCTCAAAAGGGCCTTTTCCCTCCCTCCTCCTTCCCAAAATGCTCATTTGGTTACTGTCATCCAAACTTCCACTTAACCCATTCCGAAGTCATTCTGGAATTTGCAGCAACACCTTCAAACCCCTCGCCCAAAATGACTTTTGCCATGATGTATTCCTGGTGAGTGCTTGGAAATCAAGGCTGTCTCCACATTACCAAAAGGATTCCAATTAATCATCATTATCAAACCTCCTGGGAATTTTAGGGATGGGAACATCTCACTATTTCACCACTATTTCCTCCCCGGCTAACAAAAGTTCCTGAGGGAACTGGGCTCAGCTGCTTTTGCACTTGAATTAAGTGCTTTTGCACTTCATTAAGTGGCTTTTGCTTCCAACCTTTTACACCTACAATCCCAGAAAACAGAAGTTCGGGAGACTCTTCGTGTCTTCAGGTCAGTCAGAGGAAAATCCCATCCAAATATCGGTTTTAGGTGTTATCAGCCCTGAAAAGAAGAGCTCACACTCGCTTCAGAGGCCACTGATATTTGATTTCTACAACCTTGAGAAACAAAATAAATCCAGCTCTCCAATCACAATGTTCTATTTTAGAAAGTTATTCAGAGCTCAGCTGACACCCTTGAGCGGAGTCTGCTCCTGAGAGATTTTTAGGATGGAATCTTGACAGATTTATTTTTGATTTTGATGAAATGTCAAGCTAAACCACAAGGATAGCAACGCTGCTGCTCCCAGAATAAGCAGCTCTCTATGCAACTGGAATACAACAGAAGAAAAATCCTGTTTTTTCCTTCAATTTGTACCAGAAAAAAAACTCCAAACAAAACAAACCCCCCAAAACACAAAAACAACAAAACAAACAAACCCCCCTAAAAACCCCAAAACCACCAGGACAAAACCCAACCAAACAAACCCCTCCAAAAAACAAAACAAACCCAAAAAATCCAAACCAAAACCCAAAAGAAAAACAGAAAAAAGACCCCCAAAACAGACAAAGAGAAAAAAAACGAACAACAAAAATAACCCCCAAAAGCCAGGAATATAAAGAACAGAAAATGAGAATATAAAGTTCAAATGATTCTGCTAACTCAGAAATAGCTCAGAACAAATCACAATTGACCACAAAGTGCCAAAAGGTTGACAGCCTATAAGAAATAAGGTTGATCTCCAGCCAGAGCAAGGAACAACTGTGAATTGATGAGAGAAGGAAGATCTGTAAAGTAAAACCACACAAAACATCTGCAAGGCTCAGTCTTTTCCTGGAAAATATTCTAATTTTAAATTTTAAGAGAGGATAAATGTAAATTTAAAAAAAAATACGAGTTATGACACCCAAGTGTTTTGAATGTACTTAGAGGGACAGTAATATGACAGTGACTTCCAATAATTATTTACTTTTAGATCAGGTGTTACTACAGGACTTAAAACTTTGCATTTATTCGGAGGTGGAGGAGGGGGACATGGCCTGGGTCAAAATAAATAACCATTCTCTGGGCACCCTGTGCCAGGGCCTGCCCACTCTCCCAGCCAGGAATTCCTTCCCAATATCCCATCCAGCCCTGCCCTCTGGCACTGGGAAGCCATTCCCTGTGTCCTGTCCCTCCATCCCTTGTCCCCAGTCCCTCTCCAGCTCTCCTGGAGCCCCTTTAGGCCCTGGAAGGGGCTCGGAGCTCTCTCTGGAGCCCAAATTTTGGGCCAGGTTTGCCACAGGCCAGAGCCATTGGCTCCCTCACACCAGAACTGCCCCATCCACGCCCAATTCCATGGGAAACACGGACTATGGAAATGCCCACACCACCCAAACTGCCTCCAGCAACAACAACTCCGAGTGTTCACCGCGAGCAGCAAATCTGGAAACGAGTTTGAGGCAAACACTCTGCACCTTCTGCTCCTGCAGCGGGTTTGAAGCCCTGACAAACTGAAACAGAAACCCCTAAGTGAGCATTATCAATTCATTAGACACGTAAACAAATATTTGCTATTTAATATATTTGTCTAAAACAATGGCTCCTGAGAAACTGCTGTGGCTGGGTAAGTCAGCCTTTAAAAACGGATTAAATCCCTATTTACATCTGTGCTGTTATTATTTACACAACCAGCCCGAACTCCTTCAAGCAGCAGGAGTGACACATTTTGCTCAGCGGGGATGCGCTTCTGTGGTGGGTTGGAGCTGAGTTGATTAACGCGTGTTTTGGCCAATTGCGCTTTTCCCAATTTGCATGTTTAAGCTTTGTGCAAGTGCGGGCAGTGCGAGTTGTCCCAGCTCTCCCGCGGGGCAGCAAACAAATGAATAGACCCCGAGCTCCGTCTCCTAAAGCAAGCCCAGACCTCCCCTCCCCCGGTGCCGGGGCACGAACCCCAAAAACGCTGCGAAAAAACCATCCCAAAACCACAAACAACTGAAAAAAACAACCATAAGCTCCAATAATCAAAACCACCCAGTGCAGCTTTTAAAAACTAAAGAGCTTTCCTTCCTCTCCCCCCCAACCCCCCCGGCCCCACACAAACCTAACAAAAACAAACAAAACTCTCTACAACCAACACAATTTATACCAAACTAAAAAAAACCCCACCATACAACCCACAACATAAAAAAAGAAAAACTTTTCTCCAACATAAACCCAAAACCCCCAACTTTACAACTTAACGTCAAAATCAAAAAACAAACAAAAAAATTATGTAAAACAAACCTCAAAATAACAACAAAAAACCCAATACCACGTCTTTCACACACAACTTNAAGTGCGGGAAGTGCGAGTTGTCCCAGCTCTCCCGCGGGGCAGCAAAAAAAAATGAATAGACCCCGAGCTCCGTCTCCTAAAGCAAGCCCAGACCTCCCCTCCGCCGGTGCCGGGGCACGAACCCCAAAAACGCTGCGAAAAAACCATCCCAAAACCACAAACAACTGAAAAAAACAACCATAAGCTCCAATAATCAAAACCACCCAGTGCAGCTTTTAAAAACTAAAGAGCTTTCCTTCCTCTCCCCCCCAACCCCCCCGGCCCCACACAAACCTAACAAAAACAAACAAAACTCTCTACAACCAACACAATTTATACCAAACTAAAAAAAAAACCACCATACAACCCACAACATAAAAAAAGAAAAACTTTTCTCCAACATAAACCCAAAAACCCCAACTTAACAACGTCAAAATCAAAAAACAAACAAAAAAATTATGTAAAACAAACCTCAAAATAACAACAAAAAACCCAATACCACGTCTTTCACACACAACTTAAAAATATCTTTTACAAACCATAATAAAACTATAATATCACAAACTGTTTTTTCTCTTCAATCCATTTAAACACATAAAAAAAAATTTCCATGTACAACCTACCAAAAAAAGTAATCAAGTCACCCAAAAACTATAAAAAACTATTAAAAAAAACTTTCAAAAATTTTATAAAAAAACCCCATTACTTTCAAACTAAAATAGTTTATCCTTAAACACAAAATACCCCATGTATAATCCATAAATAACAANAAACAAAAAATACCCCATGTATTTATTCATAAATAACAATATTTTAAAAACTTCAAAATTTTCATTAAGAAAGTATTTTACGCAACAAATTTCCAAACAAATCTATCTACTGATACCAGTTTAAAAACCCCGTTTAAACAAAAAAAACCCCTTTTTCCTCAAGTATTAAACTTTTAAAGCCTACATTACTAACCAAAATCTCATATTGTATCATCTTTTATACAAATTTAATAAATAAAAAAATACTTTAAAAGTGTATTTCTTTTTATCTTTAATTCCATTAGTAATAAAATTTTCTTTATACTGTACTTACCCAAACACGTACCTCTTTTACCTCACAATTGTTTTTTTTTTTGTTTCACTTNGTCACCCAAAAACTATAAAAAACTATTAAAAAAAACTTTCAAAAATTTTATAAAAAAACCCCATTACTTTCAAACTAAAATAGTTTATCCTTAAACACAAAATACCCCATGTATAATCCATAAATAACAATATTTTAAAAACTTCAAAATTTTCATTAAGAAAGTATTTTACGCAACAAATTTCCAAACAAATCTATCTACTAGTACCAGTTTAAAAACCCCGTTTAAACAAAAAAACACTCCTTTTTCCTCAAGTATTAAACTTTTAAAGCCTACATTACTAACCAAAATCTCATATTGTATCATCTTTTATACAAATTTAATAAATAAAAAAAATACTAAAAAAGTGTATTTCTTTTTATCTTTAATTCCATTAGTAATAAAACTTTCTTTATACTGTACTTACCCAAACACGTACCTCTTTTACCTCACAAATTTTTTTTTTGTTTCACTTAGTATCATTAATTTCCCCTTATACAAAATAACAAATTTCGTGGGGCTTGGCACGTAACCAACTCAAACCACGACAGCTTTGCACCCCACAATTGTGATAAATCTTTCCAAGTAATTATTTTTTAAAGGTTGACGCAACTGAATTGCTTTAACACAGCAAGAAATTAGAGTGCACTGGTCTTTTTTATAAGGTTCATCCTTATTACTGATCAGCTGAACTCTCTTAAAGATTGGAGACATAAAACAGGGAGGGCAAATGCTTATTCTGGAGAGCTGGTGCCATAATAATTCAGACATGCCAGTAAAACAGAAGCGAAAAGGCTCCTAGAGAAGCCAAAAACGAGGTGAACTTGCTTTAGAGCCTGACAGTGCTCCCGGCTTGGTTAAAGCTACAGTTCATCGCAAACTCTGTGTCCCAAATGTTTCATTTTTGTCACCCAAACGATTCTGTTGAAGTGCCAGCAGGAGAGAAAAAGCTCCTAAAAGATTATTTAATCACAGCACACACACACCAGGGAACCTCAAACTCTGTTTTGCCCCACGATGCTGCTCAACGCTCAAATCACCTTGCCTGGTATGGAATTCATATCCATGAATTCCATGGAATGTCTCAGGGGGGTTACTTCTCATTAGCAGGTCCTGAGCCCCTCTCACTGGTGGGGCACATCCAGAGCACATTGGGGTGTGGAAGACACCCTCATCTGAGGCTTAACCACAAAACCAAACCCTAATTCCAGCTCAGGAGCTCAGGGATCACCTCTGGCAGTTCAGGACATCCTGGAAGGGTGAAGATCAGCCCACAGCCTCCTGCCCACACCCAGGCCCTGAGCCCCTCTCACTGGTGGTGCCCATCTGCTGGAAAACACCCTCACCTGGGCCTTAACCAGAAAAATAAACTTTAATTCCAGCAATTGCAGCTCAGGAGCTCAGGGATTACCTCTGGTAGCCCAGGACATCCTGGAAAGATGAATCTCACCCCACAAGCTCTTTCCCATGCCCAGGCCCTGAGCCCCTCTCACTGGTGGGGCACATCCAGAGCACATCTGCTAGGCTGGAGAACAGCCTCAGGTGGGGCTTAACCACAAAACCAAACCCTAATTCCAGCTCAGGAGCTTAGGGATCACCTGTGGTAGCTCAGAACATCCTGGAAGGCTGAGGATCAGCCCAGAGCCTCCCTCCCAGGCCCAGTCCCTGATCCCATCTCACAGCCCCCTCCAACCAGGAGAAAAGCCAGGGGAGGAAGACTTCACCTTCGAGTTAAAACCAGTTCTGGCTCTGATTCAGCTGCAACTGTGACTAACTCTGTTTGCTGAAGTCAAATATCTGCTTAAATGCTTTCCTGAAGAATTATTCAAGCATAAGCAAATATTTGGCTGTGCTGGTGCTACAGTGAATAATTTAGAGTGCAAATCCAGCCTTTTCTCCAGCTATGGGTGTTCCAAAAATCCAAACACTACTCCAGGTTTTATTTCACTGACACTCCTTGAGCAATTAACACATGAGTACTTCAGCCTATAGGCTCTTGGATTTACTCAATCCTATTAAAGTGCTCTCATGCTCCCGGACTGGCACAGTTGAGTTGGATTTTATCACTCTCCTCTCCTCGGATAAAACCTTTCAGGAGCGTGAAGATTTTTAAGATCAAATTTCAAGATCAAACCTGCTCCCCCCTCAACTCCCTTTTCCCAGCTGCTGGATCTGTTCCACATAAATAAACACATTATAAAAGAGGAACATTGATGCTGCATCCCTGTCCCTTGTCCTTGTGTTACCAAGCTCTTGAGTTTTTTAGCCTTACTCAGAGGCAGCATTTTTAGAAAGCAAAGACACAAGCACGAAAAAGAAATGATGACAATTCATATGAGGAGCTGAAGCAAAATTTCACCTGCAAGTTGAAATTCCTCAGCATTTTCTCTGTATCTACATTCAAATAGTTCCTCTTCAAATATTCCCGCTTGCCCAAATTTTTCTTCTAAGGACTACTGCTTTTACTCCTTTCCTCGCCCCACTCTTTAAGCCTGGTATTTCCTGTGCCTTTCTTGCAGAAATGACTCTCTAGGAGTCGATGAGATGCCACTGCAAAGCCAAAGCAAAGCCTCAGTAACAGAGCTCAAAAACATCATTTCAAACTTCAGTGAGAACACCACAGCTGCCCCTGGGGCTGGCTGGGGAAGACACAATGTAGAAGTCAATTAATGAGTCGTTTTTACTTCAACACAGAAATCCCTATGTTTATCTCAATATTCTGCACCCCCAAACACCCCCCAAACCTGCTTCATTCCATCAATTAAAAAGTCCTTTATTTTCCACCTCTACGTGCCAGTGGGAGCCAGAGAATCCCAGAAAGGTTTGGCTTGGAAGGAGCCTTAAAGCTCAGCTCATTCCAACCCCTGCTGTGGGCAGGGACACCTCCCAGACACCCCAAGGGCACTTTTTCCACCCTCCCACCAGCAGAACATGCTATAAATGATGATTTAAAGGATTAAAACTATTTAATGCTGCTGATTCCCACTGAACAAAGAAGGTGCATAAGTAGATGGAAAGTTTGCACGGAGAAAAGTCAACTCACAGAACTGGAAAAGAGCTTTATGGGGGAGAGAAGCACTTTTGTTTCCTGCTCCCATCACTAGCAGTGATTTATTTCTTGTCTTTTTAACAAGTAATGCAGCTACTGGATGGATTAACAGGACTGCAGCCTTTCAGCATTCATCCCTGCCCACAAACGCCGTTTTTTCATGCATTATGAATTTATTGATTGTGATTTCCAGCTCCTCTGTGTGGACTTCACCTATAAAATATCGTTATCACAGAAGGTTTTGAGTCACAAAGGCAGTTGCATGGCTGGGACGCTGTTCATTTGAAACTCCTGCTGTGCAGATGGTGCCTCCAGAAAGAGGAGAGAGCAAAGATATCCTAAACCTGGTATCAGAGCCAGGAGACTTCAGCTGAAAATTAATATTAACATAAAAAGATTAAAAGAAATCCAACCCACATTAGGTAGGAGTAGCTCAGTTAGTTCTTCAATAACCTTTGTCTTCCCAAAATACACACACAAAGCTAAAGTTACACATTAAAGTGTTAATAATGAAAATATAATTCGACATAGAAGTCCAAAGATCGGTTTCATTCTTTAATGCACGGCAGGTATTGGATTCCATCCCAAAAACCTCTCCACTTCTCCCTCGCCAGAGCAGTTTCTCTCCAAGGATCCTTCCCCGGGATTACATAACACAGAGGAGAGACTCCAAGGAGTAAAATCTCTCTGACACCAGGACATGTTTTGTCAGGAGCCCCTCTGGGTGCTCCTTGCAGGACACCAGGAACTGTCTCCACAGCTCATGGCTGAAAACCTGACTGGTGTTATAAAAATGGAAACTTCCCAAACTAAACCGGGGCAACGAACACATCCCAGATTAATTCAGTTTAAGTTCATTTAAGTGGATTCATTTTATTGAAGAAAATGACATTTTCTCAAGTAGAATTGATATGCTGCCTCTTCCCTTCTCTGAGAGGATTTTTATTTAAATTTTGTAAAAATAAACATGCTAAACTTGTCACTTTTCTAGAAAATGAGCGTTTCTACCTGCCTGTAGTCACTACACCAGGAGTAGTATTAAATACACCCTGGAGCAGTGGCAGGAGCTGTGTTTGAGTAGCTCAGTGCATGACACGTCAGAGTTAACATGTGCACAGCCCCTGAGCAGAGATTTCATCCAGCCACTCCCAAAACCAGCTGAAGATTGTGGTTCTGGATAGCACTGGGCCAGAAGTTAGGCCTGGCTTTGGGAGTTAGGCCAGATGCTGGTTAAGCCAGAGAGCTGCCACAAATCTACAGCAGGACTCAAAAGTCCCCTAAAAAACAAATACACATCCCTTTATTGTACAGGAGCCAGCCTGCCTTGGGACACTCCCAGTAAATCCCAAATATTCCTTCTGCCAGCAGTGCCCACCTGCTGTTAACCCCCAGCAATCCAGGGACACTCCCCTTGTGGCTTTTACCCTCCAGGGATCAGGCTCCTCAGCAGAGCCCAAGGAAAATGAAACCATTTCACAGGAATTCAGGCTTCTCTTCTAGAAAAGAGCAGGAAATCAGAAGTTTCATCTTTATCAGGTCCTCGGTATGTTATCAGTGACCACGTTCTGCACTGAAATCACAGATTATTTATTTAACCCCTGAGCCATGTGCGCAAGGAGCCTTCAACACAAGCAACCTCAGATACCCAACCTGGTACATTTAGACTCCTCTCACACCCCACCAGTTTTCTTGGGAAGCCTCCTCAGCCTGGACAGCTGGACTGAAGGCTGTTAATGGAGCCTCGGGCCAGATTTGTGTTAATTTAAGCACATTCCCTGCTGTTCAGCACCTCCTTTCTGCCTCTGCTCCTTAAGGCTGACCTTCAGTTTCCTCCTGCTCCCATCCAACAGCACCCTAGACCCAAAGGGGGTCTCGCCTTCCCCCATCTCCTCCTTCACTCTCAGTTCTGCACATCAAACCCACGTGTCCCCATCATTAACCCTCCCGTGCCCCTCTGCTCTCCAAGCTTTCCCAGATCTGACACCACACCTCTCAGGCCTCAAGCACTCCCTCCCTCCTCCGCTCCAAGATTTTCCTTCCCAGTATTTTTGGGGGATCTTACCCTTAAAAATTCCTCTTGTTGCCTCTTAATAGGCACTGCACATGATTGAGGTGATTATGTGTTTTGATTAGGCTTGGATTGATTTCTGAGCTTGTTGGCCGGGAGGGAAAGGAGGCAGTCAAGTCTTTATTCACATCTTGGCATTTTTAAAAGGCTTCACAAAGCTGGATTCACTTCCCTCTCTTCACTACCCCAGAGAAGCTGTGGCTGCCCCTGCATCCCTGGCAGTGTCCAAGGCCAGGCTGGATGGGGCTTGGAGCAGCTTGGAATAGAGGAAGGTGTCCCTGCCCATGGCAGGGGTGGGATAGGATGGGCTTTAACCAACCCAAGCCGTTCTGTGATTCCATGATTTATCCATCTCCATTTAACCACCCCACCTTCTCAATCTCCTCATCCCTCCAGCTGCTTTTCAGCCCTCTGGCAATCACATAAATCCATCTCCTGAACCTCTGTTTCTCCAGATATCCTCACACCTCAGTGCTGCATCATCAGCCCCCAACACTCAGCATTTCACTTCCTGCATTTTCTGGATTCCTGCTTTCCTTACAACACAGAACACCCAGTGCTTTCATCCACCCAGCTTGGCTATTCCAAGATACTTGGCCTCCACATCTCCTAAGCAAATCCTTCTCTTCCACCCTTCCAGACTCTCTGAAGTGTTTCTGCCCGCTGCTGAACGCAGGGATGGATGTGGCATTTCCAGCCTGTTTTGTTCTGCTGGGTGTGTGGGTGGTTCACACGTTCAGAGCCAGGGGGATGTGGGGTGTGCCCACGTGCTGGGACACCGGGATGGGCACAGGGCACTCATGCAGGGACAGCTGGCACCCCAGGAGCTGCTGGGGATGGATTCAAACACCCACATGTGGGCTTTGATCTGCTCAAGCATCTCCTTGATCAAATATCCAGCAAGAAGTGGCTTCAGAGGAACAGAAAAGACCTAAAGGTGGGATCTTACAATTCATTGTGGAGACAGGAAAATGACAGAAATGACTTTGGGAGAAGTGCAAGCACAGGGATTTTCAGATGGCTCCTGGCTGCCACAGGGAGCTGTTTCCAGGCTGGAGGCTACACATGCCAGGGATTACTGGTATAGAAAAGGTTTGGGTTGGCAGGGACCTTGGAGATCCTCTCATCCATCCCCCCATCCATGGGCAAGGACAACTGTTCCTTCCTGCTCAGGCCCTGCTGAGCTGAGCCAGCTCAGGCCACAAAATTCACCTCTTGTTCAACTCTGTCCCGTGTGTGAATTCCAGAATGGTTTGGGTTGGAAGGGACCTCAAAGCCCATCCAGTGCCCCCCCTGCCATAGGCAGGGACACCTTCCACTGTCCCAAGCTGCTCCAAGCCCCAATGTCCAGCCTGGCCTTGGGCACTGCCAGGGATCCAGGGGCAGCAATAGCTGCTCTGGGCACCCTGTGCCAGGGCCTGCCCACCCTCCCAGGGAGCAATTCCTTCCCAATATCCCATCCATCCCTGCCCTCTGGCACTGGGAAGCCATTCCCTGGGTCCTGTCCCTCCATCCCTTGTACAGAGTCTCTCTCCATGTTTCCTGTAGCTCCTTCAGGCCCTGGAAGGCCACAGTGAGGTCACCCCAGAGCTTCTCCTCTCCAGGCTGAACAATCCCAGCTCTCCCAGCCTCTCCTCTCAGCAGAGCTGCTCCATCCCTCTGATCATCCTGGAGCCTCCTCTGGGCTCTCTCCAGCAGCTCCAGGTCCCTCCTGTGCTGGGCCCCAGGGCTGGGGCAGCTCTGCAGGTGGGGTCTCACCTGAGCACAGGGGCACAGGGGCAGAATCCCCCCTCCCCTGCTGCCCACGCTGGGGTCAGCCCAGGACTGGGTTAAGAAACAAGGAAATCCTGGGAAAAGCACTGCACCTCACCCCAGCGTTGTGCAACAGAGATAATTCCACATCATCACCAGCAAATCTGAGGTGGAGGGAAGAGCCTCGAGGGAAGAATGTGCAACAAGAACATCAATCCTACACTTTAAATGACTCCAGCACATTTCCTGAGTGAGAATGCTGCACATCCCTCGGAACAGGTTAAGCAGTTTTGTTGGACATGAAACATCTCATTGTTTATTTAGATCCTTTACTCACAGGGCCTGTGTTGGTGGTCACTTCTGGAAGAAGATCAGCCACAATGGGTTTACCAATGTTTATATTTAAGAAAGTATTAAGAAATCTTAGTAACAGTAAGATCCTTGAAGGAAATCCAGGAATACCACCACCAGAAGCAGAGCCTTAACAGCCGAGCAATAGCACATCACTCAGAGGAACGTTTGAAAAGAGGGCTATTCTCAAATTTCAAAAGCTGTCAAAGTAAATAAGATTGTTTCACCAATTTCCTGTAACATCTCATAAAGGAAAAAAACCTCGTTGTTTTCTGACAGTCTTTAAATGAACAGCACCCTTGCACCCACACACGGTCACAAGTCTGTCTCTGCCTGAGGCCAGACGGGGAGAATGGACAAAAGCAAACAAGGAAATGCACGCAGAGGTCCAGAGATCACTCAAGGACTGGACAGCCCGTACATGTCCACGGGCTCCTGATAACATTCTCCCCATCTTCCACACACTTTTCATCATCTTACTTGATATTTTCATTGGTCCTGAGCTGACATTTCCATGAATTCCATTAAAAACCCTGGTGTTTGGAAGACATTAGGTTGAGCTGGTGAAGCTGAATAGGATGGAAGGAGCCAGCACAGGCTGGGCACTCAGTGACCTCCCTGTGGCACATGAACGAGGCACCACATTCCTGCCAGGGCATTATCACGAGTTCAGGCATCATGTCTGGACCTCTGAGGCTGGAGAAGGAGTTTGGATGAGGGCCTGGAGTGCCAGGATGAGGCAGAATGGCTTTAAACTGAAGGAAGGCAGGGCTGGATGGGATATTGGGAAGGAATTGTTCCCTGGGAGGGTGGGCAGGCCCTGGCACAGGGTGCCCAGAGCAGCTGGGGCTGCCCCTGGATCCCTGGCAGTGTCCAAGGCCAGGCTGGACATTGGGGCTTGGAGCAGCCTGGGACAGTGGAAGGTGTCCCTGCCCATGGCAAGGGTGGCACTGGATGGGCTTTGAGGTCCCTTCCAACCCAAACCACTCTGGGATTCTGTGATAATAAACCAAGCTTCAGAAATGAGGGAAGAGACCTCTTACCTGCAGCAACACAAACTGGCCCAAGGTTCAGCAGCAGAGTCCCCAGGACAGAAATCCCTCAGAGTCAGACAAGGGCACGGAGCAGAGGGTGCCAAGGCACTCAGGTGGGAGGAAAACACAGAAGCCCAAGTTCATGAAGGGCAGTTGGGCCATGGCTTTCCTTTTCTGTGGAAGAGTGAGCAAGGCCAATTGATCTCGGAAGCTGCTCTGTCCACAACACGTCAAGAATGAATTTTACCCCCTCAGAAGCACCTGAGAGATGCCAACGTGACTGTTAATGTCACCAAACAGCAGCTGCTGGGAACTGGTGACACCCAGCAGAGATTCCTGCTCACTGCTGAAGTCAGAGAAAGGGGAACAGACTTGGAAGTCGTGATTATTCCTACAGGAGAGGGGGTGGAGTTCTGGACAGGATCCTGAGACAGCTCCTTTGAAGAAAGAGGAAGAGGCATTCCTGTGGTGTGCTGCAGAGAGCTAACTCGAGGCAAGCAGTGCCCAGTGATGTGTCCCCTCCCGGGGCTTTGGCCACAGTGTCCTGAGGCTGCCAGGATGGGGAGGGATAAAAAAGGCCCTGGCAGCAAGAACACAACAATAGAATGACAAGAAACGTTCATTCTAAACATTTTCTCATTCTCTAAAATGAGAATATGAAATTAATTTTCATTCAGTGTAAGAAGAGATGCCTTTCAACCCAGGCACGTGTCCCATGGGGCTGGCAGCAGGCCTGGGATTAGGGGTACTTTGAATCTCTTCCCTCCATTTTTGTGGCTTTTGTCCTAAAATGTGTAAAGAGAGGTAGGAGAGAGAGGAAAGCACCATGGGCTGTGAGGTTGGCTGTCCAAAACAAAAGACTGAACTGTGGGAAACACAATTTTAATGCAATTCAGTTGTAAAAACAATAGAAAACAAGGAGCTAAGAGGCCAGATGAGCTGGCCCACGAACTTTGCTACAGCTGGGTGAGGAGGAGAAGGTGTCAGAGTGTGGAATTAAGTGCCAGGTGAAAGTCTGCCAGCTCCAGAGTTCAGCCCTGGCTACAAGCAGAGCGTTGTCAGCAGCTCTGTGAGGATCTAAATGCATTTAGTACCTGGGCAGCTTGGGAAAGGAATCTTCATTTGGATAAAAAGGCACGTTGGGACAAGTGAGATATTCATGTATGCAGAGAGGCACTGGGAATTTGTCAGCTTTTCCGCTATTTTCCCCTCAGAGGAGGCGGCACAGGGAGTGGCTGAGGGGACTGAGCTGCAGTAAACAAAATGCTGGGGAGCATTAGGAGGGAGAGAAAGAGGGCCTAAATTGGAATGACATTATATAGGACAAGAGGAAACCCCTGGAGCATTAAACACAGGGTTTGCTGCCAACATTTCAAAAAAGAAACACCAGAGAAGGACAAGGGCTCAGGAAGGACACTGGGGGACCTTGCACTCCTCTGTCAAACACAACAAGAAGCCCAAAAAAATCCACCCCTACCTCAGAAATCAGACTGGTTTGGACTGGAAGGGATGTTAAAACCCATCCAGTTCCACCTCCCACTGTCCCAGGCTGCTCCAAGCCCCAGTGTCCAGCCTGGCCTTGGGCACTGCCAGGGATCCAGGGGCAGCCACAGCTGCTCTGGGCACCCTGTGCCAGGGCCTGCCCACCCTCCCAGGGAACAATTCCTTCCCAATATCCCATCCATCCCTGCCCTCTGGCAGTTTAAACCATGGAAAAGGAAGATTCCCAAGGATTACTTACTGCAAGAAAGAGACATGACAGACATCAGCTAAAATCTTGATCAGCAAAGCTGCTGTAGCAACAAATTTTTTCCCATGACACTGTAATATTTCTGTCCTAGAGGAATACAGACAGGAATAAAAGCAAGAATACACACAAAGAAATCTTTCTCATGCCAGCTAAACACTCAGGCTTGTTCAGGAAGTTGTCAGAACAGAGAAAACACTCTACTCCCAGTTGTCACCTCTCCTAACAACGATAGATGTAATTATGCAGATTAAAACAAGGACAATCCATGCTTCAGGGCTTTTGCAAACTGCCTGCAGGAGCCATGAGGGAATCCCCAGGCAGTGCTGCGCACCTCACCTCAGGTACAGGGGGGTCAGGGACACATTCCCTCTCTCCAAAACATGCAGTGAATCTGAGGAATATCTACTGAACAGAACAGATTAATAGCTTCATTCAGTTGCTAATTGATATGTTTGATTTTTCCCCCCAGCTGTGTGGTATCAATTGAGTAAAACATATAAAAGCCCATAAATGAAGTGTGAGTTTCCTCACACTTCTCTGCACTTGTTCCAAGCTAAAGAAATGGCCTAGAGTAAGAAATTTACTTCACCTAATCTGAATTTTACTCCTTTTCCATCACTTTGGTCCTCAGCACACAACAGAGGAGAGCGAAAGTTCTACACCTGAGCTTAAGGCCGTCAGGGTTTGGGAAACTTGGTCTTAAATCCTACTCTTTCAACAGTGTCCTGATTCTAAAAGTGACAACACATCCCAGGGGGGACCTTGTGGCTCTGCACAAGTCCCTGACAGGAGAGGGCAGCCGGGGGGGGTCGGGCTCTGCTGCCAGGGAACAGGGACAGGACAAGGGGAAACGGCCTCAGGCTGGGCCAGGGGAGGCTCAGCTTGGACAGCAGCAGGAATTTCTGCCTGGAAAGGGTGCTCAGGCCTTGGCAGGGGCTGCCCAGGGAGCTTTGGAGTGCCCATGGCTGGAGGTGTCCAAGGAAGGGCTGGAGGTGGCACTCAGAGCTCTGGGCTGGGGACAAGGTGGGCATCGGGCACAGCTGGGACTCCATGGGCTGGGAGGGCTTTTCCAGCCTCGGGAATTCTAGGATATGTTACTGCAGTGAAAAGAGCTGTTTCCTGGAGCTGGCTCCTGATTCACACAACTGATGTCAAGCATTCCTCCCCAAGAGGGAAAACTGGGAAAAAAACTCTTTCAAGACAAAATATCCTGATAACAATAAGATGTTTAGCCTTGGGGGGAAGCCATCAAAATCAAGGCAAAATCTGTAGAGAGGCCTTTGGGAAATTATCCAAAACAGAATCCAGACAGAAGCAGGGCCACTTGACCCGAGGACACAGTCTGAGGTGGCACAATGAAGTGGAGAACATCACAGTAATGACATCAATGCTGCTGAACGGCCCTGCCCCAATTCTGAAGTTTAAATTTTCAGTGCTTTCTCATTAATTGCATCTTGAGGGAATAAGATGGTTTTTAACTCGGTAGGAGCAGATTTTTTGAAGACCTACAGCACCACATGCCAGGATTTTTGATTCTGCCACCCCACTTTGAAAGGTCAAGGGGGAAAGGAAGAAATCAAAGTAAGAATGAGAGCAATGCTTTGAAAAAAATGCAGTAAGGTCATGAGAACCCAGCTTTGGCTAAACCTCCTCAGAGGCCACTTAGGCTGGACACTGACTGGGATGGGAGGACAGCAACTCTTCAAAACACCCCCAGACTTACCCTGGAACAACACTTGGATTCACCCTGGAACAACTTCCACCTCCTGTTAACCAGGTGGCCATAAATCACCTCCGCACAGGAGACCTCAATCGTGGCTCCAAACCACGTTATCCTCATATTGAAATTAACCTCTGGAGACGTCCTCGCAGAGAGCCTTCTCCACTCTTGGAATTGAAGCATTTTCCAAGTTCTGTTGAGTTCCTCCTCAAATCTTTTATGCATGAGCCATTCTCCTGACGCTTTAATCATCATTTACACCTTTATAGAACAAATGCAGAGAGGCAGAAATGCAAATCTGCATCTTCAGGTATCACTTAGTGTGCTGCAGACACATCTGATGCAGGCAGATTGCAAAATCCGGCTGGGCAG
The DNA here is from genome assembly GCA_013398015.1 of Oreocharis arfaki. NCBI lineage: Eukaryota > Metazoa > Chordata > Aves > Passeriformes > Paramythiidae > Oreocharis > Oreocharis arfaki. The sequence goes on along the minus strand of VZRR01009645.1, from coordinate 2,379 downwards.
ATGTCCCGCCAGGAAAACCTCAGGGAAGTTATGGAAATGGGTGTTGGGTTTCTGTGCTCAAGTCCTCTTTTAGGAATAAAATCCTGGTGTTTCTGTTCCGTGCCCTTCAATATAAGTCTTGGTTTTGAACAAACTCTCACAGGGAAATGGCTTTGCCCAACTGAGCACTGAAATTTTCACCACTTTTATGACTTTCAATCACATGACATCTTAAGTCTTCTACAGATGGTGGTAGAGTAATGCTCATCCCAAAGCCCACCATTTTATAATGGAAAACCAGGAAATGTGTCAATGTCACACAGCTGCTCTTTGGAACTGTGCTCCCCTTTCAGTGTCATCGGAATTGCTTTAAAAAATAATTTGAGCTTGAACTGACTTTTAAAAGACATATTTAAATGTTTGTCCTTTTTTTGTCCCAAGTTCCCTCCCAAACATAAATATTCCTCCAAGTCTGCTGAAGAGCAGGCTGTCCAACATGGGAAATATCAGCCAAAAATGTTAATCAGTACTTAAATGAAAGTATTCTGCTCAAGATATTTTGCCAGTTCTGCTCCAAACTGGAAGTTGAACAAGATATGGAATTTTCAAATTCATTAGGAACACAAAATGACCCCGACTGCTCTATTTCTTAGTGTCTGCCCCAGATTTCTTTTCAACTGGAATTAATAATTATCCTACTAAATTAATAAATTCTTCTTCTAAATTCTTGAAAGGAGGAAGCAGTGCTCAAAGAGTCTGGATTTTGAGGTTGATATCTTGCTTTCTTTAAGGGAATTATAAAATCGCACAATGAGTTGGGAAAGATCTTCGAAACCATCTCATTCCAAGCCCCTGCCATGGGCAGGGACACCAGGTTTTCAGTCACTTCAAATTCAGATTTGGGCTCATGTAAAGAATGACCAGAATCACTCTCCAAGAATATTTATGGGGTACAAAATTCTGAGGATGAAAACTTTGCTGCATAATCCGAAGGAGTTGAAAAGCACCAACGTTTCCCAACACTATTTGCTGAATTCATCACATCTTCCCTCCAGTTTTCACCAGAACACCAAATCCTTGCCCCACCTGTATAAACTGGAATCAATAAATATTCATTCCTCCCTTTCCTTCCTTTCCTCACGCTGAATTCCATAGAAGTGGGTATCTGTTAAGGGATCATTTTCCCTCTTTGAGATCACTGACACAGAAGGCCTCTGATCCCAAAGAACCCAAAGTCATGGAGACCTGGCACCAAGCCCGAGCCAGGTCAGTGGATTGATGGGAAAAATGGGAAGCAGAGCACAGAAAATCCTCGTTAAGGTAAAGGGAATAGCAGGGCAGGGAAGCCCAGGGAGCTTGGAGACTGGAGGGGACAGGCTGCTCTCCAACCCCGGGATCAGTGACAGCATTTTTAGGATATTCACAGAAAAGGCCTCTGAGTGGATGGGATCTTTGCTGCCTTGGAAGGCTTTGTTTGCAGGCTCCGCCAGGCAATAAATTGATTTAGCAAAATGTCAGGGTGGAGGGAGGAGACAAGGAACAGGAGGTGAATTCCTCCCAGAAGAACATCAGCTCTCTGCTCTGCAAAAGGCAGCTGAAGGATTTACTGATCTGCTGGAGTATTTAACGGAATTATTCTCCTGAGCGCAGCCTTTATGAGCTGGATCATTGCTATCTCTCCCCCAATAACTCACTCCCTTCTCATTATGCAAAAAAACTTCACATAAATACCTCCATGCTCATCATTGCAATCGCTCGTGCCACTTCTGTTCAAAAATCATCTCGCACTGCCACGTCCCCTCGTTCCATGGCATAATTCAGCATAACATTGCTAAAATCCAATTCGGAGCGTCCCAAAACACAGAGTAATTTTGGTTTGTGGCAGGACACCAAACCCATTCCTATTTCATATGAAAGTTTTGTCTAAAGTTAATTAAATGGCCAATCTGACCATAAATTTGGTATTAAAGCTAAATTCTCTTCTCCATTTAAAAAAACCTAACAAATGCAAATTTGCAAAACAGAAGGTGAGATCTCTGAAAAACAATTCAAAATTAATTCTTGCTTCAGAGGAGGCAAAAAAATACAGATTTAGAATCAATTGGCTACTACAAATTTCTTTCTACAGGTAAGAGCCTCTTACATTTGAAAAAAGAATTGCAATATAGCAAAGTTTTGGCTTTACTTCCAAATAATTGTTGACTTCACCTGTGTTGGAAATAAGAATAGGGACAGAGGCAGAAAACTCTCAGGTTTTAGAGTAGTTTCTACAGCCTACCACTGATCCTACAATAGTTCAGGCAGCAATGTCCTTGTTCTAACATCTAACAGAGAAGTTTTCATACCAGCTGTATGCACAGAAACAGCAAAATGGAAAAGGAAAAAATGGAAGGAGAGGAA
>VZRR01009643.1:200539-370382 GCA_013398015.1 Oreocharis arfaki | reverse complement strand
CTCATGCCGTACTCAGGGCAGATCCGGCGGCGCCGCGCGGGGAGCCGGCTGTGAGCCCGCGGCTCCGCCTGGGCAGCGGGAAGGGCCCTGCAACCCGTTAGGCGCCCGGAAACCTCCTCGGCATGGTGAAGGAGGGAATTCCCGCAGGGCTGGAGCCCCCCGGGCAGCGGTGGAGTGGCACTGCCCGCACGGGGACGGCGCGGCCGCTGCTATTCCGGTGTGTCCGCGCGGGGTCGGAGGAGCGGTGACGTTGCTGGGGAGGGGCCCCGCTCAGGGGCCAGGGCGGGGTGGGACCGTGCCCCTCTCGGGCAGCCGGACCGGGACAGCCGGACCGGGACAGCCGGACCGGGACAGCCGGACCGCTCCGGGGCAGCGGGCACACGCGTTCGGGGCTTCCCCGCTGCCCTGGAGCCTGGTCAGCTCTGGGGCAGAGGTGGGGGAAGCCAAAAGTTCACACACGGGGACGCTACATCCCGTTGCCAGCAGCAGCACGGTGCCGCTTGCATTGCCGAATTAGAAATACTTCATCTTGGTGAATTAATGCAGAAAATAGCTATTATTCTTCACCCAGACATCCTCTAACCCATCTTCATCCCCGTGACACAAATCTCTGTTCCTGTCACACCCAAAATAAAACAGCAGCACAGAGAGATTAAGACCAAGACTAAGAAAAGGCTCAAAGTGGTGCCCAGAACAATTTTCTGCATTTCAGAAGTGAGCAGCGCCTATCAGAGATCAGTTTGGAAATGCTGGCTCAGGAGAGAAACAAACGTGTTCTCCTTATTCCCAGACGCAGCAGAGCCCAGCACAGAGCAGTCCTGGCTGTGTGAGGAGCTCTCCTGGTGCAGCCAGTGGAACAATGCCAGCTGGCAGCAGCTGAGGATCTGGTTCCTCTTCTGTTCTATTTGTGCACGGACTCTGCTGGAACCTGCCAGTGATAGGTAGTAGCTGTCCCCGGCCCTGCAGCTGCCAGCAGAGGCTTGGAGTGTGCCCAGCCTGCAGATCAAACTTCCAGCACCAGGATGACAACTGGGAAGGGAAGGTGGTGGGAAAGATGATCCACCCCAGCTCTACCGTGTAAGCTGTGGGCCCTGGGCCATCCTTGCACTCAGCCTCCCTGTCCGACTGTGCAGCCTGGAGCAGGAGCAGCTGGGGAGCAGAAATAGCCCTGTCTGGACCTGGGAGTGGTTGTCTAAGCCAGGTCAGAAACCTTTGACACAGGACTGCTTTTAGAGCTAGGTCCGTGGGCATGGGAATCCTTCAGCATGAACAGGACACCGAGAGCAAGAACAAGAGCCCCCATTCTCCCTAAACTAGATTTTCAGCTGGCACATTTTAACCCAGCCTTTTTTGGTTTTCCAAAACTGATACCATATTCAGCTGAAGGCCTAACCCGTTTTTTTTCCAAAATTTAGAACCTGTTCAAGATCTAGAGGCATACTCTGCAAAGCCCTTGGGCCTGCTTCACTCCTTTCACTTTAGGCTCTTTTTCCACTTTTTATTTCCTTGGTAGTGGCTTTTAAAAAAATTGGCATTATCCTTACGGAAAGTTTCCCTGAATAGCACAAATTGATGGATTCTGCTTGAGCAGCTGCTCGAGCTGCTCAGTAATTCCTTCCCTTTCCCTGCTGAGCTGTCGCTGCTGCTGCTGCTGTTGTTGTGACACTGATTTCAAATTTGCCATCTTTGTGCCCAAGTGTCCACTGCACCTGAGCTCTGCTGTGGTCAGTAATGGCTGGGCAAGTCCAGGTGCCCTGTGGGTTAAGCAGAGTGAGGGGTTTAATGGTCAGTGAAGGGCACAATCCCCTTCAGCTGCAATGAACTCGTGACCCAGCACAATGTTAGGAGGGACCAGAGCAGAACTGTTATTATTCACATTTCTCTGGAAACTTGAGAGTTTGAGAGCTCCCACAGTTTCCCAGGCACTTCAAAATTGCCCTTTGCTTCACAGAGTTGTTTCCAGGAAGCTGAGACAGACCTTGAATGTGTGGCAAGGCATTTACCTGCTCAGGGAGCTGCAGGACAAGTGGAGGTGACTGCTCCAGCTGCTGACTGACCACAGCACAGCCTGGTGCTGCTGGCCTGGGGGGATTTCCCTGCTCCAGTTGTTAGTGGCAGATGTTGATCCTGCTGCTCCATGGGATCATTGTTGTGGACAGCAGAAAGGCATCACAGTGTGGGAACTGCACAGTAACCTTGCCTGGAATAGAACAGAGTGCAGCAGAACAATGGCTCGTTTCTCTTTGCAGGCACATCTTTTTCTGTTCAGAGCTCATTAACCCCTCTGTCCTGGCTGCATTCCTGCCCAGAGATGTAATGTCTGCTAAACTGCAGGGAAATTACCAGAGAACTGCTACACAAGTTCTCAGGTCAGCTCAGCTCCACAGGTAGCTGCGTTTTCAGGGAAGCAACTGATGATCTAAAGTTACATACAGTGCTTTTATAAACAAAGGGTGCAAATACTTCCCCTAGGCTCATCCCATGGTGTTCTGCAACTCTTGATCATTTGCACAATAGAAGTATGAAGCAGTTGAAGCCTTTAATGTTCTCAGCATGAACAGATCTATCAAATTTCACAACTCCAATCCAAAACTTGACTAATTTTAAAATTAATATTGATAATTGCCAGTGCATGACTAAACCTGAGTGGGTGTTTTCATGAGAGATTGAGAAATATTCGGTGTCTTTGATGGAGGAGTGATGCAACCCACCCTTTCCAGAGCACATGGGATGAGCAGCAGTGGGGCAATGGGTAGTGCAGGGACACCCCAGTCACCAGTGACTACCACAGCAGGGAATTCCTACTTTGGATTCAGTAAAAAACATCCTCAGATATGGATGCTTCACAGCTGAGTGTCATTTTATTGGGTATGTTCTCACTGGTAAGGGGATCCATGCAACTTGCCAGAAACTAAAAAGAAGAGACAGAAGCAGGAAAATGCTCTGTCCTGGGGCAGAGAGACCACCTGGTTCAGCCTGGGGCAGACCATGGACAAGGGTTCTGAGGTTATCCCCACACAGATCTCCAAGTGACTGCAGGGGGGCAGAGCTGAAGCAGTGAGGGGAGAGTTATCACCAACTCTCAGTGAATTGGACTTTGGGCCCTCTCAGAACCCCCAAAAAACCTTTTTTGGAGCAGGCATTCAAAGACTGTGCTGGTGGTTTGGGGAACTGTGGGAAAGGTTGTGCCTGTCTCCAAGAGCTCTGCACTGTTCATCTGTTCTCATTCTCTCCTAGGCAGAGTCCAGTGTGGTTCCTACCCCAAAGAAAACCCATCAGTGGTGATGCTACAGGAGAGGTCTCACGTGAGGGCCCTCGATAGGAAGGACAGCTCTGCACTTCTGTAGCTGATGGGAGAGGACAACAGCTTGGTAACAGGAGCTACCAAGAGCTGGCAGGATGAGTTACAGCTCACCCTCTGTGCATGACTTGCATCACAGCACCCCCACCACGGCCAAGCCGGACCCAGGGACAGCTCTGGATGTGACTGTACCAGAAACAGCCACCATAAGCCCTGAGACTACCACTTTCAACAGCACCAAAATCCCAGATGTGGCCAGCACTGGACCTGGCATGAGCACCATGCTGCTGTCCTTTGGGATCATTACTGTGATTGGGTTGGCCGTAGCAATGGTAAGAGAGCCCAGCTAAACACTCCTGTGTCTTGAGGGTGGAGGGTGGCTCGGGGTTCTAGGACTGATTTGCACTGAGTAATTTCTTTGCATTCTATCAAAGTCTCACCCAAAACTGCTGGGAACTGATAGTTCCTGAGATTCCTTTCTTTTTAAGGCCTTATCCAGTGCTCCAGTATTTCTGCAGTCTCCCTGAGGTCTGGTCCAAATGGGATGCTCAGCAGGCCTAGGAGAGGCCATATGTAGTATCAGTATTTGTTTTAATAGCAACAGGAAGTTCAATTAAAAGAAAACAAAGCAGATTCTGTTCTGAGTTGTTACCTGGAACAGCTGCATTGATTTAAACCTTCTCTTGGGCCCCACAAGAAAGTTTATCCATATTAACTTTTCAAGCAGACTGTTGAAATAATGTTAGGGTCCCCAGTGGACATGGAGTAATTCTTTTTGAATTAAAGTGGCCTGGATCCATCTCAGCAAGACTCACCCTGGACTGCATTTCCAAGGTTCTGCTTGCTGGGTATCAGTCTTTGAGGGTTTGGTGTGTCACTAACCTTGCCATTAATGCTGTGGGCAGAAGCTGTGGAGCTCAGAGTTCTGGGCCCAGCACGGGCAGTGCAAGGGCTGCAGCTCTCCTTTTGTTATGTAACCAGATCATTTCCCTGCCAACAGAGAACAGAAGGTAGCAGCAAGCTCCCATTCCTCGTATGAGGAAGGGCTTCACTAATACAGCCATCAGAGGAGCCTACTGCAAAATTTCATTGCAGGCCCCAGGAGGAGTTTTCCAAAAGCCCCTAAGAAAACCTGGAAACGGTCAAAAGTTCCCAAGAGCAACATCCAGCGTTGGTAGTTCTCAGAACAAGGCTGTGGAGGCCCAGAGCCTCCCTTTCTTCCCAGCACAGGCTGACAGAGGCAAGTCCCTGAGCATGCCCTCCCTCCCTCTTTGCTTCTTCCCTTTGTACTGGGGAGGGGTAGCAGCACCTGTGCGCTGCAGGAAATCCCCACATGACAACCACAAAGGGAAGCTTTTTCATCCACTCTTAAATTGCAACCCATGTCCTGCAGCCACAGAAATGTGCTGAGCTACACCTGATAATACACCTAATACTCTTACTCCTGCTAACACACCTAATAACAGGCCACTGAGCACTTAGACATGGTGTGCTGCCAGGCTCACAGTGATGCATATGAAGTGTCATTTTCCTTGTCACTTCTCCCTTCCCCCACTTTGGTGCACAGTGACACCAGCCTTCTCTACCTCTTTGCTGTGTGCCCAAAGTTTCTCTTCTCAGCTGTTCCCCATCCTACTGGGACTGCTGTAATGGTGCTTCTCTTTCTCCTTCAGGTTCTGTATATCAGGAAGAGGAAGAGGTAAGTAACATCTTGTTGGCTGAAGGCAACTCGGTGCTTCAAAATCCAGAACAAGCTCGGAAGGAGAGGGGATGATGGGGAGAGTGAAAGCGATGGCTGTGTGAGAGCAAGGCTGCAGGGAGCACCTGTGTGGGACTGAGGCAGGGGCACTGCACTCCTGGCACTGGCCCACCCTCTGACACCAGAGTGTCAAAGACTCCTCCACAGCTTTGGAAGGAGAATAAGGCTGAGCAGGAGGAGATCAGGATCCTGCAAACTCATCACATTTCACCTCTGAGATGCATCAAAACAGAGGAGAGGGTTATGGGTGTAGAAAGACGCTGGGAACTTTATCATGAAAGTTGTGGATCTCAGCTTTCAACCATTCCCAGATTCCTGTGTTTTCCAGCAGCCCAGGCAGTGACAGCAACTGGCAGCATCACAGTGCAGGCATGCAGCTTCAGCCCAGGAGTTAATGTCTTAATTTCCTTGCTAAGCTTCTGGCCGAAAATAGAGAGCAGCACGCAGGGAGAATCACATCTTGATTCTTCCGTCTCACAGCAGGGACTCCAGTGAAGATCTGTAAGCTGTGGTACCTCCTCCCTCCCTGACTCCTTGGGCCAGGCCTGGCCAGGCCACAGACTTTCAGAAGGTGCTGCTGCCTACTGTAAAATTTCCAAGCCTGACCCCAAAGCCAAGGTCTGGGTGCTGCTGCAGGAGCCACCAGTGCTTGGCCTGTGAAAGTAGCACTGCTGGAGGTAATGGCTGTGCTGGCAGGCCCATAGAGGAGCAGGGGAAGAATGTGTCATCCTAAAACTTGCCAAAACAGATATTTGTGGTGACACTGCCAGTAAGTGCTTGTGTGTTTCCTTCTACCACCCTCCAAAACTCAGCTATAGCCAAAGGCAGGACCCAGTGTTTTCCCAGGAGCCACCCCATCCATCATCCATCTCTGAGGAGACCCCTTGGGTAATAGTTCATAGCTCTGTCTCTTGGAGCAATGATACAAGAGTAGGAACAGTGTCCACAGGCATCAGCCCCCTGTGAGAATCTCTCTCTTTCCTATTTTCTATTTAATTTTGTGTACTTCAGCCCCACAGTTAAAGCACTCTCAGGCCACTGCAGCTTGAAGTGAACTGCTGCTGGCATACTGTGACATGGCAGGATGGGCTGGTGTGGGCAGAGGGATGGGGGGAGAAGTCACAAAATGCCAAGCCAGTTATGTTCCACTGTTTCTTTTGTCCCTCCACATAAAACCTGATCTTTTAAGGTCTGCAGGAACTTAAATCCTGATTCCTCTGTGTATAAATGCCTGCCAGCATAGATTAGTGATGGCAATTAATCCCTGTAGCTGCACTCTGGGTGTCTTCCACTCCTGCCAGCTGTGTGTAGTAGGTTCTTAGCCTCATCCAGCAAGAGCCACAGGAGCAGAATCCCTGTGCAGCGGGAGCAGCAGCCTGCAGAAAGCCTCGGCAGTGGGGTGGGGAAGCAGTGGGGTGGGGAAGCAGTGGGGTGGAGCTCTGTCCTTCTCAACCAACCCTTTCCCTCCCCTCCCACGGGCAGGTTGGAGAAGCTGCGGCACCAGCTCATGCCCATGTACAACTTTGATCCCACTGAGGAGCAGGATGAGCTGGAGCAGGAGCTGCTGGAACATGGGAGAGATGCAGCATCTTCCCAGGCATCACAGAGCAAGGTAGGCAGCAACAGCACGAGTGTCACTGGTACCTGCACTGCTTCTGGTACAGGGTCAAGGAGATTTTGTAGGGCTGCAGGGTAGGGAAGCCAGGTAAGACCTGAGGAGGACCTCCCCATCTCTGCCAGCCCTGGAGATAAGGACTTGAGCATTTTGGAGTGCTCGGGGTGGACTAAGAAGTCAGGCAGGTCTTTGACAAGAGGCTGTCCTTGCCAGTGTAACAAGAGGTAGGAGAAATAGGAAAGAAGGGCTTCTCACCACTATTTGGGTCCAGCTTCACAGTGTTTTCTGTTCCCTTTGTCACCATCACCACACAAAAAGCCTTTTTAAAAGACAGCCAGCAGGGATGGATGGAACAGGTGTATCTCATCCAGTGACACAGCCTGTCCTTAGAACAGACACACCTTTCCTTGCATGAATTCCTATCCAGCTGCTCTGTGTTGCCCCTGTCATCCCCTGCTTTTCCTGTTCAGGAGCAGGAGTTCTCCCAAACAGTTCTCAGTTTCTACATACATTATACCTTCAGATAATCTATAGCAATCTTGGTGTGGGCAGAAGGGGAAAGAGGAGATAGTAAATACAACTGTAATTATAAAATACTTACCTTGAGACATTCTCAACCTGCTAAAGAGGAGGAGACAAGTTGGAATATGAAAGATGGTCAACATATGGAATATACTAGTTTGGAAAAGCAGGAAATGTGGTGTATAAAAGCAGATCTTGTCCTCTGAGTAGCACAGACTAGGACAACATCAGATCCCTCTGTTAATCCACATAGGGGGTTTACCTGGAGGTAGTAAAGGGGGGATATTGTAAGGCCAGAATTAACCTCAGCACAGTAAAAAACAGATCCATCCTCTACAGGGCCTGGCCAGCAGGATACCTCAGATCCCTTGGGAAGTACAAGAGTTTAAAGACTTAATGTGAAAAGAGAGGGAAAGTCTAAAACAATAGCTCAAGTTCAGACAATGGCACATTTCCAGGCCTTCTTGATATCTCAAGCCTTTTTAGGCTGCCTTGTATATATAAATAGTGAGACCCAGTAATCCAATGATGTGGGGATTTTCAACTGGCAGGGATGTGCTGACCTACTCTCCAGCCTGTTGTATTTTCCTGTCACAGCCTTGTTAATGCCTAGTTAGCCAGGCAGCCTCCCCTGGAAGGTGTGAATGCAGTTCCAAGTGTGCAGCCTGTGCCCTGGTACAGCCCTGAGCCAAGGCAGCCGTGCTGGCTCTCAGCTCTCCTGCTCCCCTGCAGGTGCTGCTGACGAGTCAGGGAGCCCTGCAGAGACCCAGCCGCCTCGTGTTCACTGACGTGGCCAACGCCATCAATGCATGACCAGGACCTGCCCTGCTCTGGGATCCTGCTGAGAACAAGGAGGATGAAGCCAACAAAGCAGTGACTTCCCTCAAGCATGGCTGATCCACTGAGCCCAGCTGGTCACCTGTTGGTTTGTGTTACAAACAGGCACGGGAAGTGCCATCACTCTGGGAAGCAAACCCTTTGTAAGGGCTCTGCTGATTTCCTGGTGTGTCTGTTACCACTGAAAGGTCTTGAGCTCCAGTTTCTGGGCTGGCACTGCCTGATAGCACCGACCAAGCTTTGTGCTTAGGAACAGTGCCTGCTCTGTGTAGATTAAAGTATTGGAGCAGAGAGCTGTGCTCTGTGGGTCAGGGAAGGAGAGAGGTGCACATTTCAGAGACCTTCTCCACTGGTTTTGTGTGCCCAGGCCCCAAGGAACGTGATGGATGGGGCTGTCTGCAGTGACCGCAGCTCTGGCCGGTCCTGGGGGCAAAGCCTCTTTGAGCCAGGAGAGCTGCCTGCCCCAGCTGAGGGGTGACCTGGGGCAAGCAGGGAGAACACAGCTGTGGGATTGTCCCCTCCCAGGCGTGAGGCTGCTGATAAACCTGCGCCAGGGTGATGCTGAAGCACGGGGAATGCACTGGCTTTAGAAAGTGAAACAGTGAACATTTGGCTGATTACATCTTAACTGAGGAAGTAGCTGAATATCCCAAATTAGAGCTACTGTACAGACAGAGGGGATTTCACACAGCTAGAGGCAGGGACTGTCACTGTCTGGCTACGTGATCCCCTGCTGCTGAGCTAGGAATAGCAGTGCTTGGGCCACAAAGAGGAATTGAGCAGAACTGGGATTCCAATACCCCATATCCCCTCCTGCTTTGGCTCAGGGAAGTTTCTACAGTGCAGAGTGGTACCCAGGAAAAAGGATTAAGCATTGAAATACTTTCTTTTAAATAAGGAAAAACATGTGTTGGCTCAACAACAGCCCAATGTCTGCCCCCAGAGATGACTAACAGCTGGTTTGTACTTCCTTACCTGCCAGGACCTGCAGTCAGAGCCTTCTCTTCTTCCTGCTGAAGGGAACACAGAGCTCTGCGTTAGCCTCTGCTCGAGTTACCTGCTAGCAACAGGTAGGTGGGACTAGACAGGTAAGCCAAGGGTTTCCCTGTAGCCCTGAAGCATCTCTCTGTCTGTGCATCCTTCAGGGCTGCAGGAGGAAGAGAGTGCAGAGGGGTCTCTGGCCACCTTGGCACGTGGCAGTGCAGGGTGGGGGCCTGTTCTCTGCAAGCCTTTTGGTGGGCACTGGCCCCAAGTGCTGCAGACCAGCTGACAGCAGCCAGGGACCAGCATCAGTGCCCAGCCCTGCACTGATCACCTCCCAGTCTTTGTGTGGTACAGGTGTTTGTCAATTGCATTGTATTCCACCCACAGCACCAGTTAAAAGGGAATCGGGGAAAGCCAAAATTTGAATGCAGACCTAAAGCTTTATGCAAGGAGATGTTTCAGAGTGGCAATTCAGGTATTATGTGCTTTGTTGCAAATTTGGACCTGCCAGGGAGTTTCTGTTCTCCAAAATATTTTCTTTTCTTCCCCAGTGTGATCATTTTCCCCATATTCATTAACTGCAGACTCTTTCCTGGGCGTGTGCCCCTGACCCCTGCAGGGCACAGCTCCTTACCAGCCCTCCCTCTTCCACTGACACAGCTTCCCCTCAGGGCAGCTTTGCAGGGCTAAGTTGCTTGAGTTTTTTAGTATCCAGCTGTCTTTCTAGAACTGGGGATTTCTGGGAGTAGATTAGGGGTTGGAGTGTGGAAAACAGCCTCGCCCTCAGAGCCAGGGGATGTGGCAGGAGGCACTCCCAAGCTGCTGCTGTTTGCCCCCAGGGATGCTGCTGGAAGGAAGGTGCATGGGTACAAATACTCAGTGTAATGCAGATTAGGTCCTGAGAATTTGGAGTGTCTGTGGGTACTCCCAGTGATCAGCTGAGAGACAAATACATAAATACATCTCCACCCACACACAAACACTTACCCTCTCCTCCCAGTGCTCACTGAGAGCAGCCACACATCTGATTTCTCCCTTCACTGCCTGACACCTTTTCCATGCTCTGCAGCAGCACAGGGATGCAAGTGGCAGCAGGGGTGTCCAGCTGTCCTAAATTGCAGCATTTTCCCCAGAACTCTTAGGACTGGAACTTCAATGGTTGTTTTAAACTCAACAAAAGGCAAGTGTGAGCTGAGCTGTTTCCTCAGTGCCTCAGCCCACTGTGTGTCCTTCTCCCAGCTCCATGTGCTGCAGCAGGAGCTGCCCAGCAGCGCTTCTGCCAGCCCAGGAGCAAACTGCACCTTGGTCCATGACTTACTGAGATAAATCCTGTACAACAAACACCTACAGCAGAATTTTCTTGAACCAGTTCTCCCTGTGATGGTAGGCTTTGTCCTGTGATGACTGCTCTTAGAGTAACAAAATACAGATAATAAGACTAAAAGACTATTATGGGTAATTGCTGAGCTCGTACTGGAGTATTCTTTTACTTCCATAGCACCTCTTCTCAGAATTCTTGGATGTATAATTTAGCAGAAGCATTATGATGTAATTTAATTCAAGTGTTTCTGTGTTTTAAAGCATTGAAATATAATTAAACTATTTACATGAAAGGCTGGTGTGATTGTCTTTTCCCCCCATCATTTGCATTTTCCCACAAAAACTGCTGGAGTGTATCCCCAGTATCTGCTGGTAATTTGTGTGCAGTGAATTCCCCTGCTCTTTCAAAACTGAACTAAGTGTGAAAAACTAGGAAGGGGAAGCTCTGTGGGGGTCAAAGTGTACTGTTCTACAGCACAGAAACTCAGATCTCTTCAGAAAGGTTTGCTGGAGAAGTCAGGAGGGCAGGAGATTCCAGCTGCCAGTCCTGGGCATCCAGAGTACAAAAAGAAATGCCAATTTATCCTTAAGCTGAATTCCTGCACAAACCAGGGGTTCTTCAGCTCACCTGCAGCTCTGCCCACACCAAGGGAAACGGAACATGATGACACTGGTGATGTATTTCAGATGTGCTTCTGCCTCATCTGGCCCACAGCCCCAAAACTTGGGACTAGTTAGGAAAGCTGTCAGATGAAGAGGCAATGCACAGGCAGAGAATGAATTGTATGAAAAGTTCAACAGCTGTATAGCCCACAGAACAATGTGGGGGAGAAGCAGACTCAACTGTGGAGACTTCTGGGTGTACCCATGAAGCAGAACTGGCTTGTGTTCCAGTCAAGCCCCCAGGCACACAAAAGGATGGAATTAGGCACCCACATTTGGGCTTAGGAGCCTGTCTGGTTTTCTCCTTGTGTGATTTCTCATGCTCATTATTTCTTGTTTTCACATCCATCTGGGGCTGCTCCTGAATGACCAAGTTTTTGTTCATAATCCCCAAAACTCCAGGTCAAGAGACACTCACCTTGTCCAGCCACGTGTGTATGTGAGCCAAGGGTGTTGCACAAGGAGGAGGCAAAGCAGGAGCCTGAGGGGCTTTTGTTGAATACCTTTATTTAAAACAAACTTCAAGGCTAATTTGCAAGTTGCCAACACTCTCTATGCCTTCACCAAAACCATTTATGGGAAACTTCCAAACTTTGCTAGATAACAAACCTCACTCAGCTCCTGTGGTTTAAACTGTAATGACCTCTTACTTTTGGCCAAGTCAGACCAGAACTGCCTGAGTTTAACAACACTTGACATGCATTTGCTTAGAGGTAGGATTTGTCTACACAGAAAAGGTAATTAACAGTCTGGGAAATAAAGGTGTTTATAATTTCGAGAAAGACAATCCAAGTGATCCAGTGTGAGATCCTAGCTCTCTGAAGATGTCTGGGATTCTGCCCACCTTTCATAGGCATTGACTTCCATTTGAATTCTCTGCATAAACATGGAAGCTGAAGTTAGGGATTGGGATTTCAACTACACACAGAAGAGTTCCTAAAAGAGTGGAATTCTGTTTGTTCTCCTCCAGCACTTGCATTTTTATAGAAACAAGTTCTCTACTGTGGTTCTTCAGCAGAGTGTTAAGAGGTAGCAAAGACTAATTTTTATTTTTTTTCTAATTTTAAGAGAAGTACTTCGTATGCACGTCCCTGAGGAATACTGCTGAGCTAAAGCAAATGGATTTACTATCTAGCCAAGGCAGTTTGCACCCCTATTCCATGCCACCCAGCTGACAAAGGACTGACTGATGTCACAGGAAAAGCCTGAGTCACTTCCAGATGTAATCCCTAATCCATTTAGGAGAGGCTGAAGTTCCAGTCTCACACTGTAACAGCTACTGCTCTCAGGTAGCAGGGGTTAATTAAATAGGCAGTACAGCCTTGCAAACAGCACAGAACCTGCCAATTCAACTGAAAATCAGGCACAGAAGTTGGTAAAATATTTTGGTCTGCTACTGGAGTGGCCTTTGCAGACATGAACTGCAGCTGAACTTGTGTGTGCACTGAAGAGCAGCAGAGTTGAGGGGAGCACCAGCTGCATCTTCTCATGTACCCATCAGCAGTACAGATTCACTTGTGTCATGTCCCACCTGCAGTTATCCCCACAGCAGGAGCTGGGGGCAAAACTTGGCCCGTATCTGGCAGCACAGCTCAGCCTATAGCACAGGATTTAGGTCAGTCCCTGTGACCTAATCCATTTAGTCCTTGATTTCTCTGTTATTTGGTAGTGGAGGCAAAAGATTATCTGTGATGCAGTTTTCTGCTGTGACCACCAAGCTCTCAATACCCAAGAGGGTACCCTTAGGGCAAACCAGACACCACACACAGAATTAGGACCAGGACTTCTCATCACTACTAAGCAGAATTAATGGGATCAGGACTCATCAGTACTAAACTGGGTGGACTGGACAAAATGACCCAAAAGGAAAAATGAAAACCATCAACACTTTCCCCCCTATTATCTCTCCAATCAGCCCTTCCTCTTAATTCTGCATACATTTTCTCATGTTAAATAAATACTTGCCAAGGGAACAGAACTCTGATGAAAAGATAATAAATGAGTTCAATATATATGGCCACTTCATGGGTTTCTGCTATGCACCACCATAAATTTAAAGCCAATTATGTTCTGTTTAAATATTTAACACTGTAAAGCTAGCCAATTTTACATCCTGTCAGAGATAATTGAAATACCCACTTTGTCCCTTTAATAGGCAGGCAGAACATCCAGGAGATGGAAAATACCACCGGGATTTCACTGTTTGCAGTTGAATATTGGAAATACCCTCAATTCCTCAGAATTTAACAAGTTCAGTTCTGACACCAAAAGCACAAATCTGCAAACAATGCGAAACTGAGAGCAGCCAGCAACAATCTCAAACCAACTGGTTACTGCTGTCTCCCAAAACTAAACTATCACCAGCCTTTATTTGCATAGTTGTGACACTAGAGGACCCCACACACGCATGTTAGGGACTGAATTTAAACTCATTTAAATTGAATCCTGAGGCTCTGCAAGGAAGCAACTTTTGTATAACTGCTTCTTTACAGACACTCCTTTGAAAGGATGAAATCCAGTGGCTGTGACTAAGCTTGTAAGCACTGTGCACCACTTGGAGCTGCTATCAGACTCGGGGGGAGAGCCACCAGGCCTGAAGGAGTTACAGGAGAAGGCCCTGAGCTGATCATGTGAAGATAAAAAATTCAGAATCAATCCCTAAGACACCAGGATGCAAACTTTCCCCTAAAGCATCCAGGGTACTGGCCACTGGAACAGCAGCACAGGGCAAGCTGGAAATGCTAGAAAGGTTTTTCTTTCTGAAACAGTCAAGAAAGGACTCAAAGGCTGTCTTTCAGATGCAGTCCCTATGGGCAATGCAGCAAAACTTAACTCTTGGCACTGCTCCATCAGTCTGCCAGAGGTGAGATGGCAGACAAACTCAGCCATTAGCTGTGTAAATAGATTTCCTTTCCTGTATCTGTACTGCTGAGTGAACATTACCTTTCTGTTGAAATACTGCTCTCTGTGGCAGGGCAAGGCACCAGGTTATCCAAGTACTTTACAGGGAAATGAATATACTCACAAAAGATATACTACAAACTGTAAAAGGCATCTCTCCAACAAGGCATTTGCCATTTCTTCCCCTAAATCCCTGTTTGGATGTTCGGGGTAAGCAAGTCCACAGGCAACAGGAGAGAGAGCTTGGCTAAAATTATCACAAATGAAGAATCTGAAATACAACATTAAAAATCCTGTTTGCTTTCCAGTCCTCTGGCTTCAGCAAGACACAAACAGGTGGGACACTACTGGGCTGCAGCAGAGATGTTAAGACATCTCCTAAGACCAGTGGTTTTGCCGGACCTGGAACCGTCTTTTCCAGTGATGCCTAGAGGAAAGATCACGGGAGAGAGAGGGTTAGAGCTTGGGGTCCAGGAGCCCTGCTGCCCAACACCCCCTTACAGAGCCAGTGCAAGGTTGAGAGATGACAAGGATCCATTCCCAAACAACCAAAGGTCTTCACAACAACATTCCCACTGCCCTTGTACCAGCTCCAGCCTAAATGGAGCTCCTGACACAAATGGCTTCCCTGGCAGCAGGGCTCAGCAGGAGGCTACTGAGAGCCCAGAAGTGACAGTCTGTGTCAAATTGTCTGGTTTCTGCTCTGCAAACAGTCATCAACCACCTCTGCTGACAGCAATTATTTATCTCCTTGAATCCTCATGAGACACAAATTTCCAAAGTGCCCTACCCAATATTAAACATCAGGGAAATGTGCAGAACATCTGAAAATGGTGTGAGTGGGGAATGTTTCTGGCTACACAGGCTTGCTCTGATCTGTGGCTCACCCCTGGCTTTCAGGAGAGCTGAGGTGACCACTGAGGCAGCAGAGGGAACAAAGTGAGACAAAGTTATATACAGAGAAGAACACAGGGAAGGAAAAGACAAAAAGAAGCAAGATCCCTTTGCACTGGCTCTTGGAAATTTTACCATGAAGCAGCCTCTTACTCCCTCACACCTACAGTCCATGAGCTAAGCATAGGTATTGAGACAAACCACATCTGCTTTTGTGGCTTAGGAGCCTATGAAATCAGAGTCATCAATCCTCCAGTAATGGTACTCACGGAAAAAAACCCAAATGCTTCTCGACCCAGAAAAACAGAAATGTTAATGCTGCAGTTGTGATTGGCAGCCTCTGCAGGTAGCAACACAACAGAGCCTGATCCATTAACAAACTCCTGCCTGCTCTTGGATAACCTGGAGTCACCCATAACCAGTGCCTTGGGAAAACCAGAGCTAGAATCCAAGGCAAAGGCCATGGAAAAACAACCAGCTGGCTTTAAAGCAGCTCTCTGCCCAACTGCAGGCTTGCAAATTTTGCATATTTCTAATTCAGCTTTTCTTGTGTCTTGATTTGCCCCCTAACAGACTGAAAGGCAGGGAGTCAGTCAGTTTTATTTCAGCAATTCATAGGAATGCTGCAGACATGAAGCCCAGGGCAGATCTCTTTCCCACTTGGGAGTTGTGCAGTGTACAACCTGCAGGATGGGCAAGCACGTGTACCCTCCCATCCCCTCCCTAGTGCAGCACCTCAAAAATCCTCACCTGGAAGGAAAAAGCAAACCACCAAAGCCCTCAATGAGGGCTCTGGCTGTGTCTACAGCAGAAGATCATTATGTGATCACACACTCCTGCTAACAAGTCTCAGAGCAGTAGCCTCCTGAGTGAGTAGCACAAAAACTTGCAGGCATGTAATACCCCAGTTAAACCCAGACCCATGGAATGGGTTAATCCAGAAATTACCTGTCTGCAAGCTGCTACAGCTGCACCATGCTTGCAAACAAGCCCCAGGATCTATAGTTTCCAGTAAGTCAGAACAGCATGCTTCCCCTTTCCCTTTTCAGTTAGAAGTTTTAAGCCAGGATTACCACACCGTCTCAAGCTCCTGAGCAAATAACAGTAAGTTTTCCAGAGGATTGCCCAGTTTCATACTGTACATGCTTATCCCCACTGGTTTCCTGGCCGGTTTTTTTGTTCTCACAAAGTGCAGACCCTCCCCAAGAGCAGAAGTCCCCTCTCGGTGCCCGGCACGGGGCGAGCACAGCAGCCGGGGCTGCGCTATCGTGTGCTGCACGGCCGTGTCCCGGCGACCGCAGCATCCGCCGGTCCGGGCACATCTGCTTCTACCTCACTGCAACAGCAGGGAAACTGATTCCTCCTGTCACTGCCCCGGGTCCCACCCAAACTGAAAGGAAGAAGAAAGTACCCGCACCGGCTGTGGTTTGGAGTGATGCTCAACTGTACCAAAGGCGGCGGCGGCCGGGCCGGAGGTGAGCTCATGCCCCGTGAGCCTGCGGCTCCGCTGATGTCAGCGCACAGCTCCGTGGCAGGAAGTGATACGGGAGCAGGAGCCCCAGAGGAAACTGAATTGAGCAACTGAGGTTAACTCTCCTGGCATTTAATCATGTGGCATTTCCAGGGACTTTCTAAGAACCCGGGGCTGGGCTCTGCCCGGGGTGTCGGTTCGCTCGCCTCGCACGCCAACAGCGGCGGCAGGAGGGAGCAGCTGCGCTGCCTCATGGCAAACCCGGCAACTTCTGCCTCCCCTGGGCTCCTGGCCCCTTCTCCTTCCAGGGAAAACATCTCATCATAACTTCATACAAGGCCCACTGAAGGTAGGACATGGATGCACACAAATTTTCCTGGAATCTACCTCAGAAACAGCCCTGAATGGTGTGGACTCAGATTTGTATTTTCACAGGGTTCGGGTGAGCTTGGGGCTCTGGGTGGTGCGTGTGTACATTCCTACGACAGTGATAACAGTTATCTGGCACCTCATCTCAGAGAAGCTTAGATAAATTGAGCCTTCTACTGAAACTGGCCATTGCCATTGTTCTCTGTGCTGCTGAGGCACCTCTGCCAGTGCCGGCCACTGCAAGAGAGCTCTGCCTCAGAGTACAAGCCAGGAAGGAGAGAGGAAGACCATCATGGAAGCATTCTGGAGTTAATCCAGAGTACTAAGATGCCCCAAATACCAAAGGATCTTCTATTCATAATTTTTATCAAGTCAATAGACTATTTTCACTTTGTGCACACCAGCCAGACAATTTCACTGAGCTGTAGCTCTAACAGTGAACAGATGAGTGACTTCTTGGAAAGACAGACAATTTTCTTCCCTTCCTTTTTTTCTACCTCCACTTCTGCTGAAGTAGTCACAACTGAACTAGATGGAAGGAATGTGCCTGGAAGCCTTTGAAATGTTCCTGTTTGTAGGATTTACCAGAAAGACTGCAGCCAGTGCTAGAGCTTTGTGAGTATGTGCATGCTTTGCCAGAGCGTGGCTGCACTGTTTAGTCCCATGTAATTATGATTATTTAATTTCAAACCTGGTGCGGCTGGTGCTGAGTTCAAATTCAAGTCACTGCTTTCCTGAGGATTTCCTCCCTGAGATTCTCCTTCTTGGACCACTGCTTGAGGCTACAAAGAAAAACACCAAAAATAAACAACCCACCCCCATGCAAAATTAGGTATCAAAAGACAAAACTGCAAATATGCAAAGTAGATGGATTCTTATTTGAACGAGACTGTGCAGCCCTGGCAGCACATCCATTTGCCACAAACTCCTACATCCAACCACAGGCAAGAGCACACACCAGGGCATGTGGTGCCCACACACGTTCACAAGCATCTCTGAATCACTGTCAGAATCCATAACAAACCATCCCAGTACCAGGCTTGTGAGACACACAGCCCAACACTTTGAAAAAACCTGCCCATTATGCAGCTGTGGAGAATTTTTTCATCAATAATATCTTCTGTATTTCAGGATATTTCCCTGTCTTGACCAGCTAAACATTTTGTCTATTGACAGTTAAAACCAGAATGATTCTTTTTCTTCTGCCTTGGTTTTGCCCCTCAAATATTCTTCAGCTGTTTAATTCCAAACTGAAACATCAGAATGTTTCACTAACCAAAGTTAAAATGACACATTTTGAGGTGTTAAAAACTCTAGGTCCTCCTGCTTGTCTTTGAGATTTGTCACTCCACAAATGACACCAGCAGTACTCACTGGGTAAGGTTTTGTTCTCTAATACACGGCCACATCTGCCTCTGATGATTTTCCACAGAGCTTGAGGATCCCAATTTGCACAGCTGGTTGCTTTAAGCACTGGTAACACACCAGACTTCCCTAATCAGTGTATTTAAATAACATAATATAAATGGGCTTAGGAAAAGGAATGGGCTTTGAGCAGGAGCCGCGTGCTGAACTAGACTGTTACCTTCTCACCTGGAATGCAGAGGAGGAACAGATTTATGGAACAGTTCCCTTGTCTGGGGTGTTCTGTGCAGGGTATGCAGTTTCCCACTGTGCAGGAAGTATCTGCATGGCAAGGTCACTGGCACATTAGAAAAGACTTCTGATCTCTCCCCTATCCTGGCACTTCCTGGGTGGTGAACATTTCCTTCCAAGCCTTCTGCATGGCCCTCACAGGCTGCTCTGTCCCCCTGGTTCTGCTGAAGCAGAAGTGTCCCTTTCCCACCTGAGCACTCCTGTGCCATCACAGCTGTACATCAAACCTATGGATTCCAGCAGCAAGTGCACAGCTTGGGGCTGGGTCTAGCCACTTTTGTGATACACACTGGATACTGGTTTGTGGCTGCTGTGGGGTTTTTTAATCACTCCTAATGACAGATACCATCCCATTAATTGTTCACAGGACTGAATATCCTTATTGATTAAAAGCTTTTGTCTTGTTTTTACACCTGAAATGTTTCATCCTTAGCTACTGCTTCTTACTAATCCTTTGTTTGCTGCATAAAAAGAGTCTCCTGCTGGCAGGACTCAAAAGTTTCTCCATTCATCAAATTTCTCTTACCTTAATTTAAAATTTCTTCTTTTGAGACAAACTGACATACTAAGCAATCACTTCAGTCTTTCAAGTCTCCTGGGAAGACAACTGCTCTCTCTAAGAAAGGATGGAATATCTGGTCTGACATTCCAAGCCTGAGAAAGTGCTATACTGTGGAAGTCTAGTATGTCTTGAATTAAGCACAGCATCTCCCCTGGGCCCTTCAGAATTCTTCAGCAGCTGCATCTTGGAGGCCATAAGGAAGGCAGTCAGAGCTTCCCTAATTATTTCCAGGCTACCAAAGCTGAAAGAATGTTATGGCAGACACAGAGTCTGAGAAGGGCAAACAGCTCAAAGTTCCCCAGGATCTGTGACTGGAGAAGAGGAAAAGGACTGAACACTGTACTCACCCACTTGTGGGGCCTCCCTCTTCCCCTTTTCCCAGCAGAAGGTTCTGCCTTTATTGAAAACAAAGGGGGAAAAAATATTGTCAGCTCTCATATTTGCTGGGCATCGTGACTAAAACACTGAACATGGCCAAGGTGACTTTTGTATAAAAGTCTTGTCTCACAAGTAGCAGAAAAAGCAAAAGCTGGGGACAGAAGACAGTTGAGGAGGAAACACCTGCCTGACTGCACTGGTTGTGATTATTTGGCAATGGTGGAGGAGAAGCACTGGAAGGAAACTGCTGAACAGGCAGTGGCAACACAGGAAGGCTGGGAGGTGAGTAAGGACTAAAACCACAATAACTGATTTGTACAACCATGGCAATTAAAGCTGAGCTGAATTAGGGGCAACTTTCACTATCTTTAAGCTAAGAGAAACCTCCTTGCTTGTCTCTCTGGCAGTGCTTCTCTCCCCTGAAATGAATATAAGCCATTTCCTCTCACCGTTCCCCCAGTTAGAGCTGTCACTTTCTTGGTTCCTTTCGGCCTTCCTCGTGGTTTCTTCGCTGGCTGTGGTTCCACAGCATCCTGTGGGATAACAGCTGTGTTTCCAGCATCCTCCTGGGATAGAAGGAGAAAACCATTTAAGCAGGATGATCTCTGAAGCAATTTACATTCTCTCATTCTGGTAGGTCTCAGACTGTCTTACCCCACTAAGAGCACCGAGACCACTAAACAGCTGGTTGTCTCTGCTCTTCCAGCTGTGAAGTGCATTAGAAGGTGACCAGCAATACTCCTACCTTTTTGTCTTTTGGGCTGAGGAAATGAACAAGTTCAAAGAACTCAGGCCAAGGAGCCTTCCCTGTTCCATCTAATTACTGGTGCAGAAACAGAGGGTGACAACATGTGAAAGTCTCCAGGCTAGAAGAGAGAGCTGCTCAGCTCCTCTCACACATGTCCTGGCTGAACTGTCACTGTTTGTCACATCAGAGGTGCCTCTGAGGCCAGGAGCAGAGATCTCCCAGGGTGCAGATCCTGCTGCTATCCTGGGTGGCACTACAATTTACCACCAAACACCTCTCCTTCCCTCGTCCTTGTTAGCAAGGGGCTTCCCAGGGCTGCCTGCAAATCCCATCAGGCTACTGCCATGGCATGCTCAGGGAGCCTCTTGGGATGATGTTCCCTCACCTGGGGCTGCTTCTTTGGTCTCCCCCTCTTTTTCTTCAGGCCCTCGGTCAGTGTAGATGAGATGGGATTCTCTGGCCCCTTGTTGCTCATGCTGGCACTCTCCACAGTTTGCAGATTATAATCCAACAGGTTATTTTTCCTGGACTGGGAAAGAAAACTTGTCTCCTCTTTTTTTTTAATCTTGTTATGGATTCTCCTCTACCTGCAAGGCTGAAATAATGAGAAAGAATCAGGCATGGCAGCTTGCTATTGTTTTCATCAGCTGCAGGGGTCCAGGACCCAGCAGACATTTAGGAGCGTAACTGTGCTCTATAAATATTCTACAACCATTCTTTTACCTGGCCTATTCCTCAGCTTTCTGAGGCTTTTGGCCAAAGGAGCTGGTTGCTCCAGGCATAGAATGTGCTGGTACCTGCATCTATCTTTCCCTACCTTGGCCAGTTTTATCTGAACCAACAAAGACCATGTCTGCAGCTCTCTGAACTCCACTCTTCGGAGGCTCCCTCTGCCCAACGAGGAGGGAGCTGGGACATAAAGTGGTGGTGAGTTATAAATGCACCAGTCAAGGGTAAAGCTTCCTTTGGAGCTCCTGTATGGTCAGATACCAAAGCTAATCCCGAGACCAGAATCTACAGCTAAGAAAGAAGGCGCTCTTACATGAGGATGCTTAAGAGAGCAAGTCCCAGGGTACAAACTCTGAAGAAGTCTGGCTCTGGAGCTGTCCCTCAAGAGTTTGTTCTCTGTCACTGCCTGAACAAGCACTGTGTGTAGAGATGGCCTGACCCCATTCAGTGCACTCAGCCCTTGGTCCTCACTGTTTTCTCAGCACAGCACAACTCCCCCAGACCTGCATTTTGGATCTTGAGCACTAGCTTGTCTGCTGGAAGTTTGTATTGATGCAGGCTTGTCAGCCTCCTCTCTGGCCTCCTCTGCTTAGTGCCTGCTGTGGTTGGAATGAACCCTGATCCAACCTGTTTGCTCTAAGAAATAACCAAGATGAGAAGCTGTTGAGAGTACATAGGAAACCAGTGACTTTCCCTGCTTCTGCTTGAGGTTTCTCCTCTGGCATGTCTGCCAGAGAACATGGTGGTCTGACTGCAAGCCTGGACACCCTCACATCCCAAAGCAGGAAGAGGAAGGGAGACCTTGACCAGAACCTCAGCAGAAACCTGAATCTCAGGCACATTAAGAGAGGTGGGGGTCACTGGGTCTTGCGTGCATGCAAGTCAAAACCTAGCCAAGGATCTGAGCTCAGTACACTTGCAGCACCTCCAGACCTTAGCTCTCCTTTCCTTCTTGCACACAGAAGATGGGAAGGGATGAGGAGGCTGAGCTTGGCTGGACAGAGGCCAGCAGTACTGGCTGAATCCTCTTTTGTCAGTAGTTCTTACCACAAAATACACAGCTGAGAACAGTGCTGTTTGGAAAGCAGCAACATTTACTGCTTAGGAAAGCAGGAATATCCAGATGAATGATGCATTTCTACCTTCTCTGCAAAAATATCACCTGAGAATTTTTTTTTTTTTAAATCTCTTCACTTTACCTGTTTTATTTCTTCTTTTCCACCTGCTAAATGAAAGATAACAACAGCAAGCTTAAAGAGCTCTTTTCCCCACTGGCCTTGAGCACTACTGGGTCCCCAGGTCTCTCCAGCAGGCTCTACCTGAGGCAATAAAGGCAGTGCTGCAAGTAAGGGCACAGCTGCACCACGTAGAAGAATGTGACTTTTTTGTTCAAAATGATGCTGGAGGGCAGCAGCTGTGCTCAGTTCCAGTTCATGCATGAGCAGCCCTACCAAGAGAACTCCCTGGATGCCCCTTTGTGCACACTCCTGGGCCCCCAGCTCACAGGTGCTGCTGCACACTCACCTTTTCTATCAAACCCTCTGATCAGAGGGTGATGGAAAGACTACAGCTCAGGTCTCCGAGTTCAGGCTGTATCTGGAGGAGAGGCAGTTAGGGGGGAAAAAAAGTTTCTTTGTACTTGCAAGCCACGCACAGTTGCCACCAAGTCCCTGAGAGACAGGCATGAAACACTTGCAGTCTCTTTCAGAGAAGAGCTGTGCTTTTACAGTCAGTTTTGTAGTCTGATCAGATGTTCGAGTTCCAAAGATGAGGGGACCTTAACTGAGGATGACAACAAATATTCTGCCCTCTGGCCAGCTACAGTTCCTTGTGACTGCATTTTCTGGTCAGAACTGGGGCTCCAACAGGCTGGTGCTGGCTTCTGGAGCTGGCTGAGGTAGTTGGGGGTCACTGATGTGCCCAGGCTCTGGACTGCCCTGGCAGGAGAGAAGCCCTAGTGCCTCTTCCCAAAGGAAGGTCTCTGCCGTGTCACACACGTCACGCACATCTGCTCCTGGATCAGCCCAGTGTGCTGCAAAGGCAGCTTGAATCCTCCAGAGCCTGAGCCTTCCCTCAGCTGCCAGCAGAAAGGGAACAGATATGGCCAAAGGAATGGACAAGTGTGAAAGTGCTGTCCAAGCCAGACCCTGAGCAGAGATTACAGCTGCTTATCTGAGGGAAGTTGCGCTGACAGAGCAGAGTGAAGGATTTTCATTCCATTTTTCAGTCTCAGCTCGTGTTCTCTGCTTGGTCACCTCAGGCTGGACCTCCAGAATCTGACAGTGTCACTGACAGATGCAGCAAGGCAACTTCCAACTTTCACTCCATATCCTAACACAATGTGTGCAGTCGTGACAGACACTGAATCTATTGCTCTTACTGACACAACCTCTCTCAAGAGTTCACTGTAACTGACACTTGCATGGAACCCAAATTTTGCATGTCATTATTCAAGTGGGAGCAACCATAGTGCACAGAATTCATTTCTCCCCAGCTGCAAAGAAAGTCAGTTCATGCACAATGATTTTTTTTTGCTAAACCTTGCTACACCAATACACTCTACAATGCCTTTAACATATCTGGCCAGCTTTCTACAGGCAGAACTGCAGACAAATGCACAGAGACTGCCAGGAGACAGCAGCTGCTTTGTATATCTCTCTTCCACCTTCCCATCACCCACCAAAGACACATCCTTCTCTGAGCCTGTTGTGAAAAGAAAAACACACAAGCAAAGCTATACAAGCATCAACCCTTAGGGCTTTTGTAATCTTCACATGACTCAATGCAAGATCCAGACAAAGCAGAAGCACCCACTGCAATTTTACTTCAAATTTCTCAACGACTTTCCATGTATACATATAAACCCCCAAACCAATGTTGGGTCGCACTGTATACCAAAAACCAAGTATGTCTTCCAGGATCACCGTACTCCCTCCTGGGACTGAAGCCAGCAGAGATGAATTCCAGGCCTACACTCTGTCCACAAGGGCACAAGATCTAAAAAACCTATCCAAATGTTTGTGGGCCTTAGATCACCTTTATCGGTCACATAAACAGCTTTGCAAATAGTGCAGGGATGTGAATGCATGCTTTTGGCAGTACTGAGACCTCTGTGTTGCAGAGACATCACCTAAAAGAAAACACCTCATGTCCCAAATGCATTCCCAGGCATCTGGCAGAGGGCAGGGAATCCTCACAGTCATAGCACGTCACACCTGATTTAAGTCCTAAGTTGTACAAAGCCAGTTTTTCCAGCATAACAAATTCTCAGGAAAGAAAAGCTCCTCCTGAGGGCAATGGAGTTGTAGCCTAACACAGGGTATTGAACAGTGTTCCTGAGGGACTTTTCCCTTTCCATACACTACAGAGGAAGCCTTGGGGATGAGGCTGCTGACTTGGGCAGGTAAACTAAACAGCAGAACTCCTCCCTGTTTGTTTCCTCAGGGAGGTTAGATTTTAGGCTATATCCTGGGGAGGAACACAGTATGACACAGGGATGCTTGAGACATTGCACTAAACCCCCCCGAGCTGTGTGCATGATTCACAGCAAACACTGCCAAAAACGCTTCTCTGGCTGCAGTGCTCACTTACAAAATACAAGCTCTCAAAGCCTTTTACAAAGCATAATAGGAGTGTGATTATAAGAGACCCTGCATTATAGCCTTAACTCAGTCGCTGTCTCTGTAACAATACAAAAAACCATCTCCCAAGCACAACTCCCACTTAGCAGCACAGTGCCATTGTGCTGCTGTCATGTGTGACAAAGCAAACCCAGGGGAACCTTGCTGGTGTCAACGTGGTCACTCTTTATTCCCTCTGGTAAAAGACGGAGGGAAAAATTTGGCCCAAGCCCTGCATCAAGCACAGGAGGATAAAAGACTTTGTTAGTCAAGGCATCTAAAGAAGAGATGGACTAAGAAGGCCAGGCAGGGAGAAAACTCTCATTCCAATAACTGCAGCAATAACGTTCTGCGCTCGCACTATGAGAAATTACTTTCGCCTTCCGAGAAATCAAATGCTCACATCTTTTCAGATCTCGCAGTAGATCAAGATATAACACAGCTCGCTGCAGTTCCCCACGGACAGTTCTACCACAAAAGCAGGATAGCCAAGCACTGGAACAGCTCCCTTGGGAAAGAACAGTGGCAGTAACACTCCGGCAAATGTGCCTTTTCTGCCAGACTTTCTGTAAAAAGAGGAACTTACAGGCTACTAAATCAAGTTTGTGGCAACAGCAGGTAACTGCCACAGTCTCCTATATCATTTCTTAAAATCTTAACTAACCTCTCTAGGTGATTTCCCTGACTACTTTGAGTGACTAAGTCTTAAGCGTGAGATCAAAGAAGCTTTAAAGTCTCCCAGTTCCTTGCCTGTTAGGTTTTTTTTTAAATGAGGGATTTATAATCACTTGTTCTTGCATCACCAGAGTCCTTCAGCAGCAACATTTCTCTCTCCTCCATTTTAAAACTCGACCAGATTACACACCTTCCTCATCTAGTCTGGCTGAATAAACCAGCACATTTGTTTCTTGGATGTGATCATATCTCTTGATTGTTTTGGTTGTCATTTACACCCTTTCCAATCTGATCTCAACACTTTGAGTACGATAGAGATTTGAACTCTCAAAACTGTTTTCAGTGAGGACAGCTTGACTAACTTAACTTCACACAGATCTGAGAAGCATGGGCTAAGCAACACTTCAGTGGGGAAAATTCAGCTCTTGTGTAACACTAACAGCACTGGCTTCCAAATGATTGAACCAGTAAGCTATTCCACCACCTCCAGAGTATCCTGACTGATAGAATACCCAAGTCAGAAGACAGAAACTCTTTAAGCTTACAGAGGATAAAAAAAATACAGGAACCGTGAGGGCTTCCGTGCTTCACATCAGTTCTAGAGACTTGCTCAAGGTCTGAACGGGAATTTCTGTAGCTCTGCCAACACAGTTACGTTTCCAACTCGGTTATAGACTTCTCTGTGCCACCCTAACCAAAGTGTCCTTGTGTGCCTCAGCTCTCCATCCACACACTGGTGTGTAGCTCCCTGACTGCCGAGCTACTCTGGGGATAGGGCTGAGGGCAAGGAGCCCGAGCGAGGCAGGCAAAGGCCATCCTGCCTGGGCCTGTTCTGACTCTGCCAGCAAAGCAGGCAAGGCTGGGACAGGAGCTTATGGACTAAAGACCAATCTACCAGAAAACACTACCAGTAGCTTTTTTTTAACGTTAGAGACATGAGCAGCTACATGGGAAAAGGGCTGATGATTACTGAGTTTCAGGCAATGATGTGCACATGAACAGGCTTCTTATTGTCAGAGCAGGCAAAGTAAGGAGGCAGTTAACCATCCCAGGAAGCCATGGAGAAGCACTGCAGGGATTCCAAGATCAGAAAGGAAGAGAGATCTGGAATCTCTTCCTGACTCTGAACTTGGCAAGTCATGTAATCTTTCTACACTTCACATTTTCTCTCTATAAGATTATGGAATAGCACTGAAGTATTAACGCTTCCCTCAATCTGGGGTGGAGGGACTGAGGATTATTAAAGTCATTCCTTTTTGTAGAGTGACACTAAGAACCCCCAGCAGCAGAGAGAAGAGCAAGGCATCATTAGAGGAATGAACCAGCAGCCTCCCCCATGTCATATTCAGGAGCACAAAGGAGAGGCTGTTGAAGCTGAAGAAATACAGCTCAGGATCAGCCACATCCTGCTGAGCAGCAGAACACACCCTTGCCCTCTTTCCCCAGGAAGCTGAAGGCTGGTGGGACCAGTTTGGCCCAAAACTGTCAGCTGGAGTTCCCTGCCCTGGGAACTTGGCACAGAGCATTTGAGTGGGAGCTGGGGTACACACAGCACTTCCCACCCCCTCCCAAACCCCAGCAGGCAGGGGATATGGCTCAGCTCACTGTCTCTATCCAAAGAAACCCTTGCATCAGACCCAGGATGCCAAGTCTTGAGGCTTGGGGTCTGAGACACCTCTCATTCATACTGGGGACATTTCCAGCATTTCTCCCAAAGTTATCGAGCCAGCTCAGTGAGACTCCTGTGTGGACTGCAGACTCCCTAGCATTACACATCATGAGCCTGTTAGAATTCTCCCTCAGGGAATTTGTCCAAAGACCCAAATATTTGCTAAAGGACTCTTTCCTATCTTAAAGTCTCTGTCCAGACACTTCCATCAAAAAGCAAGCACCCCAAGCACTGCAGAGTTAAATCAGTGGAGAAAAATCGAACAGTATTTACAGGAAAATAACAGGAAAAGCAGAAATCTGTGTTTACTAAGAATTAAAAATCACAGTTATTTCATTTGAGATAGCATCAAGCCTTGCTCCTCTGTAGAATATCTCTGCAGAGCACAGCTCAACTACTGACATCTGTGAAACACTGTCCACTTGTGCAAAGCCAGGAAACGGCCTTCCTGCCGAGGACTGGCGATGTAGCACCGGGCACAAGGACGCACGAGGCACCAAGGTCTGTACCTCAGACTGTCTGAAAGTAGGTTTTCTCAACTATCAACCTGCAATTCATTAATCCCCACACCTTAATAAACCCCAGCATCTCGCAGATGGGCTCTGCAGACGCATTTCAAACGAGGCGGTAAGAAAGGAACAAGAGTTACCTGTGGAGAAGTTGGGCAGCCCCGCTTGACCCGGCCCCAGCGGAGGTAGCAGTGAAGGCAGGAGAGAAAGAGAAGTATCCAGCAGCTGGGAGCCCCCTGCAGTGGCGAGAGGCACCTAACCCAGGTCTCTGCACACACTCATCTCAGGAGCCTTGCACCGAGCAGAGCGCCGTGGGGTGCGCTCCCACTTTGTGATATGGAAAGCAGCGCGAGCACTGCCAGAGATCTCCTTCTGATGGCAGCCCTGAGCAGTGACAGCAAGTGAAACCCAGCTCCCCTCGACCCGCCTAGAATCACACACTAAACACAACGGCCAAAACCAAGAAAAATCCCCAACCAGACCACTTACTCCAGCCAGTTTCTGCCCATTGGCCTGATTACTGAAAATAAGGCCAGTTTCCAAATGTGACATGCAAGATCTGAATAAAGGGGACAGATCATTCACGCACTTCCCTCTTTACAAATGCTAGAGAGAACCATGCTGACCCTGTTTTATGAAAGAAACAAAACCAAACCAAAACAAAAACCCCAAATGGGTAGCCCCAGGAAGGCTTGTGACGATAAAGTGGTTATTAATCTGAGTGCAAAATGTGCTCAGGGCATTTACTATAAGCCACAAATAAAAATGGGAAGCTGAGTTCAGTTGAGTATAAACATATGTAGAGAGGAGATGTCGCATGGCTCTAAGTCAGGTATTTTGTATTAATTCTGTGAACAACCAATAGATCTCACAAAAGTCCTCAGAAGTATTTTGCAAAGGAAAATGCAGACCTTTCATGACTGCCTTGACATATTTGAGACACCTATATGGGGGTTTTTTGGGCACATCACCATTAGCAAAACCATAGACTTAAAATATCTCAAGCTGTACCTGCACAAAACCCGTTGCAGTAGCTTAGAGACAAAGTCTGACGCTTTTCTTTATGTCAAGTAGTAAATTGCTTACAGTGACAGTACCACTGAATACACTGAAGGCAAATTTTTTTCCTCAGAGTCATCCACACAAAAGGTTTACATCACTTGAGCTCCTCAGTAAATTCTCTAAATCTAAATACAGCACCTAAATCATTTACTGCAGTCTGGAAAAACACTGATCTTGACCTTATAAAGAGGGGAATGATCTACTGGTTAAAGATGTTTCCAGGGGCTCTGGAAGTGTGTCCAGTCCTGGGGGTTGCCATGTGCTTCCTGTGTAACCCCACACGTAAAGGGGGGATAACAAACAAGGTAATATCTGGCTTATTTACACAATATTTTCTGGGGGAAGAGATACATTTCCCACCACGTAATTTAATGTCTTAGGCAAAGTGGCTCCAGATTTTGTTTGGCGCTCCAAACCACTACCAAAGCAAAAATCAACATGAAATGCTAAGAGAGCCCTTTGATCACCCCTGCAACAACATCTCGTCCAGAAATCAATAAATAGTGTATGAAATCAAGTACCCAAAAATTATTATCTGTTAATTTAAATGCATATATAAATATAAAATTTATCAAATATCTTCCTGCTTATGCACTACTGTTTCATATGGAAATATGCAAACTTTTTTCATTTTTTAATGACTTTAAATTTTTTTTTTTTAAATATCACTAGAGACAAAGCTGTAAGCATGGTGTACGAACAGTGTAATCATAATGACTGAGTCAGAACTTGAATTGTTACACTTTGTATGAAATGAAATCTGCATTTCATACAGATTCCTCCTGGCAAGGAAGTATTAAACTTGATTCTACAACACTAAACCAGAGATGGTTGACAGTCCATAAGCACTAAAGAACATTATTAATATTCTAGAAATTAAACTCCCAGTTAGGAAATGTGAGACACAAAATTGGAACATGGAGTCCTATTTAATCTTTATTGGGCACATATTGGAGAACAGTGTCTTTAATTTAATATCCACACTTCATAATTTCTTTCGTATTTAAGGCTAAGAGAAATTATTTGATCATCCTGTATATAAATGACTGCCATTTCATCATTATTCTTGGACTGAGCCCAAAAATCTCACACTTGACAGAACCATCAGTCCCAGAAAACGTGTTCTTGAAGGCGCAGAATCACAGAATCATTAAGATTTGAAAATACCTCCAAGATCATAAAGTCCAACATCGGTACAAACACTTCCACATCAACTGAAACACGGCAGCCAGTGCCATGTCCAGTGCTTTCCTGAACACCTCCAGGCATGGTGACTGCAGCACCTCCCTGGGCAGCCCATTCTAATGCCTGACAACCGCTTCTGCCAAGAAATTCTTCCTGAGTCCAACCTCAACCTCCCCTGGCATAGCTTGAGGCCATTTCCTCTTATCCTACCACTAGTTATCTGGGAGAAGAGGCAGACCCCAAGCTCGCTACCACCTCTTTTCAGGGAGTTGCAGAGAATGAGGTCTCATGGGATGGAGAATGTACCATACCTTTGGACAGGCATTCCTGTGGCTAATCCTTCTAAATAGGGTGCCTAATTCACAATTTGGTTTGAGCTGTCAGATTGCAGGTGCTGGTTCCTATCATACTTTACTCAGAAGAGCACCCAGCCTCCCTCTACCCTGCCTCCCCTGCTCAGTTATCAAGTTCACTCAAACTAGTCTTCTACAAGATTAAACAAACGGAGCTCCTTAAGTCTCCCACTCGAAAGCCTTAAAAAACCCCAAAACAAACAAAAACCATTGTTGTACACCTCTTCTCATCTCCAAATATCAGTAGCTTTAGGAAGAGGGGTACCAAAGCAGTGTGCCCACTACAGGAGTGGCCTTGAGCCCTGTTAAACCCCTACCGTGGTTTAACAGCCAAGGATCACAGGAGTCCTTTGAGAGCAGAAAATGATTCTTTCATCTCACAAGCTGTCCATTCTATCCAGTAAACACTGCTGTTTCTTTTGACCTTTTTGCCAGTTCTTCACTGCTCTGTGCAACCCTGTTCCTGTCCCAGAGCACTCTGGAGAACAGCAGCTCTGCTATGGAGATGAGCAGCTCCTGGCCAAGGTTTGAAGCCTGGTCTCAACTGCACCTTCTCATGAAATGCCCCTTTCGGAAGTCCCATGAAGGAGGAACAAGCATGACCTAGATCAGTCAGCAGAAAAGCAGCAGCAGCCAAATCAAGGGTACAAGGATTCCTTAGCTGGAACGGGGGTCAAGTTAGCAAGATTTGAGTGACTTGCCAAGACATTTGTGTCCCCAGAGAATTTTATGTATTTACAGCAAGATTTGACCTACACACGGGCTAGCTTGTGCCTGCAAGACACTTACTCGTTTGCTCTAGGATGCATCCAGATTTTACCACAATGCAGTGCAA
The DNA here is from genome assembly GCA_013398015.1 of Oreocharis arfaki. Classification (NCBI taxonomy): domain Eukaryota; kingdom Metazoa; phylum Chordata; class Aves; order Passeriformes; family Paramythiidae; genus Oreocharis; species Oreocharis arfaki. The sequence continues at coordinate 339,765 of VZRR01009643.1, read as the reverse complement.
GTCCCTGCCTGTATTACTATTCCTTATCTTCACTCTTCCAGAAACCAGACCGGTCACTGTGGCACAGTGTGAGATATGCAGGCTAACACCAACCGTAGATTCATTTGTGTATAATCCCTTTCTGTTAGACAGGTGTGTATAGAAAGCTTCATTCACTGCTATCCTGATCTTGTCAGAACCTCTCATGTGCACAAACCTGTATCTCCTAAGTGTAAGGAAAGCTAGATTCACAGTAATTGTTCTATATGTGCTTATTATTCAGACTGTATTAATGAATATTTTAACTGGAGATTAGGCTGAGGTGTGATTTCCACAAGATAAGAAATAGATTTGCCATGCTCTATTTTATCATTGTAATGGAAGTGTGCCCCATAATACTGTACTTCTTAATTCTTTCATATTGTGTTCATCAGCAATTCAAACTCTCTGGATCACACAGGGTTACAAAATCTCACTTTGAGAAAGTTGCAGACTTATTGGAAGGCCTCGAAAAATTAGAGGTTTAGAAAACATGGCCTGTGAGGAAAGACTGAGAAACTGGGTTGTTAAACCTCAAGATAGGAGAGCAGAAAGGACATGATAATGATTTTCCAATACATAGAATAGTGCAGCAGCTGGGAAAGTAATAACACGTGACTAGGATAAAGAGTTAGCTTAAATGCAGAAGTTAAGTTGAACATTGAGGAAAGTCTAATGACTTAATGGTCAGGACAGCAAAGCACTGGAATAAGTACTGAGTGTGTGGAACCCCTTCCCATGGAGAAACTACAAATGGATCACACACACTCACTAGGATTGGCACAGATGATAATAATAATTCCCTGAGAAATGAAGTGTGTCTGGCACCTCCTTTTTTCTGTGACATGAAGTTTCTAACGAAGTTGTGGTTAAGCATGTTTATGCAGAACTGTCTATGAAAGGGCCAGAACAGGTGATTCCTGGGGACCCAAAGGGATTTTTACTTGTCCTCCATGGCTGCAAAATCTCCTGAACTGGTTGGGTATTACTCCAGAGGCTTTAGAATCCATCTGGTTCTACAGCTACAAAGCTTGTGATTCATACTGGGAAAGCTAAAGAGTATTTCACAATTTCAGGCCCCAAATTCGGTCAATTAATTACCAGACATGATAGAATTTGATTCTTGCAATGGGAAGAATAAATCTTGCCAAAGCAATGCCATAAGCACTGTCAGCTGGTAAGAAGGGTGACCTTTTTCTACCTTTATAGCAAGAGACAGTTACTGTTCCTGACAATGTGCAGACAAGGAAGGTGGGACAACTGAGAACGCAAAGTGAAGAGGGAACAGCTTTGCTGCAGGCAAGAAAGGTGCAGCTAGAATTAGAAAGAGCTCACACTTTGGTCGATAAAGCCATGTGGAGACATTGTGAAAGATGGCCTGGGGATGGCCTTGAAGGACCTCTGTAACACAAAATGAACCTTTCACCACTGGATAGTTGAGTACAAAGGAGGACTAGACAGGAAACTAAAAGATGGTGTTGGTGTACATAAAGGAAGATGTGTATTTGAGAGGGAGACAATTCAGGCCCATGATTATCCCTAAGGTTGCCCTCCAAGGGGTGGGAACAGGAGCACACACATAAAGGGGGAGGTATTTCAAAGTGCAACAATGCAGTGCATACCATGCTCCCTTCCCTGATCTAACATGCATCCCCACATGCAGCTTTAAGACACCAGTAGGTGAATCCTCCTTACAAGACTGAAAGGGACAACGAAAAGGGGAAGCTCACATACACCTCTAAATTCAACCAAATTTCTTATGATTGGGCTGAAGAGCTCATGGAGCCTGGCTGCTTTGGAACGATGTCTGCAAAGAGCCACTGAGCATATGGATGGCTCAGCTGCAGAGCCAGTGCCTGGTTTACAGCACAGGGAAAGCCTGCAGGCTATGCCCCCAGCAAGGTGGCTGCTGCTTACTGTTGTTCTCTTTTCCATTCAGTCTTACAACAAACAACTTCAGAAGGAAGCCTTCCCTTCCCTGGAGCAGAACCCAAAGCAAATTATCTACAGATTTAATATTTAAGCTAAAAAGCACTGAAAAGCAAGAATTAAGGCATGAGACCTATTAGTAAAGCCAAATGACCAAGTTATGAGGATGCCAGGACAAGCAACCAAGACAAATTTAGTCTCAGTATAAGCAGTGTGGGTGAAGAATGCTCAGTGTAACAGAGGCATGATCACAGTACAGCCCTGGCACTGCTGGCACAAGCACAAGAAAGCACAGCCCTGAGAACCTGAATTTGTGTTCTCTGTAACTCAGACAATTTGCCACAAATTGGTTGGACAAAACTTCAGAACACAGCACAGTATCTACCCATGTCCTGTTCTTACCTCTTTAGTTCCCTGTCCCTTGAGGAAAGCCACGATGTTAACACACAACTGGAAAAGAACACACTTTGCCTCACCTTTGTCAAAAGGCTATTGGGGAGTAAAGGGAAGAAAAACCAATACACTAAAATATAAGTGTCTGGAGTGTGCTCCTGCTCCTTTACCAGGCACAACTCAAATCCTGGGAAGAAATCAGACATCCTTCCACTAACTTCAAAGAGATGCTCTTTCAACCCCCACCCCGTGCCACGGACGCCGTGCTCTGTGTCACCACACAGCGGCACTCTGCCCACACATTTCCCAAAGGGAAACCTGCAGGTTTTTTTCCCCATGATCAAGATACCCACGAGCATTTATGCTCAAGGCTGAGCAGGCAGAGCTTTCAGAAACCACCAGTTACTGAAACACAACGTGGAACCCACAGAGATGGTCAAGCACCTGCTTTGATAGCACAAGCATTAGCTGATTACAAGCTGTTAGAAACCAAACACTAAGAAAATCTGATTTTAAAACTGCTGGTAAATCTATTCTCAGGATCTTTTTTCCTTCCACCCTCTTCTCTGCACTTCAATTGCACTTCAACATTCTGGCTATACCATTCTGAGATCTCAGGTATTTCACGCCACTCCTCTCTTCCATAATGCCAGCAGCACCACTCTAAACTCTGGCTAACCATTTATGCTCCATAACTTCCTTAGAGGAAAAGCCCCAAGGATCCTCAAGCAAATACACATCCACCAAAACACCCCTCTGCCAGACACACTTCACATATGGATTTATTAAAGGTGATGATAATAGTGTGCTGATAGGACTGTGCCAGAGAAACAGGACTAGGTAAGGGGAAGTGACAGGGAAGTAGGAATGAGTTGGAGAAGAGCCATTTATACAGACTTTCCTGATAAGTGTTGATTTTTCTCCTTAAGTCCAGGGGCAAATGCAAGCCTTAATCTTTATGACTTAAACACTACACACACCTTGCACAGAGAAAAGGTGCAGAGCTCGTGTCTGTAATGATGCACATAAAAGAGAGGAAGCCTACACAATGAGAGAATTCCTGCTCAGCCCTCCCAAGTGACCTTTGGATGGGGCCATGTGCTAATGTAGGTGGGAGCTGGCCTGCTAGTGACAAAACACTGTCCACCCCAACACTTTCCCCAGGTTCTGTAAGCCACAGATTGATGGGATTTGCAGACGGACCTGCAGGTCTATGGAGCATCCAGTAAGACTACCTATGCAGGTGCTCTGAAGTCCACACTGAGCCCTGTCCCTTCTAACCTCCCCATTCTCACTTTCCCCCTAACCCAGCTGCTGTGGAAGGCCCTGTGCTATGGGGACAGAGATGACACAGGGCAGTCCATAGCCAACGGTGCAAACATGGCAATCAGGTGTGCAACACCTTCAAAGCAAAAGGAAGAGGGGTCTCCCAAAAAGGTACTATCAATTTCCAGCTATTTCTAGTTAGTCTCCACCTTTGCAGTTGTGATGAGCCAGGCTGGCTGCCAGTTACCCAAGCAGAAGAATCCCAGATGCCTACAAAGATCAAAAGGATTATCATGCATGTGTGGCATAAATACCAGTGAGTGATTCATCTGGGTGAGGAAACTCCCTCCACAGCCAAACCTCTATTTGGAGGCTGGGCCAGCATAATGAATGCATAAATTATCACACGAGATTTTACCTAGGGGGACTTTGTCTTCCCTTTTCAGCAAAGAAACTCACATAGGAAAGCAGTATTCCTCAGGAGAGATGATTCTGCTGTACATGAGAAAAACCACCCTAGAATAGAAGGGGTAAGAGCCATTCATGATGGCTCAAACCAAGGCTTTCTTTGGAAACCCCTTGTTCTCGTGTAGGGGAAGGCAGTCAACAGCTCTTCCACCTTTGCTGTACTTCCCAGACGTGCCTCCTCCACGCTGAGGACAATTTCTGATTCAATCCTATACAGAAACTGTTATTGGAATTTCCCCATGTCTCCTTGAGTATGAAGAAAGCAGAAACACATGTCGTACTCACTGTGAAAGCACATCAGGGTTTTTTTAATTAAAACAAACAAACCAACCAAAACAAGGCTAAAACCAAATACCACCACTCCCTCCAGAACGCTGCAATAGTGTTTTTCTGGTTTGTTCTTTTTTTTTTCTCTTAGCTTCTAGCATCTGATTTGTCTTTCTCTTAATGTCATGAAAGCATCAGGTCGAGCTTATCTGACATAACCCCAAGATCTTGGTCAACTCCAAGCCCATTATTTTATATGCACAACAATCCTTACTTCTCTGCATACCTCATTTCACATTTATTCACATTTCATCCACCATTTCACTGGCCAGCCATTCAGCCTCAGGACTTTTCAACAATACTTCACTGGTTAACCATTACCTTTGCTGTCTTGAAAAACTTTATTTTAACAGGCAAGTTTGAAGTCTCACACTCCCTGTTTGCAATGGTCATTCCTGAATAGGTTCAACATCACAAATCCCAGCACTGAGCTGTAAAACTCCCTGGCAGCATCCTCCCACCTTGTTTCCAGTCTCTTTGCCAATTATTTGTACATCTCAGGACCTTCTCTCCTTCGCAGTGTCTGCACAGGTTCCCAATAAGGTATTTTGAACTTTGTCAAGAGTCTTTAGAGAATGTAGTACCAGCTCTTTCACCCTTATCTACATTCTTCTCAAAGAACTCCAAGAGGTTCGTGAGACAAACATCCTGCCTTCATATAAACCACACCAACTCTTCCCAAACTGATTGCGTTTATCTCATTGTCAAACATACTTTTGTCTGTTACAGCTTTAAGTAGTTTATGTACTACAAACGCCAAGCTTACAAGCTCTTGGTTTCCTGGATCCTCCCAAACCTTTTTTTAAAGATTAATGTTATATTTACCCACCCTCCATGCTTCAGGTGCCAAGAAATTTTTAAAGGCAATGTTACACACTGCCTTTGGCAATACAGCTATTTCATACTTGAGTTCCTCAGACCTCAGGTGAAGCCTTCCAGTCCTGGCAATCTGTTAGCATTCACGGCTGCTCAAATGCTGGATTCTGGATCCAAATCAGAAACCTCTTTTGCCAGCATTTTATGTTCTGTGACGAAGTGGGGGAGCAAGAAGGTGCTATCAACACCCCCAGCAAGCAGCCAGTGGGAGCTCAGAATGAAAGGAGGCCCAGTGAGAGCTGGGTATAAAGCCCCACACACGTCCTCTGACACAAAACCCTCACACATGCCCTGTGTGGGAGGGTGGACGTCATTACCAATGTAAGAGGTACAGTGATCACTGCACTCAGGATCCAACAGTGGAACTGCATGGCATCTGCCCAGTACTGATCTACAACGAGCCTCGTGCTTCCCCCATCACAGAGCAGCAGCAGTCACAAAAGGGGTGTGTTTTCAAGTAATTTAATTGTCCAGCCATTTGGCCAAATGAAGCATGTTAGTAAGTGGGTGGTTGTCTCGGAACAGACACATTATCACTCACCTCAACTCTTACAGCCTGATTGAGATCACATCAGACAGCAGGGCCCTGCTGTGGTCTTTGCCAGCCACCACACCGAGGTGCTCAAACACATGGACAAAGGTAACATGTTTAATGAAAGAAAAGGCAGAAGTGAAAGGCTGCATTTAAAGTCTTCACGTTATTAAGGGCTGAAAGTGGACGTGTCACTTCACTGAAGAAATGCAGGTGGGAAGATGACTTCAACTTGTGTGCCAAGGCAGTTGGGGCAGAAGTTGTGATGGGAGACAGAGCTTTACTTGCCTTCCCCATCCCTCCATCACCCTAGATACAGCCATGATCAGCACAGACAGCACCACAATCCAATGGTACAAACACAACCAGTTACCTTCAAGCAGACGCTTCATAAACGGGATGGAAAAAAGGTTAAAAAATAAAAAGCCTCACTGTACTGCACTCTGCTGCCCTTGAGTGGCACCCCCAGCCTTCCTGACCCCCCAGGAGCACACAGCTGCTTGGGGTCCAAGCCCTCACTTCACACCCCAAGAGTTCCAGGATGAGTCTCCTGGGCTGCAAAGAGCAAGCAGGAGAAGAGCACATATCTTGCAGGCACCTGCAGATCCTTGCAGGATCCTGCAAGGCACCTGCAGAAGGATGCACAATAGGTATTAACTCACACCTCAAAACAGATGCTGTTTTTCGGTTATACTCATGAGCGTTGCAAATTTGGGTGCCAAAAGATGGCTGCAGTTGGAGTATTTACTTGTATTTCAGCTTGACTGAAAACCCAGTAAAACCTCCAGATTGTATGAAGGCTTTGTTCACCTCAGAACAAACAACTTCAGCCACACACCTGGGGCTTGAAAAGGAACAGATTTGAGGAGCTGCAGTGTCAGATGAGATTGGGCCCAGGTCTCTGCAATATGATTTACTCTGCCATCTGCCCAGAGCATTCCCACAGGCTGCTGCCTTTGCCCAGGAGCAGGTCTACAGCACTGGTGCTGTGTCACCCCGGAGAGAAGGGACCTCTCATGCTGCAGGAGGCCTCTACATGCAGCTACTCTACCTCCATGCCTCCAGAAGACTTCCCCATCTCCCATCCCTGTCCTCATTCCCAGTATATTTTGTGAATTCTCCACAAGCCTTTCCTTTTTCACACCAGAGGCTCTGGGAATTCATCATTCTTCCAAAGGAGTCTATTTGCCCCATCTCTCCAACACACACACTTCATGTGTATCCCCTTATTCCTTTGTCTAACCACACTTTGTTTTCCCCCTGTTTCTAAACCAGGACTTTGATTTCCTCTCTTTCCAAGGACTTCACATGCAGCACATTTCGTTGTTTTTCATCTCACTGACAGGATCACAACTGCTGGGAAAGTCATACCTCTTTTCCCTCTTCAAAAAAAAATCAGTGGCTTTCTATCCAGAAATCAGTCCTGAGTGTTACAGCTGATCAGATGCAGCAGCCACTGGCACCTTGTCACAGGCAGATAATGCAGAGACAGCCAAGTTCTTACTCTTTCACCTTGCTTCTCTAATGGGCAGATCAAAAACACTAACTGTGTGACAGAAATGAAAATAAAGTATCTGGGCTCCTCAAGATGTATTCATTAACCAGGTGCTAGGTTTGCCAGGGATTTCAGTGGCTTGGGGTTTGAGATACAGGCTTTGAATTTTGATAACGCTGGTACCATTTCAATCGAGGTAGAATTCAGATTCCACAGATATGAAAAGTGTTCATTAAAAAGAAAAGGGAAGGGAACTAAAAGAACAATCCTGCAGAAAAATCAATCTATTTTGAAACATTGGCTCAGCCACAGCAGGAAATGAAGTCCTCAGTCTGTTATCCAGCTTTAGACTCTACTATCCCAGCAAGAAAGGAGAGGCCAAGGCATGGAGCACAAGGACCTCTGGACGCTTTAAGTGCCCATGGATTAGTCTGAAATAAAGTAGTTCTGGTTTTAGAAAATCTTGTGCTAGCAACAAGATTGAATAAAAGAAACTAGTTTTGTAGACTGCTTGAAAGTTGAGGACAACATGCAAACAGGTCTGACAAACCAATCTGTTTTCCTTACAATTATCTCCAGTTCCCAGAGAGTTTCCTCTGGGTTTATTGGAAAGCTGGCAGCATCCGGCTCCTTGGAATCGAGTTCATCTCTTACTTCTGCAGTATTCACTTGGCTAACCAGGGCAGCTTCGAAAGCCTGATGTCTGCTATCCTGCAGGCCACCAGGAGACAGGAAAGGTTCATTTAAAGGAGAGGTGATCAAACAGGGAGGGACAGAGGGGAGCTGACAGGCACCAGGCATGCACGTGGGAGCCCATCTGAAATTCCAAACTCTCTTCTAAAGGAAATCAGATGGAGATCAGGCTCGGGATTCATTTGCAGGGGAATAATTTGCTTTTCTAATCTGGCCCTCCATTCCTATAGCACGCCTGTGACGTGATCTCCTCCTCCTCATCTGTCTCTCATTCCAGATCCAAGCCTTCCTTCTGCCCGCACAATGCTGCGCCATCCCACCTTCTCTCCTGGCTCCTACCTGTGCCCAGCGAGCCCAGGCACAGGCACTTGCTGTGACTCCTCATTACTGCTCAGAATTTTCCATTGCCCTCTGCAGCCCTCATGGTTATTATACTCTCATCGCCCGGGCAAGTGAGCTCAACCTTCGCTTTTCTGATTTTCTATTGTCTGTTTATTAGATGGGCCCTTTGTGAACTCAGCAGTTCGCACTCTCCTGTGGTGCCAAGTGTAAAATTAATATTGACTAAAAAATCTGGGCACCTCTTTCTGGCCAGAAAGGAGACATTTCAAATTAATGGGAATGTTAGAGTGTTTCACACCCACTGCCATCCTTCTGAACCCTCCAACTCTTACTGCTCCTTTCTAATTGCAGGCATTAACTCTTAATGGGCCCTGTCTGTTCCGGGTGGGTGGGTGCCTCCCCCAGCCAGCCCAGTGCCCACACCAAGGACTCGCTGGTCTCCTCACAGGCAGCTGGCAGAGGTGATGGTGGGTCAAACAGCTGCCTGCTTCTGCTCACTCCTTCAGAGGCAGGCAAAGTCACTGCCTCTTCCCATGGAGTGCCCCAGCAGCCTAACGGGGTTTGGCTGAGGGCTCTGCTGGCACCAAGGGACACAGCCCAAGCCCATCTCTCCACCTTGCTGCTGCTGCTGAGCTCCCAGGCTGAGCTGGCACAAATGTCTCAGAGCAAGGAGATGGTCCTGTCTCCACGGCCTCAGGTCTGCTCTCTGGCTGAGAGGTGACTGCCAGTGACTGAGGGGACAATTGTGTACAGCTGAGACCACAAGCTTTTTTGCTAAGTATCACCAGATAGCCCCTAAAGAGACAACAATAACTTTTGCTAGCTCAGAAATTTTGGAGAGGAGAAATTATCTATCAGCCAAGCAGAGGCTGCAACTCATGGTGGGGACACCCATGCCAAAAAGTCTGGTTCCTGTGTCTCTCTCCAGGCATTGCCCTGTTTCCATAGAGAAGTGCCAGGATTTTCTAACTGGTGTATCCCCCACAGGCAGTTATGGCCAAGTAACAGATCTGGGGTTTCTACTTGTGGATCAAGTTCCCCCAAAGAGGTGAAGAAACACAGTCCAGGGAGGAGAAGAGGATTAGAGAGATGCTGAACATGCAGCTATGACTTCAGGCAAAAGGAATCTTGCTCTTGCATTCCTTGAACATCCTAACCCTTCACAGACAAGAGCTCTTTGCCAGCCTCTTAAAACAAACACACAATGCAATTATACCAATGTAACACCATTACCATTATTACCTCTGTGCACCTGCATGGCAAGTGTTAAGAACAGAGAATCTGCACTTTATTAATTTCATCCCTTCAGGCTGTGTTGCCAACATGAACCATTTGAGAAACACTGAGCAACAAATATAAAAAATTTGTCCCGTTTTCCTCACTTTCATTAACTGTTCCTACCCAGACCATGCCTGCTACAGATGACTCCACTATCACTGCTTTTACTTTCAAAATGAAGATAGTAACTGAATAAACTTTTGTTCTCCAATGGAACCAAACCAATGACAGAGGTCAGATGTGAAATCTCTCCTGGTCACCTTAAGCACATTGCAGATCCCCAGCCCTGTTATAAACGGAGGAATGGTGGAGCATTACTGCAGGTATGAGAGAACCAAGGCACAGAAGTGATTGTCACATCACATGCCACTGGATGACCAGGAACTGAGCTCCCACCTGCAACCATGACAGATAAAAAATTTCTTTTCTTAAACAGAAAGAACACATGGTCTCTAATGCTTCACCTGTGGCCACTTAAAATAATTTGATCTGGACAGATTAAACACAAATGGCAGTTGCTCAGATGAATACAGTGTACTATATGGAGCCATGAAAACTGCCAAAAGTACTTGATTTTCAGATTATACCAGCCATAAAAAAATACGGATCACAGACCGCTGTCAGGAGAGGACAGCAAATGCTTTCCAAACGAAGTGTCAGATCAGGCACCAACAAAACTGTGCACCTGCTAAGCAGGGCCATGTGCAGTGAACCCCCTGCCTGGCACGGCCGAGCTGCAGGTGTACAGCCACAGCTCACACACAGCCAGCACAAGGCTCTGCAGCAGCACAGATCCACACGGGATTCTGTCCTTCCCTTCCTACAAAGGTGGAAAATTTCCAAGCATGCGATTGAGTCAGCTTTCCTCACGCCACAAATAACGGGCAAGACCAACAGTGACAGGTTTTGAAATCCTCATCCCCTGGCTCACAGGAAGATCTATTACAGCAAAGGCACAAAGAGATAAAAGCCTTCATGTCGTATGAAGAATTTCAATTTACTAAACCAAAAATTAAAAACCTTGTCCTCGGAAAAACATAGCAGGTTCTTCTTTGTCTTGCAAGATCTTTACAAAAAAAAGAAAACCATGCACTCCAAGCTCTCCATCTCATTAAGATAAATCAACTTGAGGCATATTCTTCTCTTGTATGGTCCTGTACAACCTACAAATCACATTGGCAAATTGGTGGCAGATCACGTGAGCACAGGCTGGCAGCAGCTACCCCGGGAGCAGCCCTGTGTGGGACAAGCAAATCAGTCCTGCTGCACACCTGAAAAAGCCCTTTCCTTGGTTCTTCACGTCTGTGCTTAAAAGAGAAGGAAAGTGAAGCTTTGAGAAGACAGACCCAGCCCTCATGCTAGAAAAACGTGTATGTCAGTCTTCACATTAGATGCGTGAGTAGCCTCCAGGAGCATCAACTTGAGCAGGAGTGGGAGGTCAAACATGACTGAAACATGTTTGTATTGAAATACACCTTACAACGTAAGTATTTTCCTTCTTCAGATGAAGCCAGAAAGGTAAGGAGCATAGTACCTGTGCTTGGTATGACTATCTCCATTTTACAGCACCAGCTGAGACTTCACATTATTTCATTTGCTGACTGATACTTGCCTCAGTCTTTCACAAAATGGCCACCGTGACCATTATTACTGTGCTACTTGTCTAATAAAAATGTAAAAGGCACGTTTTACTTAGCAGTTGTTTATGACTGTGACGAAGGTAAACTTCTTCAATAACCACACAGTAATGATTAAGGCATGTTAGAGTTTAAAGCTCTAGATTACAATAACCTTTAAAACCAAATTGTTTTCCTTTGCATTGCTGCAGGGCAGAGTAAAGGAGGTTAAGGTACCTTAACTGCATTTCCACTCGTAGCATGTTTTAAAATCATGCTTGGACTACTGTTCTGGAGTTTCTAAACCTTCAGTTGAAAGGCTGTCATCTGAACTGCAAGAAGGGAAAAAAAAACCCCAACCAACCTAACCAAGGAAACACAAGCATTTCCTGAAGTTAAATCTCAGGCAATTGGGATATGTCTGACACTCAGCAATGATGAAGAGCAGAGACAATGGGGTAAACATCCACACAGCAAAGGACAGACTTTCTCAGCTGATCCAGAAAGCTATGCCAGGTCATTCCAAATCCAAATGGTCCAGGCCCCAAAGGACTTCACTTTGGCAAACCTGCTTCCAGTTGTGAATGATTCTTCAGTAGCTCAGACACTTCTGCACCGCAACACGTAGTGTTGACACTCCTCACTGCACATCCACTCACACCTTCTCCCTGTGGCATCACCAACCAGCCAAATTTTACAGGCAATTAAAAGCCGTATTTTACAGGCAATGGGGGCAGGGACAAAGAGAGGCAGAGGAAAGTGCTCCTCTGATTCCCTGTAGAGTTCTTGACACAGCAAGCTTGTGTCAGATACACTGAGCTCTGAGTGACTCCTTACAAAGTTTTTTGTGTCAATTCAGAGGGCAGGAGTTAATCTGGATGCCACTGGCTGGAGGTAGATGACAGCATTTTTTGTTCTTTAAATGGGAGTGGTTGCTTCAAGCACAGGGGCACTGTACTGGCAAGTCTGTTTCTCACCACCGCTTTAATAAAACGTATGGGAGTGCAGCACTCACCCTCAATTTGTGGGAAATGGTTTGAAAGCTATTCTCTACCTCCCAGGCTCACGTGTGATGTGGCTGGGATTTACAACCTCAGTTAACTTAACGTAGGTTTTCCAATTTGCATCTATTTCCTGAAAGATTCAAGCCCAAGGAAAGTGGATGCTAATGTAGGAGCCTGTATTTGGATTGGTGAAGCAGATAATCCAAGATTAATTCCATCTGACAAAAGAAATCTATTATTACAGTGTCAAACTCCAGTGTGCAGCTAGTAGCTCTCAGCAAGGCTGGAAATGCAACTCAGCACCTGCATTCTTGCACACAGGTGCTACTGGAAAATGCCCAGGGTGACTGGAGTGATTCTGACAGGGGCAAATGTCCCTGGCCAGAGCATCCTGTCTTATCACCTGGCTTCTGGATGGATGGAGCATTGAGCTGCTGTGGACACTGCAGCAGTAAGATTATGCTGGCCACAACAGTCCTTTAGAAAACCACAGAGCAGACCCAGCTCCTCACCACACTCAGAGAGCTCCATTCAACAAATCATCCACCACAGATGATTCAGGTCCCTTGCACCTCTGCTGCCCAACATTCACCTCCCATTACATCTTCAGAAAATATGCTACTGTAATTTTAGCAATTACTGTAATATTAGCTGCTCCTCTGGCATTCAGATGGTTGCTGGCTTGATCTCTATTGTAGTGAAGATGTTTTCTTTCATCCGGGCCTATCTGTGTGCTCATGCAAAGCCTCGAGCAATCCTGTCACGGCCCTCAGTCCCCCACTCCTGCATTAGACACCAACATTAACCCCAAAGACTTCTGCACAGGTGAGAAACACGTCTCTGTCTGTGCTACCTCAGCTGGGGAAGGAGAGAAGGAGATAAAAGAGCACCTGCACATGGACACACAAAGGCAAAACCCAAACAGCCAGTCATTACAATAATACATTATAAAGCTTATTAATCATTATTCCTGCCTATTATGGGACTCCTCCTTCATCCACCTGCCAGAACCAGGCTGTTGATACCACTTTGGGCAAGGCAGCAAGACAAGTGTTGCACTTTTTGGCTCTGCTGTCCTGCCCAGCTGAGGTCAGTGGGAGCTCTGCAGCCACGTTCAGTGAAAGCAGAAAGAGACTCAGCATTATGAGGCTCAGCATTATTCCACAGGCTTCTAATAAACCTCAGTGTTGATCCCAGCTCACAATTCCAGAGTGTTTTACCAACATTTACCACTTTACTCGATATTGTGTTTGAGGACCAGCAGTTTGAGAAGAGATGCAACAGATGGAGGCACTTTCCTAGCTCAGCTCACTGCAATCTGGTCAGGATGGCCTGGCAAGGAACAAGCCCTCCTTGGCTCATGCAGCCCTGGAGAAGGGTTCCCAGTACTGACAGAAGAGCCATTTGTGACCTGGCCATTGGGAACTGGTCTGTGATCCAAACCCCACAGCAGCAGGGAAGACTGATTTTCAGTCATGGCAGCGGGTGACTGGTGAAAGCTGAACAAGCACTGAGGGAGGAAGGGTAGCTACACCTGTACGAGTGAGCAGCTTTCAAGCCACCTAACAGTACCAGAAAGGTCCTTTCCTGCTGAGATCAGCTCCTATAGACCACTGTGGTAGAAGCCCATTAGCCAGAGGAGAGAACCTAGCAGAAAATATCCAAAGACAAAAAATTAATAAATATGAAGCAGCAGGATTAACTCAATGATTTGAAACTATGGAACAAACTTTATAACTGGCTTTTCAACCCTGGTTATGGGGTGCAGATCATCCCAACCTCCTGGCACCCTGCTGGGGAGGTACCTGAGCACATGCACCCCTCCTTGAGCAACAGAACTTGGGCAAACCCAGAGAAACCCCAGTAGGTACCCAAAGGATCCCCCAGAACAGGTGATCCATGGAAAAGCATTCATGCTATTTGTCACTGACTGTCAGAGTCCATTCACCTTCAGCACCCTGATTCTTGTAAGCCCAAGTATTTCCACCTTCAGGGTAATGCAAAGCCTTCATGCAACATTGTGGGGGAGAGGGGGGACACCACCACCCTTCCAACCTCTGCTATGCAAACAGTTTACACACTGGAGCACAGGATTTATCCATACCCATCCCAGCATGAATAATGCCAGACCTCAAGCAATCCATCCTTCAGACTGTGGCAGAATTAACTGGTTCAATGACCTAGTGGGGTAGCAATTGCCCCTTGATGGTTACAGAAACAGAAAGTCCTGTCTGATCCATGCCCTGGAGATGATCTGAAATGCCCATGTTTGCCTGAGAGAAGACATAAAGAGATTTCAGGCTTAAGCCATCTGTGTTGGGGTCCTCACTCCTCATATATGCCCCATGGTGCAGAGAAACATGTCATGAGATATGACACTGTCTTCCTCCTGTCAAGCTGAATCTGTCTCCTTGGAAGCAACAACTCACAGTGACATGTCACAACCACATGAAGATGCAACACTACCAATATTGTAATAATCCATAAGTCTCAAAATAAATCTTCACTCCTTTTGCTAGAAGCAATAAAAATCAATGTAAAAAACCCCCCAAAAAACAAAGAGTCTTTCAGACTGTAGAGAAGGTAACAGCTCAGAAAATAGACCTGGGAAGGTAGGAGTACTGGGGAGAGGCTTTTAAAATGACCCACAACAGGAAAAAACCCCAAATCACCATGGTCTGACAGAGATACTCATATTTCCTGCGTTTAGCTTTCGTGTCATGTTAACTCAACTCCTTGTCAAAACAAGTTCTGTTTTGCTGCTGTCAGCACAGTGGGCTTAACGTAGCTTAAGAAAAACATCTCGCATTATTCTTCATATATCATCTCCAACAAGCCAGAGAGCAGAAAACAAGCTGCTACTGTGCAGCTGATTATTGGTGATCATGCACGCGGGCAGGCCCTGCGATGGAAGAACACTGCCAGACTTTGCTGAGCTCTCGTCTTAGCTCTGCTCAGAGTAAAAACATGGGGAGCCTTTGATTCAGGGAAACATCCACACTGTCAACTACAATGCAACATTTTCAGCACTAACAACTGCACCAGAGAGCACCAGTCTGGCAAGTCTCTTCCACATGATACCCACTGTTAAAGAGCAGCAAGGTTGTTGACCATACACAACATTTTTACAAGTAAAGACTATTGGCAACAATTTGAAAGAAAAGTCAGAAGAGCTGAG
Source organism: Oreocharis arfaki (assembly GCA_013398015.1). Classification (NCBI taxonomy): domain Eukaryota; kingdom Metazoa; phylum Chordata; class Aves; order Passeriformes; family Paramythiidae; genus Oreocharis; species Oreocharis arfaki. The sequence goes on along the minus strand of VZRR01009643.1, from coordinate 324,350 downwards.
ATGGAACAGACACTGAGAAAAAGTACTGCTATTAAAAACGTCAAAGCAAAACCTGCCATTTGGTCTTTTCCTTTCTCAAACAGTTTGGCTGCTAATCTGTTGGAGGCAGCAAGTCACTCCATTCTTCATAGTTATCTTATTTTGGCCAAATCCATTTCTCTGGATGGTATCTGTCTCTGCACATACAGCAATTTAATACAGCTTCTGGCTTCAGTCACAGAATGTTAAATAGTTACTTATTTCTGTTTAATTGCAGAAAATCAGAACATTCTCCTAAGAGCATGTTAATAAAAACTTGTGGGATATATCCCTGAAATAATGCAGGTCAATTTTCTAAAGCATCAGCTATTTAACTTAGGAGAATCCCAGAAGACATGAAGATGATTCCTGATACCAAGGTATTCCTGCCAGTGTCTCACTGTGCACTATTTTGTTTTGCATATCCACACTGTGAAAATATCTCATCATCATTCTCCCCTGGTACTCAAGAGGGATCTTGTACGGCTCTCAGCAGTCAGCATTATAGTCTTCATACTCTCTGCTGAGATTTGATGGTTCATTTCCTCTGCCCAGACTAACTTCAGCTTGTCAATATTGCCCTGCAGTTCTGTAAAAGAAATACATGCAAAATATACTTATTTGTACTTAGAGCAGATAGTTCATCTTGAAATTTCCTTACACAGCAAGCCAGCGGTGATAAAACAGGATTAAACTACAGATTATTATTAAACATTTCTTCCTTTTCAAAGCTTCCATGCTAAATTCTTGGACTTTGCTGACAACATGTTCAAAGTGGTCTCGTTCTGCTCCTTGGTGAAGGACCTGAGTGTAGCAGCAATGCTTATTTCTCACCACTTTTCACCAGGCTGAGAGCTTAGCATGAAAAAATAAAAAATACAGGATCTGGGGTGTGGCTCAGAAGGGATATTCTGTGTTTTCAAGTCCAGTCTGTGCTACTGCTGGTACTCATGCCCTGAAACTCGTCAGCAATGTCCTTGACAATTAGGTTTTACTCTCCCCTGTTCCTATGGGAGAGATGCTTCACAGCCTCACTCTGATGGCTGGAAGCATTCTTCTCATTTGCAGCCTCCATTTGTTGAGGACTAGATTGTACATTCTTATGCTCACATTTCCCTTCAGCTTTAATCAGGCAGCTCCTTCCCCAGTACCTTCTCCTAGGGTGCATTAGTAGACAGCTCTGGCAGACCTGTCAGACTTTTTTTATTGCTAGCTACATTTAGTCAAATTTTTAGCATTCTCTTACCAGATTGCGTCTCTCTCAACCGATCATCTCACCTGTCCTAATATCCCAAGCCAAATTCAGAATGTGAGATGGGGTAGTGGAACAGAGCTCCAACATGAACCTTAATCCTGCTGGATCTACCCTCTGGCTCCTCATTTCCATCTCTAAGCAGAAATTCAGAACCACCTGAGGTTCAAGACAAAACCCCTTTTCCCAGATGTTACAGATGCCATCAAGAACTTTTCCCTTTCCCCACAGAAGAAAAAGTTCACTTTAAGCCAGACCATGCCAGTGTTCCAGTTACTGTGTGGTGACAAACAGCCAAGAAGGCAGGAACAGCCAAGCTGCCTTCCCACTGCAAACACTGGGGTGGGCCTCATTAAGACATACAAACTCTCAGCAGCCACCTCAGGACAGCATTGATCTGCCTGTACAGGCAGCACAGCACAGTCTGTTGTCAGGGCATCCTCATTAAACCCCTTGTCACCTCACCAGACAGAGGGGATGTGAGCTACCTGTCCTTCACACATGCTTGCTTCACCTCTTCTCTCACCCAGGCATTCATTAGGCCACAGAGTGGAGAAGCTATTTCTTGTAGGATTCAGCACACGCACCTCACCTTCCTGTTGCACATTTCTTCTCCTTATGTCACATCACTGAGAAAAGTTGGCTATGAAATTGTTAAATGCATCATGCTAAACACTGTCAACCTGCAAAACCCCACTGGGCAGCTGCTGTACACACTTATCTCTGTGCAGCCAGGCTCTGCCATCTTGCTGGCTTAAAAGAAATGTTAATTTTCCCATGTAGAATATGGAGCTGGATCATATTTCAGTTCCTGCCCTTCTTCTTACTCATTCTATTGCTGCTTTTTCTCCACCCTTTCCTTTGCAGTCACATGCCTATGGCAACAGCAGCATCCCGGCAGACCCCCGAGGCCAACCAGTCCAAAGCTTTCCTGAAGCCACAAAAAGTTTCCCCAGCTTGCACTGGAGTAGGGCATGGAGTCAGGACTGTAGCTGCTGATTGTGGTACCTCCCTTTCCCTCAAAACAAGCTTCCTCAGTGCTAAAACCTGACTCACATGGAGCTGAGCCCAGCCTCACTGCTGCGCTCCAGATCAGAAGCAGAGAGGGATCCTGAGCAGCCAGCAGGGACAGGCACGAGTGGGGCACCGCACTCTGGCAGCCCTGTGCTCCAAGACACCTTGTTGGCAACTAGTACCAAGGAGCCAGTGCTCCATTTCCTGCCCACCAGCAAAGCTGGTACCAGACAGCAACAGAGCAATGCCTGTATCATCTTGCTGTAGCACAACATCCTGGCAAAATTCAGAATGCTACACCAACCAGCAAAGACATTTTGCAATGAAGAGCTGGATGACAGGAAGCAGAAAGTTCGCACCTGCCACCGAGCCTTTCAGCCCAAACTGAAATAACCCACTTGGATTTAATCTCTTCTTCCTAAAGACAAAGCCACGACTCATATGTTTCCATCCTGTTGATGACAGACAGATGATCTTGTCAGAAAGCCAAAGTCTTAAGTACTAAATTCCTGATTCCTGTTCCTAATTCTGTCACACATTGTCTTAGTCAAGTCATCCCATTGCTGTTGCTCAGCTTTCCCCCCAAGAAGAGGGGGAGGTTATACTCCACCAGGCTCTACTGAGCCCTGCTCATGCACTCTGGAATCCCTCATTCTTACCACAGAGTAACTTTTTTTTGTTTCTTAACACTGGAAGGAAGATATTGTATTTATACACATGCACACAGAGTACCACCATCCCAGTAGCTGATCGTACTGAAGGAGGCAGGAAAGAGCACAGGTACAGCATGAAAAGAAAACAGCCATCTTCTGGATGTCTTCAACCAGATCAGAAATAGAGCATCACCTCTCCCAGGCTTCAACTCCCTTCTCTTTCCCTGTCAGAACTGGAGTCTACACCCAAAACTAGGCTGGTCTACATTTAGGTTCTTTCATTTCCACCCTAGTATTTTTCTCCTCTCCTGGATGTCCCTGCAGAGCTGTTCCAAGAACATGTACTACACAGTTTTTGCCTCTATTCAGGCTATACTGAACATAAATATCAAGCTGGCCAGTACAGAAAACCAAAGATGTGGCCAGTTCTTCTAAACGCAGCCTAAAAGGACAGTCTTAGCAAAGCCTGTGCTGCTAAATAAAGAGACTTGAGTTTTCATGCTAACTAGGGATGCATGGGTGCACTGATTAACAACCAGTTTGATATAAAGGAAGACAGCAAGTGATGATACTAAGTCAACAGATGGAATAAACTGCCTTGCACTGAGCACCACCACCTCTTCTGGGAAGTCAGGCTGAAATTCTGAATTTCAGTTTAGTAAGGTGAAAGAGAGATTGTGCACTTCAAATAAAGAATTGTGTGTATGTATGGATCCTACAAAGGATAAAGGGATGCTGTTTCTGCAAGGAGTGGGAAGAGGAGGAAAGTGGTATTTTTAAAAGCCTTAATGCATAGAAAGGCAGAATGTATAATGGTGAGCTCCTTGTGTCTCAAAGCCCTAAGAGTACCCATGTTCTTGCTCATCTCAGACACTATAAAATACTTATATGCAGGAGAGTAATTTTGTCTCTGCTTTTATTATTTTTTTAATCACACCAGTACCATCTCCCCACATCTGCAAACTGCTCCCTCCCCTCCCCTGCTCCTGACAGGGAACAGAGGAGACTGACCCCTGCCACACTCTCTGCTACCAGTGAAATCAAACTGCTTTCAGTGCTGAGAATTTCAGCATCATCCTCCATGGCCTAAGACACAGAAACCCTGTGCAAGCCCAACCCAATGCCTTGCTACAGCAGGGTTTTTTGACAGATGTATGTGGAATAGCTCACTGCCTGGGTTGGAGAAGGAATCTTGTTTATTTTATTTTCCTCCAAGCAAAACTGAGAGCTGCTAAACAAGCAAAAATCAGAACCACTTCTCTTACAGACAGTGCTGGTGTCCAGGAACTGGACTGTAGCAGTCACCTGTGTCCAGCATTTCCTGATGAGCTCTTAGGATCATTTCCTGACCCAGTAGGACAATGGTGGCAAACTCTTCATTTTCCAATGTCAAACATATTTTTTAAAGCACAGTTTTGTGTTTCTGCCAGCTCAAATCTGTGTTTCTGTCAATGCTAGCAGTAATGCCAATTGCTCAGTATCATTGCTCTTGATGGCTTTTTAGATCTTGACTGCTTTCAAATTACACTAGATATAAAATAATGCCCACCTGCACAGCAAACATTCACTGCCAAAACAGCACCTTCCAGTCAACGGGGCTCTAACAGGCAGTGGCCAGCAAGGCTGGTCTCCTCTTAGCTCTGCCACTGCCCCTGTGCCATCCTTCCCCCTCCCAGCTTCACCCAACACATCTATTTGAAGGGAGCTTGCATTTTGGTTGGACATACTCTGTCTTTCCATACTGCAAGGACAAATGGTTTTACTTCTGTCAGCTGCTCTACAATGACTTGCTGCCACGCTACAGAAATTCCAACAATCCTGAAGTCATTTTACTGCCTCTTACAGACTTCAGTTCATTGCCTTAATGGGCAGGCAGCACTGTTTGGGGCATCCACAACAGCAAGTGATACTGGCATGCATCTGAGTTCTGTAACACACTTGTTAGACCCGGTTTTCTTTTTCCAGGAGCAGAATTATATAATGAGTTGTGTTTCTATTCTAGATTTGGAATCTAACTGCGTTTTGCAGAAAAAAGCCATGCTATAAGGCATGGGACTTCCACCACCAGCTGACCCTTCGTCCAGCAGGGAACACTTGCAGAACAAAGTCCCAGGAGAGCTCATTCTTGCCATTTCTGATGTAAAAGCAAACAGCCAGCAAGGACTCACTTCTGGTAGTTCCACCCCAACACTGGTGGAGCGCCAGACCTTTCTTTGCAGTCTGGGCTACAAGGCTGCCTCAGCTCTCCACAAGCTTTAGGACAGTGAATACAAGGATGTCTGTGCCAGTTGTGAAGGGAGAAGTAGAACAAAGGGAAGGTTCAGTCACAGTTGTAACACAGAAAGCTCTCTCCTCTTAAGCCCTGCAGAACTGTAATTCCACATGGTGGCCTCTGGATTTTGAGTGGTCTCTATACTTGGCCGAGAAGGCACTGGGTGACAGGATGAAACAGGCAGATACATAACATTTCTTACAGGGAAAAAGATTCCCATTGTCACCATCATAACACTTTACCAATCAGCAATATCAGACAGAAACGAATGCCAGGAATTCCTGGCCTACACTCCTGCTCCTGCTGCAGAAATCCACTGGTAAAGAACACGAATCCAAGGCACCCTCCTGGTACACAGATGGCACTGGAATGGGCACGGGTTGTTTAATGGATGGGAAGCCAACATGTCTGCAAATCCACTTCCTGCACTTGGGTGTTGAGGTCTGACAGGTGCAGACAAATACCTGCACACATATTTTTAAAGCCTTTTTGAAACTCAAGTGTTTGTGCAGCTGTGACCAAGTTGCTTTAATTCAACCAGAGGAAAAGCATGGCATGGCCATGTGATTGCAAACAGTGAAGTTTCCTTGGCTTGGAAAATTACTGTATGTCCACTGGGCTGTGGCAACACTCCCTTTTAATTCAACTCTAATGCAGAACAGGGCATTTTGGTTTAAATCACTGGGAAGGCAGTAGCTTTTCATTCGAGTGGTTTAAACAAAGGCACTTCTCTGCTCAGTGAGGATAACAGTGCCCATGGCCATTCACTGCCAGAGCTGAGCTTTGGTATCTTAACCACATACAATTATTCAGTCTTGGAATATAAAATAATCTGTGTAGACTATAAAAGAGTACTACCTACACAGGAAGTTGTTTTTTTCTGAGTGCAGCACTGTTGCAAACACCTATTCCCGAATTTGCTTCAAACCATTAAACTGCCAAGGTTTATCTGAGTGTTACCACAATGCCTCCTTGTCCAAGACCTTGGTGCAGAGAAAGGGCCTATGACCCACTCAGTAGCAGAAAATGCTTCAGACAATCCAGCTGATCCTCTTGGATGTCCAAGTGTCAGCATCAGAGCAAAGCTCTGGAGCTCTACAGGACACGAGGACTTTGGCTTGCTCTAGGCTGTTGCAAAAACCACCAACTGGAACAGTTTTACCCACTTGAAAGAAAATCCTACATTTATCTCAGTGGTCAATGCAAGTGCTTGGGAGCGCTGCCAAATAATATTTATCAGCCTAGCTGAAGGTTTTATAACTCAGCTGTGTAAGTTCACACCACAGAGAACACCCCGATACAGCAAGCAGCCAGTCGGGAGTACTCAACTTGCTCTTACACTATTTCATTTTTATTAGTTATTAGACACAAGTAAGAGTTTTGAAACGAGCTGACTTGTGAACTGAACAGATTTGCTCATGTGTACAACCCAGCAAGGAGAGGATCAGATAACACTGCTGTCACCAAACTGGGGCAGCTTGCCAGTGCCTGGCTATCACTGTGCCAGGAGGTCTTGTTAGCAAAGCGGGGAGAGTACCAACACACTTACAGGTGTGGAGAGGGAGAAACTGAAAAGTAAAGAGTTAAGTCTCTGCCTCACCTTCCCCTGTAAGCAGAGCCACAGAAATACATTGCCAGCCTGGCTGTGCTAGAGTTAAAAACATCATCTCAGATGAAAGAGGTGTGGGGTGGCTTTACACTTCATCAAAGCAGCAGCTGACCAGGAGAGCTGAGGGGCAGGATGGCTGTGGACCCTCTATTTTACCCTGTACAACCCAAGTGGCTGCTGCCAAAGCAGGGACAGGATATACAGGCCAGTGACTTGTGCTGGGAATAAGCACGTAGAGGGAAGGCCTTTCCCAGAAGCTCTTAGTAATTACTATCTCATTTTTTTTATTTTCGTACTTCTTGCAGCTGATCTCTCTCACTTGCTGAGTCTCACCAGCTGCCTCACTGCCCTTAGCTCAGCGTTTTTCTTACAACACCCACTGCAGGAACTACCCTGCATCACTCTTCTCCTTGGGACTGCAAAATGCAGTTTTATCTGTACTGCCAACTAATCTTGAACCAAACTGCCAAAAAAGCTGTGTGTGCTGCCCAGACAGCTTAGTTCCAGGGAAGAAAGACAATTTGCTTTAACTCTGTTCTCTCTCACCTCAAGCTAGTGCCCCATTAGAGTAACAGAACTCTAATTACACAGGATGGCTGAGCAAGTTAAATAATAGCAGCATGGTCGTAGCTGTACCAGTCCCTGGTTCCTCATATCCCATCTTGCTTATTAAAAGGTGCTAACATAACTGCAGCCTTTCCAGTGGCTCCAGATAGCTGAATCACTGCAGTTAGGACATGACTGAGCCAGAAGGGATGGGGTGGGAACGCTCTTATTCCCACATCCTACTAGTGTTATGTAGCTGGGAGTGAGCTACCTACACCCAGCTGTGCAGATATGGATCTACAGCCTCTTCAGCACCGTGGTAAACTCATTGAAAAGCCACAGAAAAATTACAATTACCGTTCAAAATTAGCAGTAATATACCAAGCACAGCAGTTGGCAGTTTTTTCTTCTACTAGAACTGTTCTCAGAACAGGCTGAAATGAACAACACATGTAGGTCAGTCCTTGCCTAACAAGGCCAAGATCTCACCTGGGAACTCTAAGAGCTAAAGCAAAACCACCAACCCATTACCTTGGCTCTAGCCTATGTTGTTGACCCTGCACGTTCTCTGACATCACTTCACAACTTAAAAAAAGTAATAAGGGGATTAAAAATATATCTCTGAACCTCTAAATCCCACAGGCCCAGTCCTTCCTTCTAGTCCTGCCAGAAAACCAAGCCACTTGCTCAGGAACATATCGCCAACAATGGTCACAGTGAGAAAGCAAAAGGCCCTGACCACGATATCAGTCTCACTTTATAACCCAGCGCTGTCCCTGCAGGAACCAATTGCTGCAGCAGGGAGGCTGGAGGCAGCAGATAAGCCTTAGCTGGGTGATAGGGATCAGCTGCCCAGTTATCAAGGGAGTACAAAAATCAAATAGATTTTGATTTAGTAGTTACAGCTTTTCATATATCCTGGGAAAAGAAAAGAGAAGGATCAGGGAGGGGGAAGGGGAGTTAGAAGTCTTTTTCCAGGGTGTTATGATGTCAGATCTTTTTAGCAATGAATTTCTAGGTTAAGCAGTTACTGAGACATGTGGCTGCAGAGAACTGCAGTCAGCGCAGGCGTTTGTAGGAGGAAACTGAAAGCAGTGGAAGAAAGGCAAAGGATTGCACATCTGAGGGCTGCAAACCCTGCCTGAAGTAAGCAGGACAGTCTAGCAAAGAGTCATTCCCAGCAGGCACAGTAACAAAGAGCAGCAGCACTGTACCCTCAGAGAGTCACTTCTCAGTGTTACCATTCATCTGCCCGACCTGGGGTAGGAACTTAACTCAGTCCTTCTCTCAGATGTGACCCAAGCTTTGGGCTGCAATGGCAACTACAACATCCACTGCTCCATGCCACATGTCCAGCTCCACAACTCTGTGATGGGAGCAGATCATCACCAGTGGATTAAACCAACAAACATCAGCTGTGCTGCTGTTTTAAGTCCAGAGGAAAGGAGATGAAGGTAACACACTGGATTTCAGTGCCAGCAATAGAACAGGCAATGAGTAGCAACAGCCAGGCAGAGATCAGTAGAAAAAGCAGCAGAAGCAAACATGAACCCTTGATTACATGAAATTTGACCCAGTAAAGCTTGGCATTCAGGTACAATTCTGCTGTCACAGACATGGTTATGACAGGGCTACATTTGTAAATCTCCATATATTCATCCAAATATTAGCACTTCTGGCATAAGCTTCCAGTCAGAAGTTTTGGAAGCCGCAGCCATTTCAGAGAAATCTTCCACACAGCATATAAAAAGTATTCTTAAACACATAATGGCTTGCAATTAGGCTTACAACCAAAACCTACAGGAATTTAATTCAGAATTTGCCCTGGCATCATAGGATCAAATGCACAGAGAAGGCCAGACCACTGGATCCATTCTTGTGACACCCTGAACGTGCCAGCAGAGCACCATCACCCCTGCTCTCAGCCCCCCAGAGCCTGCTCAGCACCTGGGAACAGCATCCAGCCCCTCTGGACAGTGCCAAGCACCAACGGCACAAGGACCTGACTGAACCCAGATAAGCCCAAACAGGGAGACAGTGCTTCCACCACACTGCAAGTGAGACCCACAGAGTGACCTGAGCCACTCTTCATCCTCAGGGAGCTACACACTGTATTTGTGCTGCTGTAATCCCAGCTCCATCGCCATCCCTGTTAATTACTGTCACAGCAGGAGAGTTTCTGGCATTTCAAAGAACGGCCCTTCTGATTAAGCAGAAAAACAGGCAGAAATAGCAGGCAGCACCTCACACATGGAAACTGTAAGAGACACTCTCTTCTTCCTGCATGGCACAGTTCATTTGTTTCCCTTGGTTAAGGCAGGAGGAAAGGTGGAAAAGCTGCTCTACCTGGTAGGGAGCTCCCAGCCTCCAGGTCTCCACCCAATCTCCTGGCAGAGGCTGATGGGGATGGGATGTACTGGCTAGTACATCCCAGCCCCACAGTGTCAGACATCTTCTGTCTGACATTCCCATCAGGGAACGGTGCAGGACCACTGACTGCAAGTAGTTTGGATTGAGCCTTGCCCACCGTCTTCCAGGAGGGCCTGCTACAGGGCAGGAGGGCTGGGTCTGGCAAGAGCTCCACATTATTCTAGTTATTCTGCATCTAGTTGCTCCTGTGGGCATCTCTAGTTCAATTTCAGATATATTTGCTATTGAAGCAAACCTTAACTCTGATGCTGGCTGGGATCTTACATAAATTTGGCTTTTGAAATAACTGGTCCTTCCTCAATCAGCTGAACAAGACCATCACACCCTTCTGCAGATAAATCTGCTCTTTTCAGTTAGGACCTGCTTCCTGGCAACCTTGCTGGTCTCAGATTTTAAGCACTTCCTATTGAACAAAACAGGTTATTTAAATGGGGGAACAGATGTAAAAGGCACAGCTTGCTCTCTCCAGCTGATTGTCTTTGGAAACAGGACTGGAGGCTGCTGTCCCAGAAGACTGAGCTGCCCTTATCTCAGACACTCTGTTAAAAGACCTGGAATCACTTATTAATTTAGTGAAAGCCCCTTAATTTTGATCTTTTGTCTGCATTAATTGATTTGCTATCAATAACCTGCATTGATTAGACCTCCAGACCTGGCAGCAGCTGAAGATGAAGAGACAGAGACTCTCTTTCAGAGCAGGAGTTCAAAGCCTGAAATGATTAAAAAAGACAGCACCAAAATGGCTGATAACAAAAAGGTGTCATTCTTTTTCCATTCAAGTATGAAACTGTGTGCAGTTAACCCTCCTGTACCTAAAAACGCTCTCAGGTCTAAGGTATTTGTATAACCTAGAGCTAGCTATTAGATTTACTCCATTTTGCCATTTTAATTAAAATACTATAGATGCTCTTAAACACCTGACAGAATGAGAACCAAGGGGAAATTTTATCTACTTCAGCCACAAAGAGAGCTCAGGGAAAGCAATCTGACCTAGAGACTGGCTCAGGTGGTGCTCTCAGATCCCTTCCAGCAGACAGCATTGTAAAGAGCAGTTCAGGAAGTCAGATTTAATTTGCAGCAGATCCAAACCAAATGCAACAGTGAAATTTAATAGTGATCAGTTAAAATTCTGACAATAAAGTTTTGAAAGCTGAGAATGGCTTGCTAGTCCAAGACGCCAGGAAACCATTAACAAACCAGCTCCCTGTCAGAGACTGAGCTGGAACACAGCCCTGGGCTGCTCCCAGCTCAGTATCCCCCTTGCATGAGCTATGGCAGGGCAGAAGGTCTGAATGTTCTCATACCATGTTCCTCTTCCAAGAAAACCAAGGGTACTGGCTAGGGAGAGCTCTGAGGCCACCTAAGAGAAGCCAGTTTAGGACAGACACTAGGCACACAGGGGGTGGGGAAAAAAAAATAATCACAGCCAGTGCACACATCCAGGGCCTCAGGTGGTTTTGTCTGCTTCAGATTCCAAATCTCCAGTAATTGCTTGCTAAACAGCACAACACCAGCTATTCACTCTAGCCCAGCATTTGAATAAATCCAGATGGCCACTGTCCAAAGGCACTTAACTATTCTTTGAGACATCCAACTATCTTAAGAGTAAGGCAGCATAGCAAGTTCTTTTTTCATCCAAGCTGTATCAAGAGCTCTGGCCATTGCCCCGCAGTGACAGTACAAACCTTAACAGCACACCTTCCTACACCTGCAGATTTCCCTGTCAGCACACATTTCACTAGAAAAAAATAATGTAATTCCTCTTACAGTTTGTTTGGTGGCAGCACAGAACGTGGATCAGGCATGGCACAAAGTCAGTGACAGCTCCTGCCCTGCAGAACAAGCTTATCAGCTGCTGGTCCCAACCAACCTTGTTGGACCACTCCTCCAGCATCTTACCCAAATGTAAGGGAATTCTAACTCACAGCTCAAGCACAGCCTGTGTGACAGCTTACACACCAGCAGAGCCACTTCACATCGCAGCCCTTCTGCACTGGGGAACTGACACAAACACAAATTGTGCTGAGCTTCGCCATGTCTACTCTGACAACAGCACACAGCTACCAGGACTCGAAATCCCTTCCTGTGCATCTCTGCCAACTCTTCCTTACGTGAATGTTTTTAATATCCCTCCTCTTTAATATCCTTCCTCTCTTTTTCTCCCTCCCCTCCCTGCATACATTACAGGTGGGTGTTAAATGTCCCTGCAGCTGCAGTCACTCCTCACAAGTTGCTGTCCTGCCCTCCTTAGAGGTCTCATGTTTACTGCAGATGTCCTGCACATGGCAAGAAATTGCAGAAAAATGGACCGCTCTCCTAAGTTCTAGCTATACACAATTTCTAGGAGAACAAGGAATGTGCTGGCACCCATGCTCCGGTCTCACACTATAAGGAGGGGTGAGTTCCCGAGCCCTCAGGATTACAAACAGCTCTGGAAATGCCCAAGCAGTGCCACTACCTGTGTCTGCTGGGAAGGAACCATCTAACACATCACAGGAAAAACAGCCCACCAAAATTAAACATCCTGTATTTTCTAAAAGTCCTTTCCTTTTGTATGGAAAGGCTATGTCAGCCTTTGTCCTCCACAGATTAAATATGAATAATGATTGGGACAGTTGAGCATGGGAACAGATTGCCTTGGGAAGTTGCAGAGTCTCCATCATTTGAATTTTTTTGAACGGGCTAAACAGTCATCTGTCAAAAACAGTTTAAGTACTAAAAACCCTGCCTTGGGGAACAGAGGGAAAGGAAGAAATGACCTCATAAGCTTTATTTTCTGTTTCTTTAATTTAAATATAACTTCTGGGGACTACAGAAATTCCCCTTGCCCCTCAGCTGGGCACAGCACACCTTCTCCTAAGGCCTTGTGTTTCATGTTCATGTGTTACAGAATCTCTGTTCTGCAGTAAGGGTGGCCTGCTCCTTGCAGTGGTCCAACTGGTCCCTCCACATTAGCTTCCCACATTTATAAAACACAGAGGGATGGAAAGCACAATACTGCAAATATCTCAAAACTGCTGTATTTTAGAAAGGAACTTTTATTCCTACTTTTAACACATGACTGGTAGATCAAAGTAACCGAAGGCTTTATCTGGTATCTCCCAGATACTAACACTGGGTGTACATACATCACGCTGATGTGCACAGGATGAGAACTGAGCGAGCCAAGTTTTTTTCCACCCACAAAGAACAAAAATAGGCTTTTATTCCGAATGACTTATTTTAAACTAAAAACGAGAAAGAACAAAAGCGAAGGCTCCAGGAAGTGGAGTCTGCACCCGCATCTTATTTTAAGATGCAGCTTTGACTCTTTAGAAATTTAAAGCTGCATTGCACAGAAAGCAGAATCAGATCAGTGATGTTATGGAGCTCACTATTTCCAAATATCAACCTAGGATCTTAGGAGCAATAAAGATTCAATAACACTCCACAGTCTCCAGCTCTGAAAATGCAAAGATAAAAACTGTAACAATTAAGGACAGATACAGATATGCAATATACATTGCACAGATGTTTTATTTCCCTGCAATTATATATATGTCCTCCAAAATAAAACCCAACCTTCATTAACTCAACATTACAGTGCTGTTGTATACTCCTCATGAAAAAGAATCAGTTAAAATGAAGGAAAGTACTCATCAAGATAGCATCAGCATCCAGACTAATCACATACACATTCCACCAAATTAATTTCCTACATGTTCAGATGCTGGCCCTCCATGAGTAATTATTACACAAATATTTCCAATTCGCCTCTTCAGTCTCAGAAGATGTATCTAAAGTAAATATTTTCGTGCAAAATTGGCAGCCCAGTTTTACACACCTACTGAAAAACAACACACACATCCTTGGGGATACACACATAATGTAATCATTCGCAGAGAATCCACACAACCACGTGCAAATCTATTCGGAAACAGAACTTCATCATCAGCTAATGAGAAAAATCCCTGCTGAGGGCACAGGCTCTGATGCAGACTGTTCATTCCGACCTCAGCACCTCGGGATTGCTGGCTGAGGCCTGCAGGCAGAGCAGGGACACAGCAGCCGGCTGTACACAAGCAGCATGCACGGAGTGACTGGGAGACACAGATATGGATATTCCCCTCTCAAACACAGCAACACATCCAGCACTGCCAGCCTGCTGGCAGACACCAATGACCATGTCCAGAGCAAGCAAATGGAGCCACACAACATTCCCGTATCCTGATGAGCAAAAGCAAAAAAACATTCAATTTCATCTTCAATCAATTTACTTATTGACTGGTTCTCTCAACTGATAGCCCAGAAATTCCCTCAGCTTCAGAGACAAAAGAATGCCAAATTGCCTTGCTCCTTGAAGTTTTTCCTAATCCAAGGGAGAAACTGGAGGGAAATAATTTCATTTGATAACAGCTAGTTCCCCTTTCTTGGTATCCCACCCAGTGCTTGGAGAATTTCGCACTCCAGAAATTAAGGTGAATTTCACTCCAGAATTAGGGTTAGGATGTTAGAAACAGCATTCAGCTTTAATAGTGCTTTAGCTGCAGACTCACAGGCAGAGCAGTAACACACACTCTGTTGATTCTCCCTCTCCAGTGGGTGTTTAAGACAGCTCACAAAGATATTAGGGTACCTCAGTTTACCTTGAGCTCCACAACGAAGGTAGTCAGCTGAACACTGTACAGCTCTGAGCTTGCACTTAAAAAAAAACAGAAAAAAAAGTGCTTTTTCCAGTTTTGGCAAGTGATTGGACAAAAAGTCTTCCAGTTCTGATGAATAATCTGCTTTGACTTAAAACCCACTGCTGAACTGCAGCTTCCCTCTTGCCTTAATACTAAGGTATAAACCAGCAGAGGCTACATTTCAACACACAGATTAGGAGGGGCAAGCTGTAGGTAGCAGGTGATGTATTGCTGGTGCATCACCTTTTGTTTGATTAGTGATCAGGAAGTAATTGCCTCTCTGGCCAAGAGATGAAATCTGGCAGAGTCCTTCTGAAATAAACATAGCATTTATATATTCCTCTAAAAGCTATAAAATACTTCAGTCTACAAGCACTGTCATCCTAACAATCTTTGAATATGGTTTGATACAACCCCTGTGCACAGCTCATTAGGCACTGAATTCTTCGAGATAAGAAACCCCTTCCTGTCATCCATGCACAGATCTAACACAGATGCCCCCACTTAGCAGATGCAAAATGCCACTGCAGTAAGAGGTAATAATAAAGGAACTTGATTGTGTTAATGGAGTCACATATGGTGATGATGTGGTCCTTGAGAACATTCCCCCTCAGCTTCAGCTTCCACTCCTATCAATCCTCTCCAGGGATTGCAGGAACAGAAGCACAGACAGGGGAAAATTCAGATTTATTGGCAGAGGTGACATTTTTGGATGAAAATACTATTAATCACCGTCACTGAGGCAGGATCAATAAAAAATTCATAAAGAACACATCTTGTAATGGGTACATACTCCAAGAAACACTGACAACCATACCAGCACCATGATACTAAAATAAACCCAACGCTTTTCCTCCCCTGAGTTTTAACTTTTGTCTCTTCATCCCGAGCAGCAAAGCTCACAGTGAGGATGCTGCTGAGTGTCCCCTGTGACTGTGAGCACTGATGCCCTTCACCAGCCCCAGCGGGTGCTGTGCTATACACACGGGGTTTGGGACATGGAGGGTTTGACAGGATCAGCAAAGAGAGAGAAAAAAAAACCCAGTACTTCGCTGTGATCAGTGCTCAGACTTGAGGGAAGGGGGTGGATGAAGTGAGAAGACTACAGATTGTACAGTACTATACATTTCCATATTTGCTTCATTTCTTGACCACTCTGCAATTAACTCATGTTCCTGAGAGCTGCAGGTCTTGCACGGGGAATGAAAAAAAAAATCTTTTCACTTGGATGCTCATGCCTTTTCTTGCTGTAGGTCCTTTATAGGTAGGCCCATCTGTAATGGGGCAAGTTTCCTTTGCTTGTCGAAAATGGCAGGGTTTCCTGCAGAAAATCCCATCCCACTGGAGCATGAGAGAGGATATTGCTTATGACAGTGGCCTCCAGACTTTCAACTACAGAGCCTGAGCAAAACTCAACCCCATTAAAACACAATTGATCTACTTTCCCCAAAAGTCTGCTCCCTCTCCCAGACCAAACCCCCCTGCCAGTCAGAATAGTAAATTTCTGCACATTTATTTTTAGGGTACAGCTAAACACTGATACCTATCCAACAGTGCACCCACAGCACTAGTTCTTAATTACAATATATTCACTGGGGAGGGAAGGGAGCCTGAAAAAACAATCCAGGCAAATTCCTAAAATGGCTCTGAATATCACCTACTTTATAACGGATATAACTGTACCTGACCCTTTCATTAAAGCTCCAGTGCCTGGATTACATAATTAAACAGTAATTTAATGTTAAATAAAATGACTAGAATAACTGCATTGAAAGGGAAACCACGGAAGAAACTGAGTGTTGTTAGTCACACCCTTTGTAGGTTTATTACGCTCAAGAAACTAAATGTGACTTCTCTAAGCGCGTATGTTAGTAAATATCACAGATTTTAAGTCAGCATCTTGATTTTAGGAGACCTGGCTTATGATGTTTCGAAGCAGATACCTGCTCCAGATTAATATTGCTATGAATCTCTCAATAAATTGTTTTCTGCTCTCAGGGCTCATTGCTGCCTGAAGTACAGCTTAACCTCTCTCGAGAGAATAGCCCAAAGTGGAGCAGAGGAAACCTGTTTACAGATAAATTAAATTTCCAGGGCACAGAAACACCCAGCATTTACTCCCAGAGACTGAAGGTTCAAGATGGCGCTGGAATAAATGGCTTCCCCGTGCCTCTAAAGAGCTAGCAATGGACATGCTTATTATTTACATCCAAACTGGCTGGCATGCCTGATATTTCAAGAAACAGATTTTGCAGCTGTTATACAACTTGAGGAACACCCTATATTTCACTGATACGAGGTACAGTAATAGCAGAGCAATATACCTTTTTCTATACATCACCTTCAAAGCTGGGAAATACTTTTTTTATTGTTTGCTG
Organism: Oreocharis arfaki; assembly: GCA_013398015.1. Taxonomy (NCBI): domain Eukaryota; kingdom Metazoa; phylum Chordata; class Aves; order Passeriformes; family Paramythiidae; genus Oreocharis; species Oreocharis arfaki. The sequence goes on along the minus strand of VZRR01009643.1, from coordinate 307,514 downwards.
CAAACATGCTTTTTCTTATCTATAAAAATAGACATGATAATGATGCTTTATACCGCTCTGGAACCTCACAGCCCTTTCAAGGAGCTCAGCACTTGTGTTGTAGAGCTGAAACAGTCCCATCATCTCCACAAATCAACCGGTGAGTAGAAGATAAAACACTTGTGGGGGAGCCAAGAGTACAACTTAGAGCTTTTTCCTGCTGGGGTGCCCGACACTGTGAAACACTTATTTTCTATAATTACAGAGGCGCCAGCTATCACAAATTTAGAAGCTTGCTGATATGAGACAAATATGATACAACCGTGGAGAACATTCTGAACTGATAAAGAACATTATAAATGTGGCAAGCATTGGGGTTTTACGGATAGTTTTTTTCAGTTTAACCAGGGTATGGGACAGGTATTTTGCCAGAGCAACACTTTTAACATTAACTAGAACCCTCAACTCCCGGGAGACATGTTAGGTTAAAGCATGCTTCTCTTACCAAACCATACATCACCTCGCCAGGAAACTACAGGCTCGGGGCACGCTCAGAGCTTCCCTTTCTACATCCATTCTTTTGTTCAGAAACACAAATACCCCAGGGAAAGAACCCACCAACTCTTTCAGAGCAAGTAGAGCAAGAGTGTTAGAGCAGCTGAAGTCGCTTACCAGCACAGGAGAGGCACAGAGCAGTCAGGATCCGGTCGCCAAATGGCTCCTGAGGCCTCGGCCTAGGCGGCAATTGGCGCATTTAAAGGGCCAGCGCGGGGCGGCCGNCCGAGCCGAGCCGAGCCGAGCCGAGCTGGGCTGAGGGCCGCGTCCTGCCGGGGCAGCGCCGGGCCGGCGAGCGGCCCCGAGGGGTCGGAGCCTCTGCTTCTTGTGCCCAGCAATGGCTCGCACCGCTGGAGCTCACCCCGGCTCTCGGAGCTTGCCCTGGAGCTTCCCTGGGTGTCGTTCAGCCATTCCGGTGATTCCCTGGATCCACAGTCACTCTGATGGATGGGCTGCAGCAGCAGGATGGCTCCATGATGAGATGGCTGCTTCTAAGAATTAAATGACCCTGCAAAGAAGTGCTCTAGAGGTGGATACTATTAATAGTTGAATCACACACACCTCCTTTAGATGGTAAACCAGAGTCCCAGGCTGCCTAGGCCTAAATGGGGGATCACCTGTAGTCAGTATTAGGAGAAGGGCCCTTTCTGACACACGGTGTCACAGCCTCTCCATTACACATGGATTGAATTTCTATGCAGTCATTGGATCTGTCTGAGTCTAAAGGCACCGAGTTCTTAAACCAGTTAGCACTGAAACCTGCCAGGAAGAGAAAAGTGAAAAACTACTGCTTGCTCAGCAACTTTGCCCAGACTCAGGCAGCATCTAGCAAGGCAGAAGTGTGTTGCTCATCCCGTAAGAGTGTTCTGGTCTGTGGGTTATGCTGCCTTGACTGATACCATATGCTCCCTAAAAGGCAAATCCCTACATCCAAGTCATTCTCATTTTGCTCATCTGCAGAGATTGGTGCTTACAGTAACAACAACGGGACAGTGAGTTTGTGTTCTAAGCTGTAAATAGGTACCTGGCTGCAGCGGTTCTTTATCCATTACGGAAAAATTACTTCAGTGCATGAAGTGTTCTTGCTGTTTCACATTCCTAGGCAAGAAAACTGATGAGCAACTCGAAAGCAGATGGGCAGTTGGAATGGTTAGAAGGCAGAACAGCAAGTGAGAAAGCAAGCAAGCAAGACAAATGCCTGTGCCTTTGGAAGGGACAATCAAAGGGAGATCCAACAGGAGCTTCTCTTGCCACTGCACAGACAACATCTCCTTGACATATTCCACAGCAAGCATGTGCAAATAGGGATTTTCCAGTTGGTGACAGGTTTTGTGACGTCTGTTGTCACCCGAGGATGTGGAGTTACCTTCACTAGCATGGCAGCCTTCTGCCACTGGCCTCCATTCCACCTCAGCAGTCTCAGGTCAGCTGGCACTGACACCAGAGCTGATGTGGATCTTGGAGAAATTTATAAAGACCATATAGCACTCAAACACTCCCTTTAGCTGGGGAGCATTTCAGACTCAGAGAGAGCTGTCTGCAGCATCCCTGCAGCTATATTTCACTGTTCACCTCCACATGTCCTTTCCCCTCCAACCACACCGTGGTTACACTGTCGTGTGTGCAGGGCTTCTCTGTGAGTGTGGAAAGGTCATTTCACTGGCTGATCCTCAGCAGAGTGCCCCTGGCAAATGTGAGCCTCTGACAGTTCTTGATCTTCATTGGATGTTCCTTTGCCTTAGCAGATGAACCCTTCACGGTATCTGATGTGTTTCTCCTTATCACAGCTCTCTGAGATGGGCAGCTCTAACCTTCTCCTTAGGACTTGGAGGTTAGGGCACAGAGAATAAAGGCACATTTTTAAAGGTCCTTAAGAAACTTACAGATGCAGAGTTGGCTGATACACTTTTCAAACCATGAAATGCATAACTGCAATTCAAATTGCTGAATTGAAAAGCCCTGGGGAGTCTATTTCCTTTTGATTGATATCAATGGGAATTAGATATGTTTGTTTCTGAAAATCATCATCTTTAAGGATCTAAAAGCCTCAGTTTCAGCACCTTTCCTACAGCATAGCAGGAAATGGAGTCAGAGTTTTCCAAGGATGAGGCTACTGTTCTAGACATAGGTCCTCTTCTTAATCCTTCCTTCCTTTTTTTCCTTGTTTTTTTTTTTTTAAGATAAATGTCACCAGCCAGCCTGCAAAGGAGGAGTGTGATACTATCAGGTTCAAAAGTTATTAGAAGAATTCAAGAACAGATCTACGAGTGGCTACTGAAAACAGGGCAGGGATGTATCCTTTAGCATCGCTGATCCAACGTTTCTGAACATGGAGGGAAAGAGCAGAAAGTGCCACAGCTCCCAGGCTCCCCCTGAAGAGCATGTGCTCTTGCTGTGGGGGAAACAGAACACTTGACCAGATGGCCCAGTGCTCTGCTCCAGGAGGCAATTCCTCACGCTCTCATGTTCTTATGTCTCAAGCAGTCTGTGCTGTGGCAGTATAAATGCACCAATAGCCTGCTCTGAGCACCAGCGTTTACCACCCTGCAGTCACTCTTTCTGCTGTAGCTCTCCCAGCTGGACAGGAACACATGGACCTTGAATGATGATCTACTTGCCATTTGCTGTGTAGACTGCTTTTGTCCTGATCCCATACATTTTTAAATTAGAGTCTGAGCTGGTTATCTTCTTTGGAGCTATTTCATTGCCACAGTTCCAAACTTGTGAATATGCTCTGCTTTTCTCTTTCTTCTTCAGACTCTTTTACATTCCATTTTTTTTCCTTCACAGCACTGTTATTGTGGCAGTGGCTGGCATGATTATTGCTACTTACTCCCAATCCCCCAATAGCAGAGTAATACCTCTTTAATTGGGTATTTCTCCCTCCCGACACTAATCTCCTAACAAATGCCGATGCCGTGTTAGATGCTGTGTGGGGATCTCTCATCACTATCTCTTTAAGCAGGCAGCTGTGTGTGGAATGAATGCATAGTCACTCAGCATGGATGGATTTGTCTGAGTCCCTGTCAGCTGCCTGGTTTTGTCACTGAAATCTTGCATTGCGGATCCGGATTTCTATTGCTTTAACTTTTTGAGGCAGATTTATCTCAACCCCTGTCAGATCAATGGGTTTTGTCACGGAAATCTATGTGACTTTGTTCCCTGTGGAGATCTGGCTAGTCAAGTTTGTGGAGGCTGATTTGGGAAGCTGAACCCGAGGCCTTGTTTGGCTATGTTGGGGGGGAGGGGAAACGGGACAATAAGAACTGAAAAGAGCAGAGGCCTAAAAACCAGGAAAACTCAAACAAAACTGCAGTAGCAACCTACATCCATATCCCAAGACAACACACACCCCAAGAGAGCACATTCAATCTCAAATACATGCACACATGGGCTCTCTATCTGCTGGCATCGTCAGGAGCTGCTCGCTCTGCCCAGGGACTGCAGCCCTGTGACAGTGGCTGAGGTCTGACAGGGCTGTAGGTCTGAGGCAGATCAGCCTTTCAAGCCAGTCCTCTCTGGTTGCTCAAACCCCCTGGAGCTGTGGAGGCTGGAAGTCCGTAGGAGGCACTTCTCCTTTAATGCCTCCACAGTATATTAGGAAACACTGTGCTATCAGAGATGATCCTTCTCAAGGGATACAAGCCCAATTTTCTTTTTGCCTGTAGCCATCAGACTGCATGATTGTCCGACACAGCAACAACACAGTCTTCCAGATAAAGCTTAGCTTTACTGAACTGCTACATGTCCATCTTGTCTCCTTAGCTGATTCAAAAATTTCCAGGAACAGCTTCAGTAAATGGAAGTGTCCTGATGAAAAGTACATTGTTCAAATAATCTTTTTGTTGGACTGAGGGATAACATTATTTCCTTTGCTTATTACTACTTGAAATTTTTTTAATAATGATTGTCACAGTTGAATTTGACCATGATCAAGGTCTGAATGAACTTTTGGAACAAAATGGTAGTGGTAATAATAATAGCAATAACAATAATAGGAAAGCAGGTAACATACATTAAAGGAAGAGCCTGGTGTTGACTGATAAAGACTCAGACTTGTCTGGAGCAGCCAACTCAACCTGAAAGCTCAACACAGCAGGGATGGATTCCCTGTTGGTGAAACTGCCTTAATTTTGTATTTGAAGCAGAACATTTCAAAAAGAAAGGGAACTCCAGGAAAGGGGAGATTTGGGGAAGGTAGCCATTAGCATCTCAGTATTAATGAGAAACAGTGCAGATTTTTGGCCATGGGTCACCTCATTGTTCTCTTTGCAATATTCCAGTCATAGGCTTTCTTTAGAGCAGATGCTCATTTCTGTGTCTGCTTTGTGATATTTCCCTTCTTTCTTTTTAATGGAACTCTCCTTTTGTTGTATGCTTTTCTATTTCACCTTTACCTCTGGAAATTCTCCATTCCCATTTTTTACCTTCTAATCCTTCTTCATCCATCCTTGTCTCCCTGCCTCGTGTAAACATTCATGCTTCTGGTTTACTTCTTCCTCTAGGTGATTAGCTATTCTCTTTTAACTGGTGCCCCTCCTTAATTTTTTCCCTTTCCTGTCCTTTCATGTCGCTCTGTCCCCTTTGCTGCCGCTCTCTCAGTCTCTCAGCTTGCTGCTAAGGAAGCTCTAGTCCTTAGATATTGAAATGGCATGTTTAGTTCCTGCCTGTGATGCTGTGCTAGATACCTCTGTGTGCCTGTGCAGCTTCAGACCTGGTGTAAGCCTGGCTAAATACAGGAAACCAAGCAGGAAGCAAAGCTGAGTGAAAGGTTGCTTACTCGTGCCTGTGATTTGTGGCTGTTTAATAATGGCCTCCTGATTAACACAGACTGCAATTCCAGAAATGCCACAGTGATAGATACTCAATATTTACCTAAATAGAGACACACAATTCCCTTAACATTTAAAGCCAGTGCTAGCAGTACAACTATTATCCTGGAAGTTGTTCACGCCGCTGCCTGCGTGCGTATCGCCTGGTGAAACACAACTTTAATTCTGCACGGGTCCCCGAGGACTAACAAGGTGTTAAATGATCACTGTTACGTGCAGCTGTCACCGTGCCTGCAGTTTTGTCAAACCAAAAGAATGATGTTGTAGCTTTCCTGTTTCGCTTCAGAACAATGCAAAAAAGTGTGGCTTCAATAACACTGATGAAACTGTCTCCACAGAAGTCGTCTGCTACAGCAACTGCTCTTCACGGAGGTCCTCGTATTTTATCTGATTATAGTTAGTTAACAAAAAATAATTACAAGGCTTGACTAGACAAAAAGTGATGAGATACCTGTAGCCATCCGATTGCTTTACCATCTCTTTGGTACATCCTAATGTGCAGCAAGGTCACTTCAATAACGAGTATTAAAGTACTTCCTATTGCTGCTTTTAGACTCATTCCAGAAGCACAGAAGATTACTTTAGTCAGATCACCTCTCTGTGGTCTCCTGCAGGTTATGTGTCCCAAGCAGGCAGAAAGGAAGGGCTAGAGGACAATTGCAGATCAGTCATTAGTGAGACAAGGGCAAAGGGTGCCCGTTCTGTCCTGAACTAATTTTCTCTCCTGCCTTCACCATAAGTGTAAACCAGGCCAATGAGTTCAATCTGCCACCCTGGCTCAACAAACCAAGCTGAGAGTTGCTGTTACACACTCTGCTGGGGTTGTAACTACCTTTTAGCAAAGATCCAGGTCTAGGAATGAGGAGGTGCAGAAGAGCACTCACAAAAATGAATACGTAGCTGGATTGCTGCACCATTAACTGAGAGTGCCTCTGAGAGCACACCTCAGGTGCTATCACATGTCAGAACTGAGAAGGTGACATTTGAAAACTGAGTTGGAAAGGGACTTTAGCACAAAGTGTGGGAGGCCACATTTGGAAAAAAAAATAACTAGACTGAGTTGCACCAGCACTGCTGTGGGAGGAAGACTTGCACAATGCCTTGACTGCAGCCATGGCTGTTTTCCCTCACATTCGTGGGCTCTAATTCTACATAAAATAAGAAAAGGGGGAGTGAGAGACAACACTGCATCATCTTGACATTCCTTTCTAAGTATATAAGAGATGAGCTTCAAGTTCCTCAGCGTCTTGCTACCATATAAGCCAGCAACAGCAAACTGCCATCTCTGGAGCCATGCAGGACAATGACAGGCTGGTGAAAGCCAGCCTGATTCTGCCAATAGCAGTGTCCAGCCATGTTTCCCAGTAGTTGGCTAATTAGTAGAAATACGGATTTTCAAGACAGCAAAAGACGATTAGGGAGCTCTGTAAAAGCCTCAAGGCTATGAGACAAACCTCAGAGGACTCAAAAGTCTTTGCATCTGTGCCCCTGATTTTAAGCTGACAGAAACCAGTGCTGGATTGAAGGCCTGATGGACATTTATTACCTGAAACTAGCTGATGGTCTCTGCCCATCTTTTACTGGATAGTCAGTCACACCACTAAAGAAACAGGCTGTCAGCTCATACTTCCAAATTTGTGGACATTCAGGCTGAAGCTGTAAACTGACCATGAGGGCTGAGGTATCTTAGCTGCCTCTGTAGACATCCATTGGTTCAGGACTGAGGCAAACTGGCAATGTCTGAGGAGAAAGAACTTGGAGCTTTTGCTGTACCTGTCCAAATTAAAGACTCAATTTTATGTCTATCATATATATTTGTTTATTCATTTCTACACTTGCCACACACTAAAATTCTGTAAAACTTAGAACTCTGGAACATTCTCATTAAATACCCAGGGACACTGGTTAGCAAAGGGTCAGTGGGGGAGCAGGATAGAGCCTAAATGACAACTTCAGCAGCCATGGGAAGTCAGGTGGATTTACTGGTTGTGCTACCCAAAATTAGTTTTTCAAGAGTTGTAACTTGGGACAATATGGTATAGCTGGAACTCCAACTTAAGCACTTGTGTAGGGCCTCATCTTAGAATCATTAAGGTTGGAAAAGGCTTCCAAGATATTCCCCTTGAAATGAGTGATAGAAATGAAAGAAGTCACCAAATGGTTATACTCAAGGTAGAGCCAAAAATTGAAATTAATACTGGAAAGAGAACTGCAAGATAGGAAGTTTCCAGTGATACCAGGGAGGTTCAGTCCTTTCCAGTTTGGAACAAAACAAGCAGTTGTAATTAGCTTCATGGTGACTACTTGTATGAATACCCAAAAAAGGTCTCGTTATTTGTCCAGAATCTCTTAGATCTGGAAGTTGGGTCAGAAATCAAAATGTCTAGTCAAATCATCAAAATTCTGATTACAGTGAAAATGTGAGGATTGTTTTGGAGGCTATAAACCATAAATATGACTACATTCATCTTCTTTCTAGCCCAAACCTCCATTAGGCAATCCCGCTGTACCTTATTTCATTCAGACTCCCCCTGTGAGACAGAGCCTACAGCTGAGTAAACGTTGCATTGTTTTAAAAATCAAAATTTTATGGTCAAAGTGAGGAGCAGAATCGTGAGGGCTCCAGTAAGATCTTTTGGTAACAGCCTGCTGTCAGTTCTGAGCAGCAGGGAAATGTAATGCATGAAAGACAGACTCTGACAAAGCCTAGGCTCACATCAGGTGCTGCTGTAGACACCAAATCTGTTGCTTTGAGCTGCACTCTATAGGAACCCAGCAGCTGATACTGTCTACAGAGAATTGTGGTTTCTGAAACTATTGAGTGGTCTTTTAAGGCAGTCCCATACAGAGCCTCCATTACAACAGGTAATCAGAGTAAGAGCTTCTTCAGGGAGAAAAGGGGTGAGTTCCTTGGAAAGCACTTGGAAAAGATAATTTCAAACTGTCTTTGTGGGAAAAGATAAAAAAAAAATAGTAGATTTTTATCCCTGTTAATAAGCAATTCAGTAATGGAAACAATGCTGCATGTTCCAGCTACTTCTCAAAGAAACTGGCCCCAGTCTAAAGTCTTCCAAAAGAGCCAGGCTCATCCTCAGAGAAAGTGTAAATTAAACAGCAGAATCATTACAGAGCATAGAAAATTATGCAGACCAACTAAGAAGGACTACTATTGCTTTTTAGATTGGAAGACTCATTTAAATATAATTAATCAGACCAACGTCATGTACAATTAGAACTGTATCTCTCAGTGGTTCTTCTGCTTTGAGAACCACATGACCTTCAGGAAAACAGAGCTGAGCAAATTACTGCTTCTAAATTTTATATATATTGAAAATTTGGTGGGTCACCTGCAGACATGACTTTTGGGTGTGTTGAAATGGTGACACAGGCAGGCCAAAGGAAATATCCTTCCCCTTCTCCCTGCACTATAAAGCACAGATTTGCAGTTGTTTGGGAGCAGCGTGGTAGCAGCCCTCATTTTTGGTAAAACGTCCCTCCCCCACTGTAAAAGCAGATTTTTCCACATCAGCTTCCCTGAAGGTTAAACTGTGGGTCTGGGCCAGCTGTTTGTACAGCCTGCTTTTAGTCTCATCTAACATTTGTGAGATCACCTGTAAGGTGGCATAAAAAGTCAAGGGAAAGCAGCAATGCTGGAGCAGCTCAAGCTGAAAGTCAGACTAAATGAACTCCACTGCAGTCACAGTCTCAGGTGGGAACTCTGATAAAATGACAGTGTAGAATGACAGCTTAAGAGGAACCTGTGGGTGGGTAGGCATTAAACCTGTCCCAGACATACAGACTCATCACCTAAGTCACACAAGAAGAGGTTGGTGAAACAGCACAAAATTATCTAATTGTATTAGGAAGAAGAACAAGTTATCTAATTCATGTGTTGTGCTGCCAGAAATCCAAATCAGAGCTCACAACACTGGAATTTTGACACAGAGCAAAGTGTCAGATAAACTCTCATCTTTATTCAGGATCAAAAGTGACGGGATTTTTTTTGTAGCCATCACAGATTCAGTCCAAATGAAGAATGCAAAATTTGATGATTCCTATCTCCTAAAACCCTCTGTGCCATAAACACCAGAGCAACAATATTTGGTGCTGAAACAGTCTCCCAGTCAGCCTCAGAGCTAGATGAAGCAAAATCAACACCACAACTAAAGCAAAGAGGAGCTTGCAGTGAGCCGTCTTTTTATCTCTAGTTTTGTCTTACAGTCAAGAAATTACTGATGGTGTTTGAATTCTCTGTACCTTAGCAATGCTCAGTAGAGAAAAAATATTAAGAATACATAGTGCCACTGCTTACTGATATAGCTAATGGTCCCTTCGCAAGGCAGACTTGATTTCTTTTAGCATGTAAACAGTGCTAAGAAAACCACTAATTAATTCTTGAGCCCTTGCAAACAGCCACCTTCCTATTGTAAACGTTCTTTCTATGAGACAATGAATACAGAGCTGTCAGGGCTGTGTCTCCACAGGGGACAGGCTTGGTGAGAGTGTGATAAAGCACTTGAAGCGTCTCTGGCCCTTCCTCTCACACAGTGCCCAGAGCAGCTGTTCCTGTAACAGTTCCCGAGCATCCAGAGGGGTGGATTTTGCCTAAGCCACAGTGTGAATGGCAGCCTTTGCCATCTGTGATCCATGGGAAGGTTGCATCCTTCGCTGCTCTGGGCCACGCCTGTGTCCTCTCTGCTGATTAGAATTAGGGAGACACCTCCCTCGGAAGAGGCTGGCTTGGCATGCAGTGCAGCAAGGGATCTGCAGTTGGATTCATAGCTCCATGGCTGCTTTTAAATACATCACAGGAGAAAGGGCAGGCATTGCAATGGGACTGGCAGAGTCCCCCAGCTCACATGCACCAGGCTCTGAATGCACTTGGACATGGGAAGGACTGAGAAATATCGTCCTTTCACAGTGATGTACTGAAGCAGACCCCAAGAAAAGCTGTAATACTGGGACACACTCCTGTATGTTGATGTTGTTCGGTTTTTCTTACGACCTCTCAGCAAACCTGTTTTGAAGGCTTTCCCGTGACCCACTGCCCTTTGTCCAGTAGCAGAACTTCTCTGCTCCAGCTGTACAGACGTCTTTCTGTCTCAGTTCAGCAAAGGGTTCTCTGGTAGCCAATAATCCCCTGGCCTTGCAGACCTTGGTCTAATGTGAAGAACACACTTTTTAGTAGCTCCCTGGATATGTACCCCAGTGCACAACTGAGCACACAGAAGTCCAGCTTCCGAGAGGGCAGACAGACTCTGGGCAGTGGGTGGTGAGCTGCACACAGATGCACAGAAGGATCACTGCTCCCCGGGGAGCCAGCATGAAAAGCATCTGCCAAAGGAAACCCTCCTAACTTCCTGCCAGGGCATGAAAAGGAATGACACTACGACCGAGAGTGACAAGTGTGGAGGGACAAGTGTGGAATGCCTCACAACAGGGACTGGTTTGTTGGTAATGCTCTGAAAACCCCTAATCCCCACAAGGAAGAGGAAGAACAAACAGCCTCCACCAAAGCTGTCGCCTCCATGGTGTCCAATACCCTTTCCATATATTCATCAATCACAAAGCCACACCCCAGACAGGCAGGCCAGTAACTCTGGGGTAACATACACACAGGCAGCATTTGGGTTCCCTAGGGGATGGATATCTGTTCTACAGCTGGGGCTCCCATTCAGTGATAAACCAATTCCCTTAATCACGAGATTGTACCCCTTCTCCTCCAGAAGATACAAAGAACAGTCTACTTACCAGCAGCAAGGGCCCTGAACCTTCCTGATAGGTTTATGTGGAATCTGTCCTTGAGACTCCAGTGGAAGTGATTCCCATGTTTCACATGTATATGACAACAATTTCCAACTGGAAATTTCTCAGTCTCTGTCTCTGTCTCTTTTTGTAGGATGGCCATCAGTGCTGTAGCTCAATGCCAACACTGAGTTCGTGACACCTCCTGCAGTCAATATATGCCTGAGGAGACAGAATAAATAGTTATTAAACCTACTCTAGGTTTGCTGTCATATTGTAACTAAGCACTGGAAATCAAATAAATATATCATAAGACAAGCAGTTAAAATGTCTACTGAAAAAGCAGACTCAGGCAAAATGGCTTAATCTGCAGCATTAATGAGTAACAGATTGTTCCATCAATAGTATATGAGGAGCAGCATGCAAGAAGGTAAAACTCCTACAAATTCCCTGGGACTTGTATCCTTGTAAAAGGCCCAGTTCAGGAGAATACTCACGAACATGTTTAGGGTTAAGTGCATGTTTAAATCCCATTGATTCAGTGAGACAGAGGTACGAGCTTAAAAGTTTCTTTTTTAATCAAGGCACTTTACTAAATGGAAGAATATTCTGTACAAAAAGCTCAAAGTCAGAAGCAAGAGCACCTGGGAGGATGGGGCTGTCCAGCTCTGTGCTGATGGACGATGCAGCCATCCTGCTGTCCCAGCTGTTAGGAAGAGGGAGTCATAGCCCTGTGTTTCTTTGACAGCCTAAGAACCTGCACCTCCTAAGGCAGCCTTTGTCTGTGCCACACATTGGTTTTTTTCCTAATGTAATCCTCAGTATAAGGATCCGACTTTGCCTGGAACCAAGGGTATGTCCTGACTCCCTGCCTGCATGGGCACAGCTCACAGAAATGTCCCAGCACAGTCACCTTGTGCTCCCTGCAGCACATGCACGGCTGCAGATGATCTGTAGCAGTTCTGGGACCCAAACAGGACCAGGGCCACATTTCACACATGGAATGAAAAACCAGATTCTTTCTCAAGGAGCTTGCTGACTTAATGGATGCTGAGAGAAAGAGAACGGAGGAATAAACATGAGAAATCTCAAGGTCTTGAAGGACAGAGAGAGAGTCTGAGAAAGGGAGATAGTAAAAACAGACGGATAATATTTTGCCTGGTGAATACATGCACCTAAAGCCCCACAGAAAGAATACAAGGATATGGATTTGTGTGTGCAGCCCTGCCCACCAGAAGGGCCCATACCATATTAATTATGTCTGCCATGCCATTAGCTAGATGCTGCAGAGCAAATAATGAAATTGCTTCACAAAAGCAGTGAAGACAACTGGCCAGCTCTTGCTGGGTTTAATTCAGATTGGCTCTGTGTTTCTCATCTATTATTATTCAGTTTTAACTTATTCCTTTATTTCTAGTGTCTGATCAGGCGAAGCAGAAGTAATGTTCTCCTCCATACACACACAATAATCTGTTCCCTTTCCCTTAACAATGAGGGTGACTGTGGACAGTGCTTAGGAGAGCAGCAAAAACCAGTGTGATGGGTAACACTGAATGGCCTGCTCTTCCATGAATGCTTTGCTGCCTAAAGCTTAAGAAGCCACATGGGGTGTTTAAAGAGAGGAGAAAATGTCATTAATTGGCAAAGCCTTTGGAGCCTAGGGCTTTCATCCAGCTGTTACGCTGAGGTGAAGTGAAGCCTGCAGGGTGTTTGTAGATGGATGGAGCTCATGTTTTTCCTTTGTAACAAACAAGTAAGGTAAATGTGCACAAATACAGGGGAAGGGAAGGACATCTCCACCATGCTCAGTGCAAAAATCCTTAGTTTTGCCTCCCTGGCAATACCAATTGTCTTGATGTGTAATTTTTACGTGACCTTTAATCAACCTGGTGGTGTTAAATCCAAGCTAGCTCAATTAATAGGTGGGATTTCTGCAAAGACTATGGGTCTGCTTAAGTGGGCTTCTATTCATACCATAGTCCCTCTTTATATTTCCTGGGAAAAGAAGACTGAATCTGAAGCAGAAGACAGTGATTTCATTTTAACTGCAACTAGAAATCATTGCAATGACCTTGGATGAGTCAATGAGTTCCTGGTGCCTGATAGGGAGGAAGGAGCTTTGCCTGCATGAGGGACCATAAGAGTTGGAGCCAGGTATTCTGACCAAGTCCTTTGACATTCTGGAGGGAAAGGTTTCAGAAGAAGACACGGTCGTGGTCCTCCCTCATCTGCACCTCTGTGTACCTCACGCATCCCACAGGGAAGTGCAATGACAAGGCCCATCGGAGCTGAAGGTGCTGGGCTGACAGGAGGACTCCCAGTTTGCCTGAACCCACAGCTACAGAGGTGTGTGACTCTTGGCTTGCATTTCTCCACCTGAGCACGGAGTGCTCAGTATCAGTGCTGGTTAGAAGCTTTCACACATGCCAGGAAGCCGCCTTGGTTCGATGCCATGGAATAGACACGTTCATTCCCCGAGCGTTGGGACCTGCCCAAGGATGGCAGCAAACATTTACAAGCACAGGTGTTCCTGGCAGGTGTTCTGTTTCCGAGGAAGCTGCCTTCTGGCTGAGCTGCTGCCAGCCCATCTATCTGCCTCCCCCATTGCCACACAACCTCGCCTCCCCCAGGGACTTTCAGGCAGGCCTATTTCAAACAGCAGGCACAGGCAATGAACACATCAGGCAATTAAATGGCAGATCAATTTGACTTAGCTTCTCTTGGGAAAGCAGCCCTTGGGAGACAGAAGAATGAGGCAACAGGAGACAAAGGCAAGGGAAAAAATTGAGAGGTGCAGGAGAGAGAAGGAGGAGAGCAGAAGAGCCAAGATGGAAACACAGCCGGCAGAAAGGGCCGTGCACAGTGTGGTGTGAAACCACAGCTGCAGGGGAGGAGGCATTCAGGGAAAAAGGGACATGCCTGGCATAGGCAGCATGAGAAAGACAACACTGGGGAGAAGACATAGGAAAAAGAGAGTAAGGGAAGGTAAGAACAAGACAGTGAAAAATGAGACTAGAAGGGGTGGAATAATGAATATAGCAACAGCAGGGAATGGCCTCAACTGCCTGTCTGGATCTGCAAAACTGTTAGCTTTATGAATTTGGAACCATCAGCAAAAATACATATATTTGTAATATCCTATTCACTTTATTTAAACTGATGGAGAATCACTGGATATTGACAGAGGACTTCTCTCCCTGAAATACGCCATAAACTCAGGAGCTTCCTGGTACCAATATGAAAAACAGACAGTGGAACTGACAAGCAGAAGGAAAGGAAATTAAACTGTCTGGTATCACTCCAGCCAGCTGAGTGGAACACTAAAGGAAAAACAACATGAACTCCTAATTAGTTTTCAGTTTCTATCTTTAATAATCTGAGATACTGGTAGTACTAACCCACTTAGTAATGCTAGTCTCAGGCCTTCAAGAGTCACGAGTAAACTACCAAAAATCTGTCAGTCTTTTCTAAGTCACATGATTCCTGTTTTTCCTTTATTTAAAAAAAAACAACAAAAAACAAACCAAACACCCCCCCCACCCAAAGAACCAAACAAAAAACTGCCTGTGATTTACATGTGCAAAGATTAATTTCTTGGGGAGAGGGAGAACACTGTAATTAGGGGACCCAGAGAAGGTTTGAGAGTCCATAGCACACAAGGACTTTTCACTGTATGACCTTCATCCTGTCAGGCTCCCCTTCAAGAGAAGTGGCCTCTTGCAGGATGTCTCTGCTCTTCCTCCTCAGCTGGGAACAGTGCAAATCCCTCTCTCCCTGCTGCCAAACCCAGTGCTGCTGCTCTGCAGGACTCTGCCCCATTCCAGGGGTGCGCTTCTCACACTCCATTTACAGCACAGCAGGAGCCAGCCACAGGAGGGGCATCTAAATGTCAGGCCTTGAAGCTGCTGTGCCAAAGGACAAATGAAAATATCTCACAGGGACTCCAGGGAAGCCATGGCTTTCCAGTTTTTCCGCTAAGGCTCTGCAGTACCATGCTATGCTTTTATAAATTTTCTTCTTGCATGGCTTCTATCCAAGCCCATCAAGGCTATTTACATACACCCACCCTATTTACAAGAGTGCTGTGAAGAAGCAAAAGACAAAACCAAACCAAACCGTGCAGTGAGTCAGTGGCAGAAATGCTGATAAACCCAGACTCCTTGCTGTCTTTTCCCTTCTTATTAGGTAGACAATGCTGCCTTTCTTCTGCCCCTTTCAACTGTCCTGTGACAGATTTTGAAGACTAAATCTAGGAAGAGTTAATATTTTAGTTTCTGCTTAAACAGAGGAGCCAAGAACATTAAATCCGACATTAGGGATGACCAGGCAATAGGTAACCAGTTGGGAAATCCTAGACCTTATTGCTTCACACCTCAAGGTCAGCACATTAGAAATGCCTTTTCTCACCTTTGGCTTCTCTCTTTGCAGCAAGTTGCTGAGTCTGAGAATACTTGGCACCAGTTTGTCATACAAGGCAGAATGTGATCATGGTGTTTGTTTAGTTTTCTTTTATTTCCTAAACCTTGTTTCCTCTCCCTCTTCCAGTCCAGCTCCACAACTGGCACTGTCCCTTCAGTGGTGACAAATTCTTTTAGTCCCATACAGTCCTGACAGATGTTGTTCCTCAGGCCATGAGGTCCATGAAGCAGAGCACAAATTACTGGCTCTTTCAGGGCCCACCTGTAGCTGCCATGGCCAGGCTGAGAATGAATTTACCAGCCAGCTGCCACTTCACTCTCTCTAACCTGGAGCCGGTGATCAGCAATGCCAAAGTACTGAATGGAATTAGGTTGCTTGCACTAGAACTAGGAGGGAGGTAATCACACAAATAGGAAGGTGGAGAGGGAAGAAAGCCAAGAAATTCAAACTGAGTTAACAAGAACCAGGAGGGTGGGAGACAGTGGGACAACTGGTCTGCTGACTTGCTCTGTCCTGCAAGCACACACACACATACAGACAGATGTGAACATGTACACACACTCCTGTCTGCTAAATGTGGGCATCTAGATGTCCAACCCCTCCTAAATGTAGGTTCTTTGGCTACCAGATCCCACAAAAAGATTGAGCCATTATGTGGATCACACAGACCTGAGTAACTGTCTGAAATCTGCTTCTTCCCAAGGTCTGACTCTGTAAACAACTCAACCTTTCAGCCTCTGCTCGTCTGTCCTTCTAAATTTTCCACAGTATTTTATTTGTAAAAGGAAGGGGCACATTGGCAGAAGAAGCTGCAGCCTCAGTTCCCTGTTTCTCCACAAACAGAAGCCATGCATGGATTAGAGGTTGCACGCTCCCTAGAGAGCAGGCTGCACAGTGGTTGTGCTGGCACAGAGCTCTGGCACAGCCCTGTCCCCAGCAGTCCTGGGGGGAGTGGCACCATGGCTTTGGCAGCCGTGGCTGCCGAGGGAAGCTTCTCCTGGCGCCGGAATGGAGAACCCACACAAGCACCCGGAGGAGCCTTAGCAAGGCAAATGCTCCCATCTCTGCTGCCCTGCTGCAGCACTGGCATGATTTATATTCCTAGTGCACAGCTGGAGACAAGCTGGAGCACAGCACTGGAGAGTCAAGCAGCCCGTTCCCACAGCAAGGCAGACATACAGGAGCTGGAGGTAACTAGAAAGGGGAGATGAAGTCCAAACTCTCAGTGAATCCTCACTTCCACTGTTCTTTGTCATGAGACAACAGGACTACGCTGCACCTGCCGAGAGGAGAGCTAGCACAAATCCTGCTGTGCTGTAGTGGCCTTGTTTAAAGCAATCAGCTCTTTCTGACAGGAGTCCTCCTCTTTTTTCAAATCATATATATTTTACTATGTCTACACTGTCATCAAGGGTGGCTGCAGCACCTGGAAACAGACCAGAGAGGGTTTTCAGCTATCCTGCTACTCCTTTTCATGCAATGCATAAATGATCCAGCTGCCTGCATTCCCTCTTTCTCACCTACTGAATTGCTGCTCCTTCTCTCACATCATGAAATTAATTCTTCAGTGGCCCCCAATATGGCTTTTTCTCTTCAGAATCCTCATCATCATGGTTCTTCTTAGCACCATGGAGCTGTATCCAGTTTTGATAGAATTTAATGGATGCTTGCTCCCAGATATCCACCATTAAATAAAAGGAGCAGATAAATATGATAAATATTAAATATGAGGAATGTATCTCCAGGTAGTAAAAGCTGGCTAAGCTTTGAAGACTTTAGTTGTATTCACTCACTTCTATGAGGCACTTTCTATAATTAAAGGTTGGTCAAGACTCTATAGCTCACATCATGACCTACAGGTTTTTCAAAAGGCAGTTCATGGAGATATTAGACCTCCAAACTGGAGGAATATGGTAAGAACTTCACATGTGCCTTGGTGCCAGCTGCAAAAAATCCATCGTGCCCTTTGTGTGTACCCTGGAAATTCAAAATCAAGGACCCAGCCTCAAGACATTAAAAATTAAAAAAAAAAAAAAAAGAAATCAATAATTAGTTGGCTTCGAGTCTGTACGTGTTTGTGCTTCCACATCTTTCTCCATAGGTAGACAGGTTAGAAACTGACATTTTAAAAAATGAAAGGAGAGACTCACATAATTGCATGACCTGAGAGCTTAGACTTTAACATCAGATTTTACAAGGCTTACAATAAAAACGTGGTGACTGGTAGCATGGGGGATTCACATTCCTTTCTTTGTGCAACAAAAAGAGAGAAGAACATGCACACTCCAAATACCCCTTGTCACCTGTGTTCTTCTTGATCTTTTTGAATTTATTGAGCCTGTCAGCTGCAAGGGAAGGCAGTTCCACATGTGATCCCCCAGTGGTAACATTCACAAATAGGTTTGCAGTGTGTGACACCACCCCTATAATAAATGCTGTGGTTTATGAACTATTCCTAGGGCAGAGGAAAAGGAGCACTAAAAATTGATATAAATGACACTGGCCACGCTGCCTGGCTTTATGTCCTGTCTTTTTGTACACCCTCTCCTATTCTCTTCAATATTTGTTTCTTTCTAAAATCTTTACCTTCCAAAACTTCTATATTTTAATTCTACCTTCAGTCTTTTTTCTCTGCGGTGATTCTGATTTATTTTTGTTTCTCCATCCCCTCTTCTGACTCCTTCCCTTTAGCTGTCTTTTAGCATTTTGTAATGTATAATTTTTCTTCTATGTCAGGTTGGCACCAACAGAGTTGTGATCAAATCTTTTATCCCGAGGGATTCGATGTCTCTGTAAAAAGACTTTGTGCCCTGCCAAAGCAGAAGGATTCTCTCTGCACCATCATTTCCAGACATGCCACTTTCTTGAGCCCAATTTGCTTTCTGTGTAATCACCTTCCATCTGATTGCTGCCCTTGGTGACAGACAATACCTGCATGTCCCTGTGCTAGTTACTGTGACTTGCTGATGATCTTCATGTGCTGGGGAGAAGCACATTGTTACCTAGTGCTGCGTGTGGACTGTCATGCTGGACTGGGGCTCTTCTGTTCTCTCACCAAGCCCAGATCTGTCATTTAGAAGTCTGTCATTCTCTTATGGACAGAGCTGAGGAGTGTACAGCACCCAGGAACAGTCCAAACTGTCATATACTCCCTCCTGCCTGCAAAGTGCTGTCCTGGCCCTTTCTCAGTTCTCAAGTTAAAAAAAAAAAAAAAAAATTTAATAATTATTTTTTTTGCTGAAAATTCCTAATTTCCCAATGGACATTTCCCTACGTTCTCACTTTTCTGGCCATTTCTGGAGTAGTAAGCCCTAACACAAATCTACCAGTGCCCGGCAAGTTATGTTGCTGAATTTTGGTCAGTGAGAGCTTGCAGATGAGGCCAGAAAAAACAAGCCCATGCTCTGAAACACGGCAATCCCAGAGACTTTCATCTTCGCAAGGGCTGATGTGACGGAGCCTGGGGTGCTGAAGTGACTCTGAGAAACCACAGCCTCGGTGATCTGGAGTCACAAACCCCCAGTCCATAACCACATCTGGCCTCCCCGAGCCTTGCTGATGTGTGAGTGGATCCAGCACTCTGCTCCCTGGCTGGTCGCTCCCTGCCGTGTGCTGCTGCCCGGACTGCGGGGCTCACAGGAGGTGTGGAGCATCCTCACCTCCCACTGCAGCGCCAGAGCCGTGGTCACTCCCCGTGCTGGGGCCAGGCCGTGCCTGCCTCGTGCTGTGCTGCCAGCAGCTCCTCTCGAGCAGGGCGGGTGCTCTGGAGCGGCTTTGTAGCTGATGCATTGTGTTCGCATAGGCCATTGTCATTCCCGGCGCGGCTCCTTGCAGCTGGCATCCTGACTGGAGAAATGTCTTCTTTAGGGAGAAGCATGAACGACGCAGCTAAAGATAAAAATAACGATAATTTTACTAGATGAAACTTCATGTTAAGCACTTAAAAAGCCATAAAAAGTCAATTTTCTTTCTTTCAATTATTTTGCTTATTCCATTTTTGAAATTAAAAAAAAAAAAAAAAGAAAGGAGTTTTAAAAAAGGGGGAAAGGAAGAGAAGTTTCCTGGTTAAAAAGATGTCTGTTTTTCTCATCAGCACCCAATGTCTTCATCATTTGTCACCTCTCTCTCCTCACTGCCCCCCAACACTACTTAGGTCCCACTCCCTGTGAACATGAAAATAGCCATTGTCAGGCTGGGCTGGCGCTTCCCGGCATGAGGAATGGAAGGGAGAGGAGCACTGATAAGTCCTGAGTGCTTGCTGCCTCTTTCAGCACACAAGCAGCTTTTCAGAGAAAAGGAAAAAGATAAAGCCAGAAATTACTGCTCTTGCACAATATATGCCAAGTTCATAAGAGCAGCATTTAACACTTAATCAAAATGGTTTGACAATGTAAAAATTAGGTTTTCAAATGTCATTAGTGCCTTATAATAGGTTCAATTTATATCACTCCCATCCCTGTTTTTTTTTCATCTCTGCTAATTGTTTTTATTAATTTCTTTCATTTTTTATGCTGTTGTCTTGTTGGTTTTAATTTTTAATTATCATAAGACTTTTTCTTTTACCTTGTTAATTGGTTTAGGTTTGAAAAGACTGGTTCTGTCATTCTTTTTCTTCAAGGGCAGCTACAAGAGATTTTTATGCAGGTTCTTTTCCATTGGTAGGCTCTCTTCTGGGCTAATTTGGTAAAAAAAGCACTTGCTTTTAGGGCAGTCTAAGCACCTTTTTTGTAGTGTGATTCACAGAAATGCTCCCTTATATTGACCTGTAAATTTCCTTCTACACTGGCATGCAGGATTCATTTGGTATTGGCATAGAAATTGTACCTCTGTTCTACAGTTGATATGCAGACTCTTTTCTGTTTGGAAAAAGATGAAAGCTCTCTTCTGCTCTGGCTTGTAAGGCCTTTTCTGTATGGGCTCTCCTTTCTGTCACCCATCGAACACAGGCACACACACCATTTCTTTTCTCCTTCTGTGTACAAGAATGTTCCAAGTCTTGGTTATCACAGGGCTGCAAGATGTCATTTGTATGGAGATGTATATTGGCATCTTGTTGGGTTTTTTTCTGCCAGCATAAATGGAACTGGTTCAAATAATTCCACTGACATTTGGGGGCAGAAAACCATTTTGGGAGGGGATATTTTTTAGGAAAATGCTGACACTTGCTTGGTTGTACTTGGCATAGGAATGTACTTTGGGTCTTCAGGGGAAAATCTAAAAAAGTGAAAACAAAAAATCTAGGCAAAAAATACAAGGGAAAACAATAATTCTCCAACTCCCTTTACATGTAGAAAGATGAAGAAACACTTGTGGTAGCTCACCCCAGGGTGACTTCTTGGTCCTGAAGGAAACCAAAGCTGTTAAACATGGAAACTTTGGAGTCTCTCTCCCATTGCCAGCAAGAGTGGTCTGTGGCTTTGCACCAATAAAGCTGCATTACTTTGGCACCGTGGGACACGTGGAAGTTTATTCTTACTCTCACTCGCCTTCAGTTCAGTCCTACTGACTGGAAGATCCTGCCTTCACCTTCCTGCTGGCTCTCCTGCCCCCTGACTGCTCTGGAAGGCTTTTCAGTGGGCTAATGGGGCAGGAAACCCTTCACGTAGAGAGATCCAATTAACAGAGTCCTGGTTTTCTTCAAAGAAATAGTACTGGCAGAATTCCTCCTTGTTCTCTACCATTTGAGATGAGTTACAGCTGCTGATGTCCAAAAGGATCTTTGCAGCAGCATCTCTTGTATGGCAACCCAACTCCTCACAGTCAAGCTGTGTGATAGTTTTATTCACTTGGCCTTTAATGGTGTTTTAAATTCTTCCTGTTGGGCAGGCTCGTACTCTCATGTGCTGCCTAGAGGTCCACACTGTCTGCTTCTTCTCCTCCACCCACTGCAGCTTGTGTGTTTTACCCCTCACCTTGTGGATGCAAACACAATTGCTTCTTCCTTCCTGCTTAGCCTGGAGATCCGTGTAGATGGCACAGAGCGGATCTCAAATTAAACCTTCAGTGGCAGTGCTCATGGGCAGAGTCCTACCTGACAAAATGCCAATGTGCTGCCTGGCCCTGGGAGACCTCTCAGCCTGTGTAATGTTCTGCTGGCCCCAGGCAGCTTTCTGCTCTGTGATGGACAGGCATGGCTTCATCAAAGGTTCTCCAGAGCCTTAAATCAGGAACAATACAACCTGTACCTGTGAGATGCCAAGAACCTACACAGATGCCTGATAAGAGGAAGGCCTTTTACTCGCCCCTCTCTATATTTAGCAGCATTCCCAGGCAGTGTTTCTAAAATTACCAGCTGCAGTAATGTGATTCATACCCCCATCACAGCCAGCAGTGGATAAGGAGAGTGTAAATGACATGCAGGAGAAAATCATGAGCAGTATAGCCCAAATCAGGACTGTAATGGTATAGTCTTTGGTGCCTGTATTGACATCTATGCCAGGCTTTCAGAGAGAAGCAGTTACCGATCTCAGAATGTGTTTTCTCTCACAGCAGTAGGTGGGAATGTCCTGAGCTGCAAGAGAAAAGGCTTGAGATTGTTTTCAAACCACGATTTTGGGCAAGTCTGGTACAATGAATAATGACAAAAGATGTGCACAAATTGTTGTTGCAAGGACACTGTGCTGCTTGGGATGTGAATGCTGTCACTAGAGCAGGGCCTCTGCTATCTAAGAAGGGTCTCCATCTGTAGCTAATCAACAGCAGACAGGCAAAGCATCTGTATCAGCTGTGGGAACCCATTCCTGAGACGGAAAGAACGAGTGTTGTGGTGGTTGTCATAGACTGCCCTGAACCAGTCTGGAAAGAGGCATTACTGTGGAATCAGTCCAAGAGCTGGAGCTGTTACGGTAAATACCATAAACATCTAAATCTTTTAGGAGGTTCAGTCTGCATATCTGAGCCATTATGGTATATTAACTAAAATGCTCATTTGAAAAATTACCCTGTGAGCCACTACAATGTAGCAGAGGAGCTGTTTTGCTCAGATAAATAATAATTGAAAACTGAGGCAGAAACCTGCAGCCATATCTGCCTGTGTTGTGATCTTGTCAAATCTCATCACCTAATTACTAACAGGCCTTGCTGGGCCATAGAAGAGACTTGCAGGAGAGGCAGAACCTGGGAAAACAGTATTTATTATTCTGAGGGAAAGCTCTTCTTTCAGAGTTAGTGCTGAATGAATCCCTCAACAAAATTAAAGGGACCTGTGCTTCTTGCAATGCTTAAAAGGAAATTTAAGTGCTGATATTCTTAATTACTGTTCCCCCTAAAGATCCTTGGGCCATGATGTGGTATTCATTCTGTTTGTCCTGATCAAATTAATATTTGAGAATTGCTTTCCCCCACTCTGAAACATCCCTTCTTCATCTCATCTATACAACAACTTCAAAGCAAAACTGTGCTGTTCTCATCTTCATACTTCCACATAGATTCCCCTGTGCTTTCAAAGAGCTGTTCTACAGCCAGGGGGTGATGGTTATTGCCACACATATTGGCAAAGCACACTTGGGCCATTTGGGATGAAAGCACATATGTTTACTATAAGAAATTATGTCACTTTTATTGTCTCCTGTTGTGACAAGTTGTTAAAGACTAGAAATGAGGGCAGTAATGCCATTAGATAGAGGAAGGAGGTCTTGAAGATATGTAAAACTCTAACACGTGCTGCAGACTAATTTTCCAGCTGAATTGTTCTTTGGCAGTTTGCTTTGGTGACCAATATAAGTTCATATTCATCCACTGTTGCAATGGCCACAGGCAGTACAGAGACAGAAGGAAATCCTCTCTGTGCACTTTACAAACATCTTGAAAAAACTTCAAACCGAGATAAATATCCACAAAATGCTGCATAAGCCATGCACACAGAAAAGTGTAATTCCAATGGGTGGCAGCAGAGCCAGGCAACATTTACATTTCTTTAGCATTTCGATAAAACTTAGGGAAGTCATAAGAAGACAATGGCCTCCGTTTCCTTTAACACAGGGGAAGAATATGAGACTGATGGAAAAGGAGCTGAGTTTTTATTGTGAGGGGCTGAAATACCACAACCCAGTCATCTGCACTCTCCCCCTCTCACAGTAACATTTACAATCTGTGCACGGTTTCCTTCATGATATTTCTTCTATTCAGGTAATTTTCATTATCTCCACAGAAATACCACGTATTTCCTTTAGGGATTTTATTAATTTCCACCCATCCTCTCCAGCTCCACACTGGGTAGCATCCAGAGAAGGCAATGGGAGCCCCAGCAGAACTAGAACAATGAAAGGGTTAACAACTCCTTCCCAGTTTTGGGGATAGGGGACATGATTTTAAAAGCAAAGAGAAATACAGTTATGAAGCAATTTTATTCTCTATTAACCCAATCAATGGAAGGTTCCCATAAGCCATTACCAGGGATTTCAAATGCAGAAGATGTCGCAAGGGGTTAAATAAAGATGTTTCTTTGTTCATTAGTACTGACAGCTCAGGGAAAGAGAAGGAAGGAGGGAAGAAGAGAGAGAGATAGAGGAAAAGGAAATTCAAGTTTGGGATACAAGGAGAGAAGAAATTACCAACCAACCTGTAAATTGTATAAAATTCCTGTACAGATATTACAAGATATACTAAAGCACTGTATGAAGTTATGCATTAGGGACAGAAAATTACGTGGGCCAATATTCCAGGCCTCATCCTGCTCAGTGATGAGCCTG
Organism: Oreocharis arfaki; assembly: GCA_013398015.1. NCBI lineage: Eukaryota > Metazoa > Chordata > Aves > Passeriformes > Paramythiidae > Oreocharis > Oreocharis arfaki. The sequence continues at coordinate 283,294 of VZRR01009643.1, read as the reverse complement.
GAGGTGACCTTGGAATATCAAATCCAGATTTCCACAGTGTGAACAATGGTGATGGAAGGGTAACTGTGTCCATGCTTGTGACCCAAAAACCAGTTGAGCCTCCAGCAAACATCAGTCCACACAGCAGTGATCAGTACTGAATCTTCTCTTCCCTGCTGGAAAACCTCTAGGAGAGGGGCAGAGCTGACGCAGGAAAAACACCTCTCCCAGGAGCTCCTGACAGCCTTTCTCACTACCATTTGTAGGCCTAAACAATATTATCTAACAATTTTAAAGTCTTAAGATTCACATACAACGGCAGCAACAGTCAACAAAAAATAACTCATTTATAAAAGGAAGTTCAATTGCATCATCCATCTTCAGTAAAAAATCAATATTTCCCAATACAAGTTGTTTTGATTTAATGAATGGGGAAATCATCCCTTTCCTACTTCCTAGCATGCTTATTTCTTCAAATGAATTCTGCATCATTGGAAAGCAGACAGAGAAATGTTAACAGAAATGCTGGGAACTGCTGCTAACATCGCCTGGGAAAGCATCCTCACGGGAGGAGGAAGGAAGTGTGAGCAACCCCCTGCTCTTCCACAAGGTGTGCGGTGCTCTGCTTGCAATCTGTGTCTGGCTTTCAGCTCTAAACTGGAAATTTAGATCATATTGCTTTTTATCACAAAGGGGAGACTCAGCAGAGTTTCCAATGTGGAAAAAGGCTAGAGGTGTTTAAGGGCTCTGTAGCTGGCAGAGGAGCTGGGAGGAAGCATGGAGTGATGCTGGTGGTGAATAGGATGTGGCCAGCTCTTGGAGGGACCTCTCACTTCTCATCTTCCAGGGTTTTTGATTAAACTGGTGTAGCTCTGCCTAAGGAGGTAAGACCTTTCCTTAGTCATCTGGGTGCGTTTAATTTTTCTGGAAATCTCCCTTTTCCCTCCTGAATTCTTTAATTTCATACTAATGTAGTCTCCCTGTGCTGTTTACTAACCACATACAGGCAGCTATTCCCTCTGCTTGCTCAGGACATTAATAAAATGCCTGCCCACCCATGCAGCCAAACACAAAGGGGGCTGCTAATGGCATCTTTCTTTTGAAGTGAAATCCCAAAGCTTTCATTTGGTTCATGTTCCTGCCTGATAAAACTCTCCTGTCTCTGTCTCAATATGGGGCACTGTTATCTAGTCTCACTTGGGGGTGGCAGGAGCTCTGAGGCTGATCTGGGGAGTGCTCTACCTCCCGTCTGGTGAGGAGGAAAAGGCAGCGACCACAGCACAGCCGAACCAGATGTCTCAAAGGGGATGTATGACCACCATTATTCTTGAGGCAATAAGGAATGTGCATAATAGATCAGAAAAGCAGGGAAACGGCCAACCTACAGCTGTAATGAACAATTTGAATATCCTAGGATGAACCTGCAAGATAAATTTGGGGGACAGGGATCCACAGACAAATCCCGGGCATGGCAGTGCAGCTTTGAGACATGGCAGCATTATAGTAAACACAAAACTACTGTGTTTATTTCTGAGATAATGTGTTTATACAAACAGATAGATATACTTTGGGAGAGAGGCACAACTCAGAGAATCATATCCATACATTTTCACCTCAGATTCTGATGTGGTAGTCAGTTCTGCAACTATAAGGCATTTATGTTTCTCAGTATTGCATCTAAGCCTATAACATACTTGTTATAACACACAGAAAAGCAGCTACTTTGTGCCACTGGGGCAACCTGCTGCAGAGGACACACACACTGGGATGACTCTGACCTGGAGAACTTCATTTTGTACTTCTAGTTTCTTTCTCTAAAGATTGTGAAACCCCTCTGTCTTTTCTTTGACAAGCGTAGAAACAGAAAAATGACATCACAACACATAGTTGGTACCCACTTTTTTGTAAGACAGTGCTTTACAACACAAGATGTTGTTTGGTGGCATGTCCCCTTGGGAATCCCCTGGAAGGGAAGCAAAGATGGGGAACAGACCCTTGATGGTTTCATTTTCTTGGTACTCTACCATGGTCTCATTTGACTTCACAGTTTAATCCAAACAGACAGCAATCTTTTAAGGGATTCTAATCCATTTTAACAGGAATTTGAAAGTCCACACTGGGAAAACTTCAGTTTTCCATCATAAACACAAACTATGTCGTTGCTAGATGAACCATGAAAAGCCCATTTTGGGAATAAGGTGAACATTTCAGGGATCTTAGAGGTCTTTTCCAGCTTTACCAATTCTGTGATCCAAAACATGCTTAATTGCCACTGAGAAGTTATGTCGCCTTTTAAGAAGTCTTGATCTTAAAAATTATTAATACAGTGCAAATATTTATGTAGTTGCTAGAATTTACAAACAGGGGTTAACAGCCCGGTCCTTTCCATTCCAAAGGTGCCCATGCTGGGCTGTAAGGAACTGAGAACTGGTGTGAACATCCTGGCCTGTGAACTCAGGAGTTCCCCGAAACCTGTATCCATTCCCATCTCCTCACAGAGGCACTGCTTCTGCACCTCAGAAAGCCTCCTGGAACACAAGGGATGTGAGCTCTAATGGGATGGGAATGGGTTCTCCTTTCCTACCACCCTACTGTGGTTTCATTCTTCCCCTGCTGAGGCTGGGTGCCATGTTTCCATTGAGTTCACTGATTCAGCAAGATCCAGCCCTTGGTCTTAAATAACTAAAGACTGCAAACTGAATATTGTAGCCATGGCAACAGCCAGCTCAACTTTAAACCCTCTGATATACAAAAAGGCAATTTTCTTTATTTTTTTCTCCCTGCATTTTTATATTTCCAGAACTTACAATGGTAATAATGGCCTCAGGCCCTAACCTCCACCAGCCAGCCATTAACTTCATGGAAATGCCTTCTCCATCAGCCCCTATTGTCAACAGCCAGCACCATTCCACAAAAACTGTAGGGTCTCACCATGCTAACACGACTGGACGTCTCAGCTGTGCCACAGCCCTTTGCAATCCTGCTGCAGACTTATTTCCTGATCGTGACAAGTGAGCTGGGACTCCATTTAGAGAGGCTGCAAGACTCTGCGGTGCTCCTAACTTCCTCTTGGGAAATGGGGAACAAAACGTCTCTCATCAGACTGATTGCCATTGTGTCCTGCACACATAAGCTCATGGGTAGATGCACATATCTCTGCCCTGCCCCTTTGCCTTTCGGGCTCATCCATCTTTCTCTGAGTGAAGCAGGAATACTTTCATGCCTCAGTTTTATTTGGTGTCCTGTTTGTGCCTCAAAAGCTCTGTCAGTGCCATTGTGAAACCACTGGAAATAGTGGGGATAGCCCCTTGCTAATGCTGCTAAAGCACAGATAACAAAGGGACCTTTTGCATTTTGGGATCTTTTTTTTTTTTCACTCTTTCTCAAGTTCTTTCTGGAAACTTTCCTGCAAGAGCTAGGGCTGGATTAACACAAATTAACTGTTTAGCATGTGTAAGACACTGCTTGCCTATTCATAACAGGAACAGAAAACCTCAATTCTGTGTGTAATTTTGTCCTTGATTTTTATGTGGCCAGTGGTTTAACTTTGGTGCCTCAGTTTCTCCTTCTGTTAAAAGGAAAAATGGTGCACGTCTATCTCTTCTAATGGTCATGAAATTAATTTCCCTGTAATGCGTGTGTAGTATGTAGAGATGGCAGGATGAATGGCAGTGGCAGCAGCTATTATTATATATCACTTTCAGCAGATAGCAATTTCTACAGTAGGTTAAATTCTGGCCCAAAAAGTACTTGACTGTGTCTCTTTAAGGTCACAAGCTATTACGAGTTGAAGACTAAAATGCTTTGTATATGATCATGAATAAATGAATTGAGTATCTCTGCCCAGCAATGTGGGATATGGAAACGATGCTGAATATCATCAGCCTGAACTATCAACATCCATCAGCTTTCCCCTTGCTCATCTCTCAGCTGTCGCAATATGAAACCCACTTTCCCCCGAGATTTCAAACGACTGGGGCTAAACAGCAAAAAAGCATTCGGTGACTAAATTTGCCAGAGAAGGTCTCAGTCACGAATGACTAAAAACAAAATTATAGAGCAATCTCAGCTGACTGAGAGCAGAATGAAATGTGATTCATTTTCATCCAGCCGGCAGGGACTGCAGGGAAAAAAAGGCTGGATTAACCCCTTTTCTGCTAGCAATGCCCATGTTCCCTGGGCTGATGCACATGTAGTTTGCATTCCTCAGATATTAGGTCTTCTGCTTGTTTTGTAGGGGAACTCCTAACTTTTATTACTCAGGTGGACCAGATCAGTAGGAGGACTGTGCTAAAAAGATTAGTGCACTGTACTTTGATATCATAGACAGTTTAGAGGAACATAACCATAGACCCCACTGCCCTCTACCGAGCAAGACATGACTGCCTGCCCTCAAAAAATCTTATAGTCTGAAGATGAAAGACAAGATCTGGACAATGACATGTAGTGGGATAAAACATTTGTCAGCCAGGCAAAGGTGTCAGCACTGCATCGCCTCACAAGAGATAAGGAATTGTGAGGTGGGGAACAGAGGTGGATGATGACATGGCTTTCCGAGTGCCTGCAGGAGGGATTCCTCACACACGAAGAGCAGCAGAGGAGAAACATGGAGATGCTAGTCTGGAAGTTTGACTAGGAGACAATGGAGCCTGCTCTCATGGGAATATGGGTGGATGCTCTGGGCAGAAGCTATTGTTGCAGGCTTTCTCATCCAGTCTGCGCTCATAAGCTTGGGGGTCACCACTGGACTCAGCTGGAGGCCTCAGGCAGGAAATGGTGCTGAGTCTCCTGTGCTGTGTGGGACCCTGGGGGGAAGCTCCCCAGGCAAGCTGACCCTGACTGGAAGGGGGCAGGTGAGACACTACTGGAGTTGAGTTACTCCCGTGACAAACACCAGTATGTGAAGGCTGTGTTAAGGTTGGTCATCTGCACCAGGTGGTTCTATGTTCTGGCTGATCACCTGCTCAAATAAATAAATTAAAAGCATGTCTGTTGCCCCTATCCCAGAAAAACTGTTTAAAGAAAGACATCAAAGTAAGAAAAATTACATTTTTATCCATCAACATCACAGTTGATATCTCCTTCAGCATTTTCTCTACGTTTTCCTAAAAGCAGAGTAGATAAACTAACAAGTCAAGCAAAGGTTCTGAAAGGTCATATAGTGATCTCTCTGGCCACAGAAGCCAAGGACCTGTCCATAAGTCAGCCTCCCTGAGGAAGCATTGTTCCTGAGGTCAGAGGCTGCCCTAGGATATGACAATTTAGGCAAGGGCTGCTCCTTGTGTGTTGGATACCCTCCACATCAGCACTGCACTGTAAATCTCTGCAGCAGAGTCATGATACAGCAAGTGAAGCTAATGGATGATGAATGTGATACTCAGAGCAAAGTGGTAGCACAGGTGAAGTGCTGGAGCAGGAGCAATTTACTCAGAGCTGTACAAATGCTGGATAGAAGGCAGACTTTCCCTGCCATCTTTTGAGAACACTAGATAGAAAGCTCCCTAAACAACTACCAGATTAAATCAAGAGGTCAAGCCACGGGCAGGTTGACAAAGCAGGATCTTTGTGATTCAACAGCTTGTAGATGGTACAGGAATGGCCCAAGACAGGCTTGGCTGATGCCAAATGCCAAATGCTTTATGCACACTGTGGTGCAACTTACATGCTTGATTTGGTTTCCTTCCATAAATGGAAAAACTTCTCATGAACCTTAAAAAACATGTTTTGAAATCATCCAGCTTTACGGCTTATTTAATTAATTTATAGTAGGTCAGTTTAGTCATATGACTGCGCTTTTCAAACAACATCATCAAAACCGTTGAGTGAGCAACAGGAGGAAAAAAAAAGATGAAAATACCAAAATTGTAGATGTTTGGGTTTGCTGGGGTGTTACAGACGAAAGAAAGCTCTGTTAATATAGGAAGGTTAGGGTCTGCCTTGGCCAAACACAGCATCTCAGCAGGGCCATGACTCTCAGTGGAATTACCACTGCTGCACTGCTTCCCCTCTGTAAAACTGGCTTACACAGAGCTGGCTCAGGTTTCGTGGCTTGGCATGGTGGAGCTGCATAAAGAAATATCCAAAGGTTCCCACACTGCATTTCCAGCTTGAAATTTGTTCTCTCACCTCTCTTTTAAGCCAGCTTCTTGTGTTGATTAGATCTAATGAAAAATATTTGCTTTCTTTTATGGTTAGCAAAACACCAACATGCCTGTAACTAAATAATAGTAATTGGCCAAATCCTTACATGGATAAAATACCTCCTGAACACCGCAATGGTTATCTTGTTCTCTGATACACCCAAACAAATCCATTATCTTCAATGGAGCAGCACTTGTATGATGGAGGGAAAAAAAGAAATTTGGCCTAACAAGACTCTTTCAAGAGAAGTGACTGAGTAAAAGGTCTGTGAATTTTGCTGATTACCAGTTATTTTAGGAACCATATGCACAGGCGCTTTCTGACTCATGGTGCTGTCAATGAAGGGCAGCTGTGCAACAGCAGATTTGAGCCCAGGAGCCTGGGTCTGGCTTTGATTCACAGCATGATCTTCTTCAAACCACTTCTCTCTGGGGTCAAGATACTGTATGAAGTAGGGTTGGTAGTATTGCCCCTCGTTATCCAGTGCTTACAGATCCTTGGAAAAGATTGCTGTGCTAGTGCAAAACCAGGAGTCCAAACTGCCTGGCTACCCTCAGAGAGTCTGAAGGTGCAGGATAGGGCAGGCTGCAGCGGGCTGGGCTTGGAGGTGGGAGGTCCAACATGGTCTCCTTAGTGTAGTAAGAGACACAGTGATAAAACAAGATGTATAAAAGCTTCCCAATGTTTGGCTTAAAACATTGTAATTGCAATTTCTAAGTATATATAGCATTTGCTTTGCTTTTAATTTGCTATGCTTGCTTCAAGTAAAGCCAAAGAATGCAATTAGGATTTCATGCAGATGAAGTCCCGCTACGTTTTGTAAGATGAAATCTATTTCCTTGACCTGGAACCACACACCACAACCTGTTCACTGCATGAAGAGAAGCTGTAATAGAAATTGGTGTTAAAATAACACCCAGAATCACGATCAGCATCAGTTCCCCTCACTAATCTGTGCTGGATGGATACACACTGAGTAGAATTACTTGATTAAGAACTTGAATCATCCAGAGAAGGAGGAAACAAGCAGAGAACTGCTGTGACCTAGGACAGCACAACATGCCACTGGCAGACAGGGGAAGGGGCAAAAGTATCTGAAGTCCTAAGTCCTAATTTCTGCCTTCCCAGAGAAATATATCACTATTTTCCCTGTCAAACAGTAAGTTTGCACGAAACAGTATTTTAGCATAAGATTATGAGAATAATGCTGTTGATGAGACTGCACTGAATTTGTTGAGCAGTATTTGCAGGAAAACAGAGGAGAGTTTTCAAAATGTCAAAACAGTTCATTTTTGTACAAAATGTTTCCTTATTGCTTTAAAATATCCTTTGCTAAAGAAATTGATCTGAAGTAAAAACCAGAAAAATAACAACGTAGGAGAAGTGGACAAAGAAGCTGAAAACTAGGAAAAAAAAATTGTGTGGCTCCCACAAATACAGAATTTCAATTCTAGTGCTTTTGGTTGAGCCACATGATGTATAAATTCATCATCTTCTCAACCCTGCTCCTAGGGTTTTAAGCCATGTGCCCTCCATTGGCGAGATGGTGTCGTCAGCTCCTCATCATTACGTACCCTGTAACTCCAGGGACAAAACTGTGGTTGGAGCATTCTGCATGGGAGTTCTCATGAGCACAGTTCTGCCACCAGTCTTTTCATGAGCCTCCTGTGCTCTGAGGAATTAATATTTTCCAGTATTAATTAAATAATTATTTTTCACCTGTTGAATAAACACATAGGAAGATGGAGGGCAGCTCCTTCTGATGTGCAAGAGCATTTGTGCAGCCAGGTAGATTCTTCTCACGTCATTCCTCCTGCTTTCTTATGGGCTGTGTCAAATTTGGTGATAACTGACACAAAAACCACACTCGTGCTGAAAAGCCACTTGCAAAATGAATGGAAACTTGCAGTCCAAATGCAAAAAAGATAATCAAAGACATAAAAGACATAATCTGTCTTTGTATTCAGTCTGCATTTCCAGGGGACCCCAGTCACTTTAATTACCACACAAGACTGCAGTGCAAGTGAGAGTAAAGGCATGCAGCTCCCCTTGGAGGAACAGGTATGTGCTCCTGTGACTGAGGGTAAGACGCATAGGTAAGGGAACTTTTCAGGACAAGCTGCAATCCCTTCTTTGTGCTTTTTCTAAAGTCAAGGCAAACTGGTTTTGTGCAAAGCACAGCTTCATGCCCTGGTTAGAAGTAAACCAGGTGAAGATGTGATGGCGTGGACTGCAAACAGGCATTGCACAAGTCCTAAATATAGATTTGGGCAGCTGCCCTACTTTGAACCCTGCACTGCTGGCACTCCAGCAAGCTCGCCTGTGTTTGCATATGCTGCAATTGCACCTGACAATCACGCTGCAGACACAGCTCCAAGTGGCACCTTGGTGGCACCGCTTGTGCAGACACCCCTGCCACGCTGCATTGCTCCCATCCCTCTGTCTCCAAAACAGCTGTGTCTGGTGGTCATTGCACCTGGCATTCAGCCTGTCCTGTGCTTCCTGAGCCACAGCTGCCCACAGCCCGGCCAGCAGGCTCTGGCCCATCGGGGTTTGGAAGGGCCTGATCACACACAGACTCCGAGTAGGGAAAACCCACGGTGCTTGGGGTGCAGTGGGACCGTGCCCACATTACATGTGCAGTTCCACAGGGGATGTTGCTCAGTAATGATCTGGCAATGAGGACAGAATTTGGGCATTACTGGTGACAGAGGAGGAGCTTGCTGATCTGCACTGGTACCAGCTTTCTCTCATTCCACGTTGCACAGAAATATGTATTTAATTAAGAGTCATATGCTGTGCAAAACTCTCCTGAGAGATGGGCTGAAGCTCCCACAGACCCACCAGGCATTGAAGGAGCAAAGGGCCTCAGAAGAAGGATAGGGCTTGTTTGTTTTTCCTTGTTACCTGGAGCATTTTCATCTCAGACTGCCTAATTTAAAGTGCTTCCAAGCCTGTGCTCTCTGAAGGCCTGGCCCCATTCAGCTCACGGAGATGGAAAACAATTTAGGTCTCAAAGCTACAGCAGGGTGATGCAGCTGATAAGGGAACTTCAAGGTTAAATAAACTGTTCTGTGGGCAGGGGATTGGGGAAGGATCTCCACAGAGCCAAGAAGCAAGGTGGGGAAGCACAGGCAGTGGAAAATGGGCAGGATGGAAACACTTCTCTGAACTCAGAGAGACTTCTCTGAGGCAACAGCAAACAGAGGGCTTGGAGATATGATCCACAAATACCTCACTATTTTTTGTCATTGCTGTTGGGCCTCTATAAGGGAAAACAGAATACGATTTTTGGCTGGGCAGTACTGTAATAAGTGAACGGTAAATTAATTTTATTTTTTATACTTCTATAGCATCTTCCAGTCAAAAACTTGCTGTGCTTTAGTCCTATCACCTTAGTGATGCCAAAAAGAGAATCAGGGAAATTCCTATATAAGGGGATGTCTTCTCTCTAATATATTTGCACAAGCTTTGTCACACAAAATGACATTCACCCTGCAGAGAGGCAAACAAACCCTTTCAATCAAACAGCCCAAATGCAGTGGCATTACACATTTCACCTAGTTGCATGGCACATCTATTAGAACTTTGTATCACCCAGTACTCTGTCATCACACGGCTGTCCAAAGGAAGAGAGCTTATCATCCTCACATCACACATGAGGAAATTCCTGAGGGAATAAGCACATTGCCCGTGGGGTACTACAAAAAGTCTTGGAACGGACCTTAGGGGTTGCTGCCCAACTCTCCCCTCCAGGTGTCAGACATACTTCCATGGTAAACAGTGCACTTATCTCTGCTCACCAGGCCCAGATCCTAGAATGTAAATCCCAGTTTTAACTGTTTTATCAGTCATGTCACTTCAGTTGGAGAGCAAAGAGGAAAGGGGCACTGTGTAGCTGGGGCTTTGACACTGCTGTTTTAAGCCACCAGTAGGAATTGGGCGAGCCTGTATTTTCATATAGCTGTAGTCATGCCACTGCTATTTCACATTTGGTAATTGCTTGCTGCTAGCAAAAGGTAGAACTCATAAGGCACGTCCATCCTGCAGGGAGCTGAGATGCGGTTTTGCAATTCAGGCCTCTCTCTCTAGCAGAAATACTGTCAGTAATGAGGAGTCTGGGCCTGCTGGTAGATCACCATTCAGGTGACCCCTGGCTCCCTTGAGACAGCTTCCTCTCTCTTTTAATTTTCTCAACTGTTATTTTTGTCTTGCAGATGCAAGAAAAGGTAGGCCTTCAGAGTGTCCATTTGCTAGGTTTCTCTGGCACTACACTTCCTAAGGAAATTGTCAGTACATTACATTAAGTGACTTAACAATAACTTCTGCAATAAATGAGTCAGGATGGTCACTGGCAGGATCCTCACAAAACAACTGGAGAAATGGGAGATTGCAGCCTACCCACAGGAGATCTTGCAAATTGCCATGATTGTGTATTAATAGAAAGAAATGTAGAGGCAACTGTCAGCTAAGGTCCTGCTGACTCAGTGCCACCTTGTGTTTTTACCAGGAAGCACAGAAGCACGAGGAAGACTGTCAGTGAGGGGCAGAGAGGGATTCTGAGTAGGAGCTCTGCCTACTTTAGGCGACGATAGTATGGATTCACTCAGAGCAGCCACTGAACAAACACAGGAAGCCTTTCTCCTGCAGGAATGCTACGGCTCTCAGCCATCCAAGCCTTCCTGGAGGAGAGCTGGCATCACTGGGGCAGAATGAGGTACAGAAGGGTAGAAGTTTTTTGCCCTGCATCACAGGGCAGCCAATGAAGAGCTTTGGAGCAGGGCCTTGGTTTTATAATGGTGACCTACAAAGTCTAACCTCTATTCCAGACTCCTCTGAGACAGAACTATGTGGGCAGCATTAGTAAATGTCATTATACAAACTTGCAGGATGCTACACAGAGGAGGGTAAGCTTATCCATATTCCTTCTTTCTTCCTTTTTTCTTAGTAGCTGCTGTCGCAGAGGAGCAGCCCAGGAGGGCCATAGAGCTGTCACTCCTCAGGAGCCCTGGTGTGGGCAATTGAATCCCATGTTTGTCTACTGTGCTTCCACCGAGGTGGGAAGGCATAACTCACATGAGAGAGACAGAACTACACCCATCTCTGCCCTTGTCTTCCCTGAGGAGAGGATGGCTCGTGCAGTCTGACACCACTGCAGCCCGAGGGGTGCCCGGTGGTGCTGGGGGACACCTGTGCAGCTCACACCCCACGGGGCAAATTCTGCACGAGGTAGCATTGATGAGAGGCTCTTGGCCCTGGTAGCCTCCCTCTGCTCCTGAGGTATTCCTAAATCCCAGCCTAAAGGGAGAGAAGCTGGTTGTCAGCTTCCATTTCAGTTGTCCTATAATTCTTTTAAAAATTGAGAGTGGTGTCTATTTCAGCATTGAAATTGTTCCCTAGGTAAACTTTGTTTTTGTGACATGAAGGATCTGATGACTTTGCCTGGAGCAGTTCAGTACAGGCACAGTGACCCCTGCCCACACACCACAGTCCTGGCCTGCACCACCCCATGGCTGGGCCTGCCTTCATCTCCCTGTGCCTGTGCCAAGGCCCTGCACTTCATGCCCTAATCCAGAACTGCTCCTGCAGATCTATACCCAGCTTTGCCCATGCTTCTCCCTCAAAATCTGAATGCAAGCTTGCCTGTTAATGAGTAAAAAGTCTGCATATTAATTACTTCAAGTTCTAAGACCACTTTCATTATCTAATATTTTAATTTTACAAATAAGTAGATATAGAGAAAGCTGTAGAGATATGGATGCATAAATATGCATTCTTGTTCCATCAAAAATGCACTGCTATAACATTTTTTCTAGCCTAACCATAGCAGAGAATATTAACAGAAAAATTCACTTTTCCATTTAGTACACATAAGTACACAGAACCAAATCTCTCCCCGGAGTAAATTTGCTGAAGTCAAACAGGGCTTACATCAGAGATGAATTTGGCAGTCTGTTTTTACTGAGCTCTACAGCAGAAATTCAAACATATGCTCAGGCATATTTCCACTGAACATGCTGAAAGCATGAGGCCACAATCAGGAGAGGAGGGAAGTCAAAACTCTGCCACCATTTCACAATTATTTGGATCAGCCCATTTGTCTGATGTGCCCTTAGCATGTCTTGTCTTCAAAACAATGGAGAACAGGGGTGGATGGGGACACATTTTCCTCACTGTATGGAAATACATCTGTTTGAGCAAGAAATTTGAGAAGTAAAGGATAAAACATAGTCTGCATGAGAAAGACACCCCAGATCACTGTTTTCCACAAACAGAGGCCACGTTTCCACCAAGCCCAGCTTACCAAAACTGAGCACATCCTCAAGACTCACACAGGCCCAAGCCTTCAGTAGGATGAACTCCTTTACTACAGGAAGTTGCTAACACAAGTTGTCTTTAGCTGAACTCCCAGAGAGAAACCTTGTCTCTGCTGAAGACAGTGGAAGCTTTGGTATTGGTTCCAGTTGCCCCAGAATTTCATGTCTCCCACCCGGTTTCTGTTCTTCGCTGTTATTTTCTGTCAATGCACACAGGGTGGGAAGCTTTTCACTGGATAATAAATTGCTGCAGATAAGTTGAACCCCTAGGAGCAGATGTTTGTAACTGCAAAAGGAGCATGGGGACATCAATAAAACCCTGTCTGATCCTGTTCTTCTAATATTAATCTGAACTCAACAAATTTGAAACCAATGAAATGGATCTAAACACTCTGGATTTTCTTATGTACCTTCTTTTATAGAGTGTTTTCTTATTAAAGATGCTAAAAGTGAACCTTTCTGCTGTGTAACAGTGATTTCACATATAACTTTCTGTCCATGAGAAGAGAGAAGCTCGTTATAATCACAAAAAAATTTCTAAGTTTGATTGCCCTTGATAATTTCATTTAGTCAGTGCCAGTTCATTAATTTACCAAATACATATACTTTAAAATTGCATTTCATCAAGCTTTATATTTTGTCAAGCTGAAAAACAAATTCCTAAGAGAATCAATCTGCCAAATGGCTGAAGCTCATTTAATCCAGGCTCTGTGTGTCCATGTAACCTCAGCTCAACTTTATCAAATGGCCAAATGGTTTGCGTGCAATATGCCAGCAATCCCCATCTAGCTCTCCATAGAAAAGTGTCTATATCAGAGAAAGTCCCCATCAAAACTAGAAAGCAGAGAGTAGGGAGGCTGACCAGACCTTAAAAATAGTTCACCCTTACAGCAGATACCTTTAGTTCAGGAGCAAGTCACGTTGGAAGGAGAGACAGTGATCGGGGAGTGTCTCCTGATCCTATCCGTGATGCACAAGTTCTGTCACTTAATAAAGAACCTCATTCCCCAGAACCCTTCAAGCCAGGACCTTTCACCCAAAGTGAATCAATTTTTAAAGTTGAAAGCCCAACTTTGAGATGGGAAGGAGAGTTTAAAACACTATTTCAATCTCTCAAGCTGTGCTACAAATGGCCAACACCTAGGGGGGAAACATTAACTCCAAGGACCAGTGAAAAGACATATAAATCACATAGGAAAACATCTTGGCCTGGCGGCTACTAACCCAATGGAGATAAATCTAGGAAAAATCTTCCTAGAGTTTTGCAGATTTTATTTTAGTAGAGAAGAAATAGGGGGAAGAGTTTATTTACTGTTTTTTCTGCAAATTCGACAACAAGTATCAGTCAGTATTATAACATCTCTACAATACATTTTTCTTAAATCAATAAACCATGAAATAAAATATTGTATCCTTTATGTTAAGCTGTAAAGCTGTTACAGAATTTTGATATTTCAATAGCAGCCTTGTACTGTCTGGGTTTGCACTCACACCTCCTAAGGGTATGAGCTCAGCAAAATTAGAGAAGATGGAGTATGAGATAAACTGTAGAGAAGAGAGCACCTAGGACCACTCTGGGGAGGAAAGACAGAAATGTCTGGGGCCACTATCTTAAACTCCCTTTCAGAGCCCGCAATATAATCCAGGATTCAAGAGTCTCACTATCTCTCATTGTTAGCAAGCAACTGTAAAACCCAGATGCAAAATGCTCGCCTCATTCCCCTCTGTGTGCTGACCTACAAGGAAGATAACTGTGTACTTCTTCTATCAGTTCCTCCCACAGCCCGGGTAGCAGAGGTCTATACAGCATGTATAAATGTTCCCACGTTGCTGATGAATCACCCAGGAATGAATCCGAACTCACATGATGGAATTTCTGAAGTTTTCATTTGCTTGTTTTTCCAAACGCATGCACAGAGATACATGAGAAAAGCAAGGCACTGAAAAACATACTGATACTGGTAAGTCATGTATTTGGAATATATGAAATAACAGGTTCAAATTGAACATGAAGACCTAGTAAATCCAGTTCCTTTGAACATATTTCTGATTATCTGGTCCTTTCTTATCCTATCACAGATTATTTGCTGATTGAAGCCTGACTTATATATTGCATATTACAGCAGAACAGGAGGCTATACTGAAAGAGGATGTCGTCTTTAGGATCTCTACTCATTTATTGCCAAAATAGAAAAGTGTACAGTAAATGAGGCAAGGAACTGAGAGGAAAGAAGAGGTGGGTTTCAAGATTAATGTAGCTGAATGTCTACGGGGATGGATTTTCTCCTGCCTGCTAGTATAAATGTCATTTGTACAAATGCCTTGGTTTAAGCAAGACACTTGAGCCAAGTGCCATGGAAGGTCACTCACTGAAGATGCCCTGTTTCCTCAATTCCTGACTCGAGGTCTGGGCTGTGATTTACAGGACATCCTGAACATAGCTCTCTACAATGAAGAAAGATGGGAGCTGTTCAAGTATATGAAGTGCATCAAAACTCCCTCCTGCAATGTCTCTGCCTAAGTTTCCCAAGCAGGAACCCAATACAATAGAATGCCTTCATCAACCAGAACTGTTGCGCTAAGTTGGTTAAGGTCTGTGCAGCAGTTAGCCACTACAGTGCCTCCAAAAAAGTCTGGTAGACTGTTTGCTCCAGAGTAGGGTTTGAATTGTATCCAGCAAATAGAGCCTGGAGCCATATACCAAGCAGTAAGAAGGAACTAAAATATTGACTAGCTGCTTACTCATAAAGCTCCATCTCTTCTGTGCACTGTCCTGAGACAGAACTGCTGGGTAAACAGCAGTGCGAGGAGATGCAGTTAAAGATTTATTGTATACCCCAGAGAAGACTCAGGCTTGTGTTTGCTGGCTTTGTATTTGACATTCTTTAACACTTAAAGCTTATTTTTCAGTTTTAAAGATGTTCATAGAAGAGAATGTACCTATGTGCAGGAGTGTTTCTGTTTCCCCAGCAGGGTTATATTCAGAATTGGGTCCCTAATTCCTTTAGATTCCAGTGGTATTGAAATCTATTAACAGTAGTAAACTGTTAAAACAATGATGAGGCAAACTGATAACTCACTTTAAAACCACAGGTGGCTCCTGCAGTCAGGGAAAAATACCCTTTCTCCTTCTGAATTCTTAGCTAGATCTGCTGACAAGGCAGATAAATGCCTCCAAGGGTTATCTGGGCCTCTGGGCCTCTCTGCCTCTCTCCTCGCCTCTCCTTGTCTGAGATATGTGTGTTTTTCATGGGAATGCTGTCTGTGCCAGAGTTAGAAATCCAAGAGCAAGGTTTCAGGTAACCAGCTGTGTAATCTGAAGGACAAGAGGTCAGGGTCTCAGAAGGGAATAGTGAACAACCCGGAGCATCTCTGGGGAAGGCAATGGCAGGACCTGAGCTCCATTTTTGTGCTTCTGACTTTAATGAGTTTTGCCAGCCTTTGTGCTTCCACTCTGCTGCCCCTTGGACATAGACAAAGGAGTACAGTTAAAGGAATTTACCTGCGGCCTCTGTCAGAGGAGCAGGCAGACAAAAACTACAACCTCGAAACAGAGAGAGGAAGAAACAATTGGTTGTCAGCTTCTAATCAATAAATTCTCCTTGGACTGTTTCTAGTTCACCTGAGCCTGATCAATATCCATTGGGGAACCTTCCAATGGGACCAACTTTTAATTTATCTCCCAATTTCCTCTCCAGAGCCAAGGCATCAGATCTAATTACTGTGCCTTTTTACTGGGTTTGCTTTTGCTCCTCGGCTGAACGCAAGGAGGATATTATGCTTCTTGATGGGGAAACAAAGATGTTACAGTGCAAAGGAAGTGCTCAGTGCAAGAGCCCTGGATGCCACATGCAAATAGACATTTCTGGCCTTCCTAAGGAAGGGTGAGGGTGCCACAGGAGAGCCAGAGAAAATAAATTAGTCACTGGAGAGATGACATCAAGCATGAGGAGACAAATGTGATCAGACACTAAGAAGGTAATATGGAAGGACACCGAGGGAAGTAGGACAGGGAATCTAGTTCTTGGGACTGGTAGGCTCAGAGACAAGAATATAAATAAGAATGAATCATGTTAAATATTATTATTATAATGAATCTACCAGTTGGTCCTCAATAGTTTTGTCTTGAGCTGTTAAAAGTGACTAAGCCACTGAAATTCTAGGGCATTTGAGTACTTAATCCACTTAGTTTCCTTCAAAAATCCTCGCTACAAGTTTTTACTCCCCCATGTCCCCTTATAATGTATAATAAGGACACTTTCCCTGTGAATACCACAGGGAGGAACTAACCCATGGAAAGGGAATGAAGAAATGAATAGCTGCCTGGGTTCCATGTTCCTGGCAGTGATTACTAGTGATGTAGTGTGACGCACTTACTGGTGCTTCAGAAATGCTAAAGAAATGCTAAAGAAATGCTAGATTACTGGTTATGGGATAAATCTGGAATGCACTGGTTTACAGCAGAGGTAACTTCGTTGGGATTTTATTTTTGTACAGCTAAACTGAAGCCCTTACCAGAAGGCTGAAACTGCCCAGACATCAGATTTAAGAAACGCTTCACCTTCCCCTTGCCCTGGGGATTCCCCAACCAGGAATTCAGAAAAGATGGGTTGCAGGCCTGATGGCAAAAGGATGGGAAAACAAAGCAGAGCATTCACAGTGCTGCAGAAGGCCTCAGGTACACTAGTGCTCTAGCCTTGGTAATGCCAAGGGCTTCCTACTTGCAGCACTATAACCCTTCACATCAGCTGCTGAGTCAGTGCTTTACCAAAGTGTCACTGGTGGTATTTTCCCTCTGTTGTTCTCATGCTGCTATTCTCATTGTTTTTTTCCTTTGTTGTACTCATGCTCTTGAACTTTTGCTCTCATGGTCTTGCACCTGCTTTGAGAGTCTGGGACCTCAGCCTTCCTGGCTGGTCCCTGAAAAGACAGTTTGCCCCTTCCCTTTTTCTCCCTCTGTGTTTTTCACTCACTCCTGAAGTAGATTTGTTAGAGCCGATGTGTGCCATCAGCCACAGACCCTGCTAAAAACCCACTGTGTATGTAAGCATCACACTTTGTGCAAGAACAGCTGTGACTGAGGTGCCACTATGACCAAGGGTCGAGGTTCCTGTGTCAACAAAACCACCAGAAAAGCAAAGAGCAGCTACCAGGACCAGCAAAGCCACTTGTTAGTTGGAGAGAATGAGAGTGCAAACACGAGCTGTACACACGCTCTTTCTTAACTCTTGTATCACCCCAACTGGAGATGCCATTACCAGATGCCCACTCAAACCAGATGTTGCTGGTTCTGTGCTAGACACCTGTTAAATAATACCAGCTAGTGATTAATGTGATTTTTGTGTACTAGCTTAAGCCTGTTTATGGAGACCATCACACTAGCAAGAAAGGAAACACAATGAAACAAAAAATGAAACAAAAAATGAAACAAAAAATGAAACAAAAATACTTGTGCCCTCTTTCATATGAATTTAATTTGGTAAAGAGTTGCAAGGCCTCTTGGGAAAAGCACTCTTTTGCCTGTGCCTACATAATTATGGATGTGTTGGCACAATTGCACTTGCATGATGTTTTCTAACAGGTCCTACAGCCCAAGTGCAAGAAAAACCACCCTGCTGTCCTTCTGGGCCTGGAAGTAAAGAAGCTGGAAGTCTCAGGAGAATACAGAAAATAAGGATGCAGATGGTGAGGATCAGACAGAGCAATAAACAGATTAAACAGCAGGCAGACTGAAGCTTACCTGACAAATAGCAGTCTAAAAGAGCTGGGGATATGAAAGATGAGAGGTTCATTTTCAGGTGGGAGGGGTGTACTTGGTGGTGTGGCTGAGTGGCAGATGCTGCAGAACAGAGCGTTCTTGTCCCATGAGTGATGGAATCTAGATGAAAACTCAGAAAGGGCAAGAGATGCTGAGGGAGATAAAGAGGAGAGATAGAAAGTTAAAAAGAAAGAGGATTATGGAAAACTAGACTTTATCCAGACCCTGCTGAATTTGATAGGAGTGGTGTTCATGCTTTCATTTGACTGCAAACATGCACTGAAGACATTGGTACATCTGATACTGGAGTCTAAAGAACTGGCTTAGTCTCAGTACAAGCTACTGGCATGAAGAGCCTTGAACTGGGGAGAACAAGAACCTACAGTACAATGCAATCAAGAATCCTGGCCCATCTTCTTCCCCTTGAACCACTACAGTCGATATTTTAACTCTCTGTGGAAAATCACTTTAAATGTCTGAATGTCGAGAAGAGCCTTGGCTAAAGGAACCTTGGATAAAAACTCTTACTTCATCCACTTTGGTTTGCAGCATTTTCTATTCTCCTGATCCCACAACTTTTACCACTCCATGTCTATGTGCATGAGTTAGAGATGATGTCAAAAACAGGAAAAAAAGAAAAAGGAAAGGGACAGAGGCATGATTATCTGTCTGGAAGTGAAACAGCATGGAAGCTTCTCATGGATCTCTGTTTGTTGTCAACTGCAGAAGGAACTAGCCTTGTAATTAGCATTACTGTTCAGCTTCCTGAAAAGTGCTGCTTTACATCTATGGATAAAAGTGCAGAGCAAGGAAAAGAACCCAAAGAAGAGAGTCCAGAACCTGGCAAAGAGGATTAGAGGTACGGCTCAAAACTAATAATTTGCAATTATTAAAAATAACAGCCAAGTTTGCTCAGCACTCAGCACTTCTAAGTCACCTGAATAACTAATTTCAGTAAATATGATTTTAGATTTCTACAGTATCTTTCAAGAATCTGAGAGAATTTCACAAGCACCATTTAAGACTCACATCCTATTACGTGAGACAGGCAAGTACTGTTATTCCTAATTTACAAACTGGATTTGATGATTTTCCCAAGCACTGCCAGGGATGTAGCCAAGCATTCTGCCTCATTTGAACAAAAACCCTTCACATTCCACCCAGCTTCTTAAGGAGTGAAGCAGTTTGGCCAAATGTATGTGGCTAAACTACAATATACAACACAGCATGCAAAACTGAGGCTGCCCTACTCTCATACCTACTCCTTTGGTTTCAGAACAGTCTCTCCTCCTAATGTGAGGGCAGAGGAGGAAATAGAGTTTTTCCTCCCACGGGGAATTTCAAACTAATTCTTCATTTCGAACTTAAAACGAAAAGTAGAAAGTCTGAGGAAAAGTATAAATGTTAAGATCTAGACATTTTATATCAAAACAGAATGATCCAACATGTCATTCTGTTACGGCATTTTTAATTTTGAATCAACACATTGAAACAAAAAATAAGTCATTTTATGTTGAAATGTCAACCCCAAACAAAATATTTTGTTATGCTTCTCCCAGCTGGAAAGCCCTAAGATTTTAGGGTTTTGTTGTTTTGTTTTTTTTTTTTCTGTCAGAAATGACATTTTATCATTGCAAATTTCAGTTTAGGTGAAATCACGTTGTCTGATGGGAAAACATTTCTGTGACAAAAATGTTAATCATCTCCAAAGTGACTATGTTTTCTGTCAAGAGAAGGAAGACATAAAATGCTGACTTTAGAATTCTGAGGAGCTGAAGTGTTCGAACAAAAAAGATCTGGGAGGCCTCTGAACTGGACCGAAATGCTGATTGTGAAGAACAAGTAAATTGTCTTAAAAACGATGTTCTGAATGCAGCAGAATCAAACAGCCAGAGAAGTGAAGGAAGAAATGATGCATCTTTTTTAGAGCTCTGTAGAAGTTACTTTTCTTATGCCTTGGAAACCAAGGTTATATACCTGGATAATGTATGCACTGGGAGGGCTACCAAAATTGTTTCTTGGCTCAGAGAAAGATGGCCATTCCTTGCAATAGACATTTATGACAAAACACGTGCAGAGTAAATCTACTAACTCCTCGTGATGTTGGACCAGTAGCTGTGCTTCATGTTTTGAAGCACACGGGTTTATACCTCTTATGTATGGGTTATATACAACATAGTTCTTACTCAGTGGAACTTGAATTTGTAATAATCCAGGTTTGCAGGTAATTTGTTACCTATAGGATTGCAAACAGCAGTAAGTGGTAGTAGCTCTAATCATTCATGACCCTGAAACATCCCTTCAGGTAACTTTCAGTTGCTGCTGGCTTCTTATTTATTTCTTTGGTTACATAACTTTAACATTCCTCTTTATCACCTGTGGTCTCCTCAACTCTGAATTGTTTGCTGCAAATTTGGACTCTATTGATCAGCTGGCCTGCAGCTCACTGAGAAACACGAAATAACATCATTTCCACTACACAGCCTAGCACATCCCTGCTTCTGGAAACCTTCCTATGTTGAAAATTATTAATGCATTTAATGTTTACCCTTCCATTTCCGCACCTTAATTTTTAAAAACATACAGGTACATTATGTTACTTGATTTTTCCCTTGCTTCACTTTTGCAGACAGGAAAATGGAAATGTGGTTGATGAGTGAAACAGAGCTTTTCTTTGCATGGTGAAGTTGCTTTATCTCTGTCAAACTGCTCTCCCCTACAAAATTTATAACACTGCTTTTATTTGTTGCTTCAGTCAATCTATTTAGTTCTCAGCTAAGTAAGAATACAATAGTACAGTTACATAAAAAAATAAGTTCAGATGCTTTTATTGTCATCATTCACTGACTTTGTGTCCTTTCCCTGTGTTCCCTGGATGCAAGACCACATCCACTGGCCACTGAGAACAGTTCCCACTGTTGCCCACAACCAGAATAAAACTCACTTTCATGTATTTCTTTTTAACAAGCATCACCTTAAATACAGTTATTTGCCCCTGTTCCTTGTACAGCTATTCCCACACTCTTCCCTCAAAATCTGTGCATTTTCAACTTAAAAGTATCCACAGCAAGGTCACCCCATTTCTTCTGGTGTTCCCATACCTTGTCTCTCACAGGTATACACCATGTATTTAAAACAGGTTTTCTAGCTTCTTTACTATTATTATCACAGAAGCATCTAGAGATTCAAATAATACCAAGGATCCTTTGGGCTAGGAATAATCTCTTTTCTGAAAGGTTTACAGTATAAGTAAGCAAGACAAAGAGTGACACTGCAAGAAAGCAGAAGGTCAGGTAAATCATATAACAGATCAATAGCAGTGCCAGAATCCCTGGTTTTCCAGCAGGTCCCCAGCATCCACTGCATTTACTCTGCTTCCAAATGTGAACAAATTCCTATCTGCAGTGTCTCCAGCTGCCCACCAGAAACCATGCAAAGATGTGTGGCTCTGTGTCTGTCACATCCACTGTGGTGTCTGTCACACAGACAAAACCTGTGCTTTGGCTTCAACACACAGAAACCCCGAACAATTTTCAGGGACTACCTGGATTTGAATCAGAATTAGGGCTGGCTCTGCATCCCATTGCCAACATGTGGGGTTGCCAGTATTGCCACTAAGGCTAATGAGGTTCCAGTGGTCTCATTGATACGCAGCCATCTTTTTTCTGGAAACTTCCTTGCACCTCTCTTATTTTTGGAGAGACTTCTACCGGGTGACGAAAGGTATTTTTGCTGTCATAAAATGAATCACAAAATTATTTTTCATTGATAGAAGCCACGTTTACTTAGCTGTCCTGAACATTTCAGCACTTCCATGCTTGCACATTCCTCCACTGGAGACACGTAAATATAAAACCCATCAAGTGGAAATGCATGCAGTCAGGTAGAGACAAGCAATTTTGATTTGTCACACAATATCCAGATTTTGTGGAGGCTGTGAAATCCTGGCAAGAAGCCTCAGCTGATTTCTGCCCTCAAGGCCTGGGGCAGGGGTGCTTTCTGCCTGACATGCATCCACCAATTCCTTTCATCTGCACGGTAGGAGATTCCTTGTCTATCTTCTTATCACTCGCCCAAACCATTTTAGCAAAACTGACAAAGCAGGTATGAGTGAGAACTTGCTCTTCTAACACTGCAAAAATAAAACAAAGTGCTGGACATACACCCACACCGTATCACAGGCTTGATGTATTCCTTTTGTGGGGTCTGTCTTGCTTGTTGATGTCAAGGAAATGCACGTCTCTTAAACTTGTCCTTCATATCTCCTCTGCTGCTTCCTACTCTTTGTTTCCTCTCCTGCCCCTCTTAATTGGGGAGAAAAAAAAAAAAAAAAAATCTAGTTTTAAGCACAGGCCTATGCAGTGGCAAAATGAAAAAATCAATGGAGAGAATACAGAGAATACACAGCCCTGTGCAGAGGCACAGACCCTGTCTCCTGGTACAGGTCACAGCAGAGAGCCCTACAGAAGGGTTTTCATTCAAAGTCTCTATTTGTTTGCTTAACTATTTAATGTAATTTTTGCTTACTGAAAGCTTGTCTGTGAGATAAATAATTTTCAAAAGATTAATAAACACATAGTTTTTTTTTTTTTTTATCTATCTCTTGAGTGATAACTAGATTCAATTGGTTTTGGTAAGAAAAAAAAAGGAAACCAAGTAATATAAACATTATTATTGTTTTTTAAATTTCTGAGCTTTTATTTGCCAACTGTGCTAAACTGGGAATACAGAGCTGAGCCCCTGCTGTGGGATCCTGAATTCCTCTCTGGCAGTGTTATAAATTACTGCTTTAGACTTTAAAATATTATAAATCTTTTAAATAAAGTCACCCTCAGCAGTCACCAAGTTTAATCACTAATTTTTTGTCATAGTTCAGAATGTCAATAGGCCACACCTTTCAAGGCTAGTCCTGATCTAGCAAATCCCTTCAGCACGTGTACAGGCTGAACGAGGATTGCAGTAGGAAACTTGGTTTCTTAGTGAAAAATTTAGCAAGCTATTACCCTACTCTAATACCATTTCATGTTCATTAACTACCAGTAAGAGGAAATCAAGAAATATCTTCAAAAGCACAAGAAAATAAGCAATTTAAAAGGGCATTGTCTCTCTTGGGGAAGAGTTTTCCAGTGCTGTCTGTCCAACAGTGCTGTTACAACATTTTTGCTCTTTTCTTGCATCACACCTCTCCCAAACTCCAAACAACATGGTAGGGAGGAAATGTCATTATAAGATACTCATTGGAAAATGATTAAAAATGCACGGCTGAACAAATGTCACCTAGTCCAGTCCAGCAGGGTAATTGATGTGAAAAGTATGAGAAGTATTTGCCATCCTTACTCAGGTCACATACTGTCCTATTCTGTGAGAAACCCCAAGAGGAATTTATAGGATTATTCAATGAGTAAGGTACTATTCATGGTGAGTAAAGGTGGCAGAATCAACTTGCTACTGATTACGAGCTGCTTTTCCTCACTTACACTGCTGTAAATTTAAATTAACTCTACTCAATCAATGGTGAATAATTGATATAAAATCAGAGTAAGAGGAGAATTAGTCTATAAGTATGTCTAGAATGAATAAACAGTGAAAATTTGCCAGCATATATAACTCCCCCTTGAAGCTCTGCTGCAAGGTTACTTCTATAACTGATTGTTTCATTCTCAGAAGTGCTGCGCTGCTGCTTGAAAAGAAAAATATACTGAGCTTCTGCATGCTAAAATATCCCGTGTTTTCCAAGGTCTTGTGTTTTTTTGGGTGGTATGAAAACCCCAGAAACCCCACTGGGTTTAGTTCAGGCCACAGGCACATCCTAGCAAGGACTTTTGGTAGCCTGTGAGGTATCCTGGCGTGCCCCCCAGGCTTGTGGCTGGGCCTTGGGTTTGTGCTGGAGAAAGCTGGACCAACACAGGATGGAAACGTCACCTCTCCTCCTCTCAGCCTGCTCAGCAGGTGCTCTGTACAAGCAAAGGAGCACTCCCTGCCTGCACCTTGCATGTTCTGAGTAACACCAAAGCCCTGTTAGGGTCACAGTGCCTCTGTCTTCACCTGGGAGGCTTCTGCTCCTTCCTCTTTTCCCTTTGCTTTATACGTTTTTTGGAGCAAGAACTATCCTTAACTATATTTGTGTAACAATTCCCACCGCAGGTTTCGGGTCTGGTCGATGCCTCTAATTACTACCACAACGCTGTTATTATTAATTAATCTGCAGAGACCTCATGATCCCTTTTGGGTGGCATATTTTTAACACCCACGACTATTGCCTGGATATTGTTTAATTTTAGCTCCACACATCAAGTTTAGAGAATGATAAAATTGCCTTCCTCCTTCTGTGATGTCGACCCATCCCTGTTCTCACCTAAACTCCTCCCATTGCTTTCTCTGTCCCCCTTTCCTCTCCCCTCCTGTCTCCAAGCAGTGGGTTGAGGGGGGTGCCATCACCTCTGGAACTTGCAGATTAAAAGGCAAAAAATTGACAGTAAACTGCCAATGGCTCATTTACTGTTGACGGTGAGTCAATCAAAATCCTGCTTTCCCACTGCTTCCTGGCTTTCCCATCTGTGTGAATTCATGACCCGATTTCTGATGTGTTCCACACTGTTACTTTTTTCCCCTCAGAGTTTAATTGCTTCTGTTTCACATTTGGGTGCTGAAAAATTGACAGAAGCTGCACAATTCCCTCCAGCAATGGATCCTATTTATATTGCTGTAAACTACGTTTTGCAGTGATATGATTAGTAATAAAAGGGAGAAAATTAAAAAGAAATTAGCATCTCTTTGTATAAAATCTGGCTATCAACCAAGTTTTACTCTAAGGGTCACCAGAAATGTTAATATTATTAAAGGCCCACCACAAAGCTCGATAAGTAAGGAAGATACCAAGTGTGAGGAAGCTCTGGAAAGGATTGAGAAAGAGCTGTGAATCCACAGTGCCTGGGGAGAGCTGCCCCTGGACTTCTGGAGTGCTCCAGCACAGGCAGACCAGGTTCCTCATCTCCAGCAGCAACCCTGAAGACAAGGCACAGAGACTCCAGCCAAGCACACTCAGAGCATGCTGCTACAAATTTAGAGAGAAGATTGTGCAGCAAGTTGTTATGCTGTGAACATCTAAGGATGTCAATAAAGCTAATGTCTTTTTAAAAGACCAATCAGTATAGCTGAAAGGGAAAAAAAAAAAAAAAGAAAAGCTTTTGGGCACATAAGCCCATCTTGAATGACATTTCAACTCTTTTCTTCTCATTGGGTTTGAAATAAAGTAATTTCTCCTTTGTCAGGAGAGTCACTATAACATTTTTGTCAGTATTTTTCTACCCTTTTTTTTGTCTTGAAAACACATCTGACCTTTTATTT
Organism: Oreocharis arfaki; assembly: GCA_013398015.1. Lineage (NCBI taxonomy): Eukaryota > Metazoa > Chordata > Aves > Passeriformes > Paramythiidae > Oreocharis > Oreocharis arfaki. Next base: position 257,752 of record VZRR01009643.1, on the reverse strand, counting down.
GCTGAATACTATACATTCAGTAAATAAAAACTGATACATAACATAATCACGTTTTGTTTAGTTGAACATACAGAGCATAGACTACTTGATAGTAATTTTGATATTATTTCATAAGTGCTTTAATTTTTAAAAAGTTAACTAAGATTACATAGGAAGGGTCATAAGAAATATGAAGCTTAATAAACCTTGAGGCACTGATGTTTAATGGAAGGCTTTTCATTTTTAATAAGTTGTTTTGATTGGGAAACCTTTGCATAACATGCTCTTGACTCACTCTACTGAGATACACTCATTGCCAGAGCAATTGTCAGAGCTTGACTCAGCCTTACCCAAAGCCTGCGTGGACTGATGGACACTTTTAATTCTCACGAGGTCACTGCAAAGTGCTGGACTCTGCTGAGATGCTTCGTAGGACAGGAGCAGGGCCTATGATGGAAACTCAGTTCTCCCCCCTTTTCAATGACATTAGATTTTCCCCATATAGGTGAGGATGTTCATGAACAGAGCAAATGCCCATTTTTGTCTGCAGTCTGCTTTGTCAGGGACTAGACCATCATGTGCAGCTGGATAAAAGGCAGCACGGCAAGATCTGAGAGCGAGACCTGCTGCTCAGTCAGATGGTACCAGACTTAGGCACCTTGAGTGAGGATGTTTTTATATGGCCAAGCCAGACAAAAGCTGCTTCCAGCACTGGAATGGCTGTTCTATGGCTCTGATCAGCTTAGTAAGAAACACCATTGTCCAGAATCCCTCTGCTAATAAACTGCAATGTGATGCTAATACTCTGCCGAGTTCTCTCCAGCAGGCAGCTGCTCCCAGAGGGGAAGAAGAAATAGATTTATTCTGCCACCCACGGCACATCTAGGCAGGAAGTTTGGATACTCTTATCATTCTGTCAGCCTTTTTTAGCTCTCTTTGCAGAAGGTAGCTGCTGTGTCACGGTGTTTGCTGTGGCTCTGTGACTGTGCACGTGTGTGCGTGTGTCTGAGAGAGGCAGAGGCGCTGGTTCGCCTCGGAGCCGCTGCGTGTCACGGCCGTGTCACATAACGGCACATTGGCTCCGCCGAGAGCTGTGCTCCTCCTCCCCATTTCAGCCTTCATACCTGCAGGTAAACGGCACTTCATCACCCAGGAGCACAGCACCTCTCCAACATCCTAAATCCAGTCTCACTCCAGAATGTAGGGGTGGACATCCTCGTTTACCTTCGACAGATGGGATCTGAGCTGTCTGTGAAGATTTTTTTCCCTCCAGAAGAGAAGTGCTGTTTTTCATATTGACCCAATTAGAGATGGACGAGATGGGAACGGGATGAAGACATTATACTGTTTGGTGAAAAATCAACACAGGCCAGCATGATTCTGCAAGTATTGATACCTGACTTATGAGCCAAAGGCACTTTTTTAAAGAACAGACAGTATCACTCCAGTTACTAATAGACACATCTTTTCATTAAACTTACATTTAGTGTTCTGGGAAGGACAGTGAAGTCAGGTTCTGTACAGGAAAATTAGTCCATTAGCAAATTATCTGGTCTTTGGTTCCAGTAAAGTCTTTTGGTTTTAAACCAGAGGTTCTGGTTTTATCCTCCTCAGATGGTGACCTGCCAGGGAATATCACTACAAATAGACCAAAAGCATTGCTGTCCCTAATCTTGCAAGCTTCTCCAGAAACTTAGCAGTGGTGGAGCAGCATTTTTTCTTAACTCTCCTTCCCAATATATTCTGATCCATGTGGAAGTGGAGAGCACAGGTCTGAGCTTTCAGTGGAGCTGTATTCAGCCCCCACCAAGTTTTGAAGAGGTAATGTCACCCTTTCAAAATATCCATGTCAGATTGGCAGCTTCTGGCAATTGTTAGTTTTGTACTCTTGTTTTAGAAAGTTGATTTGGTTCAGCTCAAGGCTGACCCTGGAAGCTGTTCATACATGTGCCCAGAAACTCCACTTGTGTTTTAAAGCCTGACCAGGGACACATATTCCTAACTCTGGAAACAATGCAGTCTAACAGAGAAGAGACTTTTCTGAGGAAAAAAGGAAGCTGACAGTAAAATTGGACAGGTGTGTCCAAGACTCCCTCTGTGAATTTAGGTAGGTAACTTCATCTTCTCTGTGCTTTTATTTCTCTGCTTTTGAAATGAAGGTGATACTTCACCAGGCTCTTTTAAGGGTAACATTCACAAATGACTAATGTGCTCAATAAACCATGATTGAGCTACAGAAAACTGACTGAGAACCCAGCATAAATCTGCCAATTAATCTGGTCCAGCTTTTGCCAATGCAAGATTTCCCTGCACACTAAATATTCTTTTCCAGTCCTGTAGAAGAAGAAAAAAAAAAAAAGATAGTCTTTTAACACCAGATAACCCAATGAGAGTGGAAGTGCTTCTTAGAGGCAAAGAGTAGAAACTAGGGCTCCTGGGTTCTATTTTCAGTTCTGCCACTTACCCACTATTTGACTATGGACAAAGCACCTACCCTCTCCACACTTCATTTCATTAAAAACAGATCAAGAGGGTATTGCAAGGTTATTATTTTTCTAATTACCCCAGAGTCCTTGCATGAAAGGCCTTTCAGGAAAGAGGAGAATTTCACAGAAAATAGTAATCCATCACTTAGTTGCCAAGAAATCACAAAACTCTGCAGACTGACACATGAACAAGCTGTGTCATTGCAGCTTATTTCTACTTCTGTGTGAAAAACACCTGAGCAAATCAACTGTGGGAGTAAACATCATCAAAGGTTATTAGTTAATAAGTACTAATCTCCCACAAACACTTGTATACTAAAGCAGGCACCTTCAAAACAGGCTCCATTGCAAAAGGAATTTTGCTAAACCAAAATTGCTTTTTTCTTACTTATTGCTCAGTAACTTTGAGTTGGCATGTGAGTATGTGCTGGAAAACGCATCCTGGGACCTTTTGTCAAATCAAAATTCCTTTTGTTTTTGTCAGTTGTGCCAGTTCCTCCACCCCTGTTCAGAAGCACTGGCAGGGTTTGATCTGTTTAGATGGCATCACTCCTACATTTAGCACTGCTCCGTTTGCTGTCACCCACCCACAACAGGCTGGGGACAGTGTCCCTGTCTCACAGGCCTTGGCAGAGTTCTTGCACCAGAATGCCCCGTGACCTGAGTCACTTTGGCTGTCCTACACCACAGTTCACGTGTTTCATTTGTGGATACTATGTTTAAACTGGTGGAATTTAAAACTTCTCCGTCAGTTGTTTTGTCCTGTTAAAAAACTATTGCAAAGCTACCTTTTATTGGGATGTGTTCAACTATGACAGCTGTGCTGAGTCCTTTAGGATGTAAGATGCTGTACAGTAAAATGCTCCAGGCAGGAGCCAGCACATGTTTGTTCACTTCTAAAAATCAAAGACATCTACTATCAGCCCCAGGAAGAGCAAAGGGGTGGTTAAGTGCCAGAGGACTGTGATGGTATGTTATGAAATGGGGATTGAAATTTTTGAAGTAATTTGAGGAACTGCAATGCACACTGAAATCTCCTTCTTGAGCATCTCCTCCCAGTCTTCTACTGACGCTGTGTGCTTCTGGATATTCTGTCCTGAGAGAGAGAGAATTTGCTCACCTTTGTTCACTACTTTGAGAACTATTTGTACAAACAGGATTTTACAAATTACTGCTGGAGTGGCAGGTTCAAGAAGCACTCAAACACCTGCCTTTCCTACAGACTCTGTAGTCTTACTGGAGCTGACAGGACTACTCACATGCTACAAGTCAAACAATACCTGCTACGTGGAGTCCCACCACAAGTGACGATTGTGTAAGTGAAGAAGTCACCCCTGACCTCTGGTCTCAGGCTGAAACACTCAGTTGCCAAGAAATGCAGGTATTTGGGAATTAACTCATCTAGCATCAAATGGATTTCATTATCTTTCCACAAAATTAGATGATGTTAGTGTGCAGTGTTTTTAATGCCATTTACCAGCATTAGTTTCTGCTCATGTAAAAATCTCCTTTCTTCTGTATTACAGTAAAGGAGAATTTGTCAGATTGCAGAGAAACTGGGCACTTCTGCTTTTGATTTCTGATCACAGCTCTACCTTCCTCCCCCAAGAAAATAGAAAATGATTAGTCATGTAGTGCCTATTGATTTAGTAGTCTTCATTTTAAAAATTATGTTTCTCAGTATTGTTCTTTTTTTTTATTATTATTACTGAAGCAAATTGTAACACACTGAATTGGAAATTGGTTAACTCCTTCCTATCTTTGCTTTTATAGCTCATTTTCTCTTTGATTGAACAAAAGCCATAAAGTGAGAACTGTTTTCTCTAAACATAGGAAATAAAAGACAGGCTTTGCAAGAATGTGTCATGCTCAGGTTACTTGTGCCTCTTTCATTCTCACCATCCCCTGCAATTCCTTCTCTTCCTTCCCAACTCTTTTATCATAACCTCTCTAGGAGAATATCTATTAGCAGAAGCATACGGTAGATAACTGCTGATAGTGAGGGGGCTTGGCTGAGCTGTTACATGAACCATGTGTTCTGTTCCTTTGACAAGGGGTGAAATAACAGCCTGGTTCATTCCCTGGATCAGAGAGGCCCTAGGTAATCTCTCAGTCTCGGTTCCCCTCTTCTACAGGGGTCCTCTTGCTTTTCAAGGTGTACTGGGAAAAGTGCAAAAGGAAGTCTCACTCTGCCTTCTATGGATATGTAGTGATTTCCAGTGAGGCAGGCTCTGCAAAAGGAGAGAACATCAGTGAAAGAGAAGAAAGTCTGTAAAGGTCCCTGGCCGACTTTTCCACACCACAAAAAAAAAGTTATGAACAACAGATGGATCTCCTAGGTCATGAAATCCATTCTCTAAAATCATAAGTAATATGTCATATAAATCTTCTTAAAATTCTTTCTCTACCACCCTAGAAACCACTGCACTTTCCCTCTTGAATGATCTCTCTAGTGTCCCCTTCCTGAAATATCAACAACAATCAGACAGTTGAGAAGATTTGGATGGGAAAAATCCAGGACAATAGAATGGCTGATCTGGCTTTGTTTTGGGACAAGGGAACTTAGAAAGGTGGAAGAAAATAATCTTCATGGAATTAATATGCATGGGCTTGGGGCATAGTGGGAGACATACAGATTTACTAGTAGATTCTTGAGACAAGAGGATGCAAGTGCCAATCCATCCTGGACAGAAGTGATGTGAGATGATGCTCAGAAGAAAGGAGTGATCTCCTGCTGGAACTCCTAATAAAAAAAACTGAGCAGTTACTACTAGAGTCAAAGTGAGTTGCTGTGGTTGGACAAAGGTTTCCAATCAAACTTTGGACAAGTGAAAATACTGTTTTGGCCAGATATCTAGGACTGATGGGATCTTAGAGGGGAACTCTAAGAACAGCAAAGTGTGGCAGAGGAATAAAAAGATGGGGTTTGTGGTAGTTCTGTGCTGAGTTTCCAATAAAACCAGACTCCAGGAAGGATGAAGGAGGAGAAATCTACAGAATGAATACTGTGCTCACTCAGTGAGGCATGCAGGAGTGGAAAAAGTTCACCAACAGGTATTAAATTATAGCCATTGTCCTAGATATTTGTTCAAAGATTTGCTGAGCTGTTTTTTTAATTTTCGTGTTTTGCACAGTGACCTTTATTTAGCCTTTTTAACAGCCAAGGCTGGGAGAGCCAGGTACATATGCTCTAACTGGTGAAGATAAATAGATTCATAGAATGGTTAGGTCTGCATTGCATCCACAGCATGGGTGCTCTAAAGATACACACTTGAGCTCAGCTAGAAGTTATGGGCTTGAAACAGGAATTTCTGAGTGAAAATCTCTGGCCTTTGCCTTGCAACAAGTCGGACTCCATGACCCAATAGACATTTCTGGTTTTAAAATCAATGCATCTGTGGGAAAAAAAAAGCCATCTGTCCTATGCTTCCTTTTTCTGCAAGCCCATTATCTCTCTAGGGTATCTATACTCAGCTTTCAGCAGCCTCAGGCTTGAAGGCTTTTAGTGATTATCATTCTTACCACCATTTTGCACCTTCAAATCTTTTGTGGGGAAGCTTCCAGGGACTGGAGCAAGGCAATGTCCAGCTGCAATTCCAGTTTACCAGTTAAATTGTGCATTGACTGATTGCAGTGGTATCTGTCGTCAGCACAGAACCACAGACAGAGCTGATTCCTGAGAACAAGCTGACATGGAGACTTGTGTCTCTCAGAGCTAGAAAAGGCGTTAGAAATCTGAGAGGTCTTAAAAGCAGTCTCAGGCTGTAGCTTCTTCCATTTGGTGCTCACAATTCACCAGCCCCTCAGTAACACCTCTGTAATCCATGTTCTGTACCCTCTCCTTAATACCTTGAGCCAGAGTCTCGGTTAATATCTCAGTGATAGTACATCAGTTAATATATCAGTGATATCTCAATGCCTGCAATGGGGCTACTTGAAATCTGCATACTGCTAAGGGGAGGATCACAGCTCTCTTCTCCTAGTCCCTCTTTCACCCTCACAAATGTTCATTTGTTATTATTTTTTAAGGTTCTAATTCAACCAAGCCATCGTTTCCACTGCCTCTGGAATCAATATTTTCTCTGTCTTTTGACAATTTTTTTAAATTTTATTTTTACATGCAGTCTCCAAAAGGCTATAATTTACAGTTAATACCATGCAATCAAAGACAATGGCAGGATTCCTGTGAGCAGAGCAATCCTGGCTTCCTAATCATGGCTCTCATGCTCTACGGAAGAATTACAATCCTGCTCATGGAACAGCAAATACCTGTTCCCACAAACACATGCAGTATTTTACAGTTGTATTGAATGAGGGAAATCTATGCTCCTCTTTGCTCAGAAGGACTTGATTACCTAAACTAACACCCCTAGGGAAAGGCACCACAAGAAAAGAAGATTCCTGGTCTGGGCATGTTTTAATCCATTCTGCATTTTTGTGGGTCAATAGTGTTCAGAAAGGATGCCTTCAGGTGTGCTAGGTGATTCCCAGCACCATTTTGTGACACAGGCAAGGTGTGTGGTGACTTCAGCAGGGCCCTGCCTTGCTAGCAACTGGCTCGAGATGACTAAATTCACATCTCATAATCTGCTGAGTAACCACCATATAGAGTGGTAATATCAAGTTCCTGCTGTGTTTTCAGCTAAGGAGACAAGTCCCACTGAACAGCTCTGACTTAAGGAAAACAAAAGCAGAAAAGTAAGATAAGGGCTGCTTTGGTTTGAGGTGATGCTGTAGGACTCAAATCAAGAATAAACTTTGTTGGAAGTGAGATGAGTCTGCCCTAAGGCCTGGATGGACAGAGCACACGACTTCAGACTCCTGTGTTTGGACATATCTGACCCACACAGGTATTTGTGCAAGGCTGTGAGTGCCTCTAGTGCTGGAGAGGGAGGGAGGGTTGAGTTTTGGTGAAAGGAATCTGGGTACATCATGGCATTGATGCATTTGGTTCTGCATTATTCTCTCTTAAGCACCGTCTTTCCCTACTTGCAATGCCTCTGTTGAAGGACAATTACCTTCGCTAAATGAAAATGACCAGAATGTGTCAAGGGTCAAGTAAAAAGCAATATACAAAGCAGCCAGAAGTAAAGGAGTATCAGGCAGGGAGCTGACCAATTCTTCATTTGCCAGGAGGCCAAAGACATTTAATCTGCAGCTGCAGCAACAGCTATTCCACTGGCTGTGGAATGGAGGGTGCCAGTGATATCACTTTTTTACAGGATAAGATCAAAAGGAACACCCTTGGGGCACAGCCTTAGAGTGGTTTGGTGCACTTGGGAAATGGCTGGAAAGTTGTGAGAGGCCTCTATTCTCAAGCTGTTTGTCACTCTCCATCTCCCAATGGAGCCAAGGTTTGGAGCAGAACTGCTGGCAGCTGCTTAGCCTATTTCAGAGCAAAGCCATTAACTTTGTATACTTCAGGCAACTCCTAGGCAGAACTGCAGGACTTATACCTCTAAGCTCCAGTAACAGCAATTCTTGGAAAAGGAATCCTAGAGACAAGCTGGAATGACCGACTTTCATATCTTTGCTCCACTCAACTTGTGTCAAAATGAGGTCTTAGCACGTCTGAGGGAGTTTTCGTTCACATGTACTGAACCATCTTGCTGCAACCAATCTCTTCTCAATGAACCTGAAGTTTTTGTATCTTCATTTGCAATTCTCCAGAAGTACTAGATGCCATGCTGTTTTATCAGCGTTCTAGTAAGAAGCAAAAGTCTGTTTATTTTGTCTTCCACTTTTAAACAAATATAGTATGACCTAAAATCAAGTGGCTCCTTCGATTTTCCTTCTTATGTTCTCAAAGGAATATATAGAGAAAACAGAGCTCTACACATCAGAACAGATTGTTCTCCTACAGCATCTCATCAAATGACTGTCAGGGAAAAAAATCCCTGTCTCACCTCAGAAGAAGCTGTCAAGTAATGAAGATGTCTTCTGCTCCTGTCCCAAACTCTCTCAAGAAGTGTTTACATCAAAAATGCTTGAGAGTTGGGAGAATTTACGAAGAGAGACACTCAGTACCTGCCCTGTTTCCTATATTATTCTCTGGCAATTTGCTACAGGCTTCTGTAAGAGAACCAGTATCAAACACACACAGAAGTCACATTAGGTGACACACAAGGGAGATGTAAATAAACTGCAGAGAATCCGGAAAAGGTGCAGCAGAGTTGTTGCAAAAATTCAGAGCTCCTGGCTTTGATATGAGTTTCAGTGAACGGCAGAGTGTATCTTTGAGAAGGGCAACCCAGGGAGAGAGGATAATGCTTAGTATATAGTGCATTCAAGAGGAACTGAAGGGGAACAAAGGCATGGCCGACAGTGTACCCATGTGCTGCAGACAGGCAATTACTCTATAAATCACAGTTAAAGGAGACCTCTACTAGCTGGCACCTACCACAGTCCCTCACCTCTCTGAGCGTCAGCTGCTGTGATCACAGGCACAGACAGACATTTGGCAGGGCAAAAACTGGTAAGTGCTGAGACAGATAGGTCGGCATCAGCACTAACTCCCAAGACCACAGGTCCTGAAAGAGTAGGGGCATCTCTGCAGACTGAAAGGGCCTTGAGGGGACAAGTTCTCAAACGGATGCAGATTAGATGATGGGATATCTGACCTGAGGGGAGGTGGCCACAAGGGCACGACGAGCTGTTCTTGAGAAGCACGGGCTAAACCACTTATCATGATGGTTTCATTGCAGGGAACAGTCATGCACTATTAGTGCTGAAAGATTTCCCAGCCCTAACGGCTAGGATTTTAAGAATCTATTTAGCTTTGATAGTCTATAGCCCATCACTGGAAGTCTGCTTAAAGGTGTGATTGCTCTTCTTTGTATTGGAACTGCTGACAGATCCTTAACTATTATGGTGCTTACCAGCAGTAACCCATTTAAATAGAAAGAAAGAGGAGCGCATAAATGGCTTGTGCTGTTTGAATTTGATTTACCCATCAGCAGAGAAAAGTTCCATGTATAGATCCTTGCTACTCTCTCCAGTCCATGAGTTCTCTGTGCTCTTTGTATACCAATATACTATAAAGTTAGAAAATGCATTATCCTGGAGGAAGAATGCCATGCTGAAGGGAATTTGGGTGCTGGTTGTTTTTGAAGTGCAATATGTGGCATTGTAATTCCGTGTCAGTGATTTAAATGCACTGATAGAGTTGGTGACAGCTTAAATGGCTCCAGCCCCCAGCCTTCCCTCACCCCTCCTCCCTGCCTGCAGTACCTCTCTCTTATGGATGGAAAGCTGACAAGTTCTGTGCAGGAACAAAGAAGAGTAGGAGAGTAGGTGGAGAGACCGGTAATTGTTTAGGGTGGGTTTTTTCTAGTGTTGTTTAAAAATATGAGCAAATATGGAGACATTCCACCTTCGTTTTCTCATGCTGAAGTGCAACGAGCTGTGAACGCCAAGAGAGGCTGGTTGCATGTACCCTGTTGCCCCTGCCCTCCAAGAGGGAGGAATGGAGAGAAAGAGAGAGAGAAGGTGAGTAGCCCTTCAGGCTGCTTTCATCATCCTGTGCCTGCTCTGCAGTGACAGGCTTCTGACAATAGACAGCCATCCCTCTAAATCAATCATCTGCTTTCTTGTTCCTTATTCCCCTCCCACCTCCTGCTAGTACACAGCAGTGCCCAGCACACTGTGTGACAAGAGACCTTCAGGGGCTGGCTTTCCCCTGCTGTATTACTGCAGGTTAGCCAGGAGTGCTGCTCTGCCTGCTTGTCCAGAGCCACCCAAAGCCATGTGATGGTCAGTACCTGGCTCCTTAGCGAGGCTGAACGACAAAGTGGGCAACTGCAAATGCAGCTGATGAAAATGATCATTGTTTCTCTTTAGATTCTTACAACAAAGGCTGTCACTCAAATCCAGAGGGGCAAGAAGACAAGTCAAGGCTGGAAAAATACAGATACACACTGTGCAGGACTGAATCCCGCTGGGAAATAAGGTATCAGAGCATCTTGTTATCATTGCCACCCCTATTAATAACACCAGTGACTTCAGGTACAACCTCGACAACTCTGGAATGGTCTAAAAATACTGAGTGATGGATGGTGCAGTATCACACTCCTGATTTACATTTGTTAGAAGCAAACAACCACAGCTCGCAGAGAGTAAATATGTGGTGCTGTCATCCCTAACTGGTGGGGATAAAAAATGTATTACTCTGCTCTTTATCATGTACCCTGACTCTATTTACACTTTCTCTCTGTCATGTATGCTGATACAGATATAATGGAAATGGAAGGGGTATGGAAAGAGTATCCATCAGAGAGAGGGAAAGTCAGTGACTCGGGTTAATCTTATATCTTGAAAAAGTCAGTGGTAGGTGCATATACTTTGAATTTCAGCACTTCATAAGGTCACTCCTAGCACAAGTTACGTACTCAATTTGTTTGTATCAGACAGGTAGCTACACAGGTACTGGATGAAAAAAAACAAAGATGCCTCTGGAAGACAAAAGTAAGAGACATTCATGAGTCTGGCACTACATTCAGTAACAGATTTCCAAAGCAGACATCCATTGTATCCGACTTAAGCTACTGAAATTCAGCATCTGAGATGGAAACCTTATCCTTCTAGGCTCTCTCTGCAGTCGGGGGAGAAAGAAATACCTCCAGAGTGGAAAGCAGATCTTCAACAGCCTCTAGCTTTCCACAGACCATACATACAAAGAACCTAGGACAAGCACATCGTAGCTGAAGTGTCTCAGTTAAGTGCCTAACTTCAAGTGGGATGACTCTACAGTGATTTCATCTTGCAGGCTTCCCTCTCTGGCACTTCTGACAAGCACATTCTGCCCTCTGGTAGGATGGCTGCTATTGACTGTCTCTGAATGAGGAAGAGGGGTAGGTTAGGGTTTTGTCCGCTTAGTGGAGGGACAGCAGTGACTGCCAGTGGAGGAAGGAAGAGCTCAGAAACTCAGGAGAATGAATAACGTGGTCAGGGACACTCTTAGCAGAGGGCCTTGTGGGAGCTTGAAGAAGGGGAGCACACATCTGAAGAGGACTGCCTGGGCTGCCTGGATGGATTAGGGTTACAAACTGCTGCAGACTGAGTGTGGCACCTGGACTCTTGACCAACCCTTGCCCAACCATAGCTCCAGGGCAAGAAAAGCTGTACAGAAAAAAGCTCTGCTAAGCCACCTTAATGAAAAGACTGAAATTAGTGACACTCCCAGCTGCTTGTTTAAAATGACAATGTTTTTATTAGTGCTGAAATAGAATGGGAAAGAGAAGGAGTGTTGTGTAAAGTGTGTGCTGGCCTTTGTGCCTGCTGCTGGGGGTGTGATCAACAACACCAGCTGGCAGCTCTTTGGTTAAGAAAAAAAATAATACAGTCCTGGAGATTGCAATGTGAACAAGAGCAAGCAGAGCACTCAGCACAGGAAAAACAGCTGGCGAGGGACCCAGGCTGTGAAGGCACAAATTGCAGTCAAAGCCACTAAGAATTTCCTTCTAATGCACAGGAAGTTCTCTCCATCACTCCATCTTCCCCACACACTCCTTCTTGGCCTTCCACCACCCTACTACTGCTTTAGTAGTGCAAATGCAGATACCTGGGGATTGAAAATCATGGGAGACAAGCTGCCCATACTCCCTGGCCTGGAATACAACCATGGGGTGAGAAGTGGAGAGTGGGCTCTACCACGCACTGCAGTTTTGCACATTTGGTGGTTCATGCGAGGTTTGGGATTTGGCAAGCAGTATCCTGTGAAAGCATCTTGTAGACCAGAAAAATGCATGTGGTCCTGTCCTGCAGACCCCCACTGCCATGGCAGCCTCAGGCTCCATCCAGCTCTGCAAATGTGTTTCACACACTCACAGCTCCACCTGCCATTTCTGTCCTGCAATCTGATGCAGCTTAGCTGATTTCACTCAGTTCCACCCTGAAGCTTCCCACTTTCCAGTTCTGCACCACAGAGATGATGCAAATCCAGTTCTTCCCTTGCAACGCCCTCAAGTGTTCTAGAAGTCATTTTATTTTGATCAAAGTCAGTCAGCTATGGCCAAACTATGTCTTGTTGTTTGCAGTACACCTGTACTGATGCGTTCACAGCATATTTATCACTACAGAAGATGAGCAGTTTTTCCTCCCTTTGATTTGAGATACTAATTAAACCCATTTTTATTGAGATTGAGGGCATTCAAAGCCAAAAGACCATCTTTGTTTCCTAAAGCCAACAAGGTGAGACAGAAGCAGGCTGTAGGAAGAGTTCATTAGCTTGGGAATGAACCCCTTCTCCGACACTGACCTACTCTATGACTTTGAGCATCTTACTTTACCATGCGTGACAAATAGCAATTAACTTGCTGCATACTCCACTAAGAAGTTGTTAGCATACACAGTGATGAGAAATGAAATGCAAGAACTTCGAAAAAATAAGCTGGGAGGTCAGATCTGAGCTAGAGTGCCTACATGTATCTTTAACTGAGTGATAACTCAGACTTTGAAAGAAGAAAGGTGAGTTTAAAAAAACTAAATCAAAAAATAATTGTGCAGCCTTTAGCTCTAGATAATGGCAGCGTGAGAAGTGGGATAATTAAATGATTGATATGATTTCAGAAAGAAAATGCAGTTTTTCTGGGCATGCACAAGGTTATCTGTGTCATTTAATTAACCTGCATGCAGGAGAGGAATTCTCTGTTCTTATCTCCTGATCCCAGTCCTGTGATGTCTACTGGGGGTTATTTTTTGTTTTTGTTTTCTAAGCTAGGTTGTGGTTTGGTTTTTTTTTTCCCCTAGGGATCAGCAAGAGCCGAAGAGATTGCTACAAAACAGAAAAGAAGTATCTCCAAAAGATTCTTCAGAATTGTACTAACGAGGGAATGCTTTATATCAGTTGTCTTGTGTGGTATACTGATGAGGTTTCTGCCTCAGTTCCTTTCCTGTGGTGGGGAAACAACGTCATTTTGCTAGATCAGCACTGCTGGCAAGGGGGAAGAGCAATCCCCTGATTGCTCCCCACTGCTCCCTCATCCCCGTGATGTCAGTGAGCCCTGGCCCCCTGTGAGGGTCCTCCATCACCACCAATCTGCTTCAGCCATTGTGCTCCCTGGCTTCAGCCCTCTTCTCCCCAGCTCCACACCCTGCAGCCCTTCCTTTCCCTGGCACTAGTCCTGAACAGGGACCTGTACTTCTCTCTGGAAACAAGCTCCACTCTTCCCTGCAGGCTGCACCTCCCTTTTACAGCTGCCACCCTATCAGGCTTTAGTTTTATTTGTTCTTGACTCCCAATATGCAGCTGGAACTGTGCCTATTTACAGAGGGAAGTATGGGAGTCTCTGGGGAGAGGAGCAGACAAGCAGGGAGCTGAGGAAAGGACTCTAACATTCGGGTCTGGGACAGTGGCCAAGGCATTCGTCTTCCAGTGAAGTTTGTCAAAATTCAGAACAGTCCCAGCCAAACCAGCACAGCTTCTTTGCTGTCATCCTTGGCAGAGATGCCAGTGAACACCTCAGCCATTAAGGCTCAGCTTCCTTCCATCTCCCCTGCACATGATGGAGGCTCAGCTGAAGGTGGCACTGGGTGACATAAACCCATCCCTACAGTAGCTGCTCTGTCCAAAACACTGATCACTCCTATACTGGCATAGAAGAAACACAGGGAGCTCAGGGATTACTGCAAGAGTGGAAGAGTGAAGTGCTTTCAAATTTGGTCTTTCTGAAACACATCCCAAGCCATTTATGCTACAAGCCAGCACTTCTATTGAAGACGTCAAGTAACAATATAAATCCTGAGAGCAATGAGTCTATATATAGTAGACAGGCATCTACAGGAGGAAAGGGAGCAAAAGAAAGGGAGAAGACAGACAGAGAGATGTGTGCTGTAGAAATGTTTCTTAGGAGCTTTTGATGGTGTTCCTCTGTCTTTGTCAGGAAAAACAGGAATACGTCTGAAAGCTCGAATATAAAAGACTCCCTTTCCAGCTTAAAATTCATATATATCTTCCTGTTATTTGTCTACATACAGACTTAGTGTCATTGTGTATTTTTAAACCATCTAACATTGGTGCATCAGCCCTCTAAGCAAAACACTAAAAACAAAGTTTGCTTCTGCAAAGCCTCATTCACAGTAAAGGGAACTGGAGATCTGTTTAAAAGAAGTCATCCCTCCTATCTGATCTGAATAGCAAGGAGTTCTTCACGGAGAAGCGGCAGGACACAGGGCTGTCCAGCTCCTGTCTGTGAGCTTCTGTTTTTATTTTGAGGTTTTTGTGATTTCTAAGCTTGCTGATATTTGCTTTGTGACAGTACAGCAACAGTGATGCAATTCTATGGGACATGGTCATCAAGGCTTTGAGGAACAGCAGTGCTAGAAGCAGGTTTTGATGTTTAAAAATTAAAATTTGATGCTATATCATACACATTCATATCTCCACAGATCAGTTTTTGTGGTAAATGGGGGCACCCCACTGCACTGGATTCTGTATCTACAAGAAGAATGGGCTTTTTCCTAGAATGGCTGATAAACTTAGTAGAAGGGAAACAGCCATAATTTTTGCAAGGGCACAGCAAACCAGAAGCAGAGATGGAGTAAAAATTCAAGCTTCCTGAGTCCCAGTCCCATCCATTAGAACATATTGCCTGTAATCTGAGTGTAGTGCAAACGTCCAATTGATAAGCTTTTTACAACAGAGATGACAAAGTGGAAACTATAATCTCCTGGATGTGCTGTTTGGGGCCAGGAGAGGATTCTGTTGTAATTTTTTTTTGTTTTTAAGTAGAAAGTTGGATGCCTCCCCTTGGATAACAAAATAGTAGAAGAGGACAAATTATATTTGTCAGCTCTGTCCACAAACCCCCCACAGTATTTGACCTCCTGGCCCCTCTCCTGCATCTATGAGAAGCAGAGGACTTGTGTGGGAAGCATGGTGAGAGGCAGGCACTGGAGTGCAGCCAGAAGTGAGCAGGGTATGTCATGATGGAGACTCATCACAACTGTCAGCAGTGACTTCGTCCTACTGGGTCAGGCTCCTGATGGAGAATGGAGTGAGCCCAAGCAGTGGTGACTTTGCTGTAGAAGGCCTGGTGTCAATATTTGAGAAAGTCCTATGTAACTATGTGAGAAACGTCCCTGTGGAGCCTCCCCAATCCTGGCAACCCTGCCTAGAGACCAGTGGCTCTTCTTCTTCTTTCTCCTTTGAAAAAGGTGCAGAAGGACCGTCCTAAGGCAGGAAATGACAGACCAAGGTCAAGTACTCTGCAGAGCCAAAATGAGGCAATGGGATTATTTTGAAAATTCATTTAAGAATACAACTTGTGGATATTCTAGGGGTGACATCTTCAGATAAAATCATTATCTGCCCTGGAGAACAGCAGTCAGGAAAAGGATTATCAAGGAAGTATATATGAGCTACATAGGCACATTTCACTGCCATGAGATCTCAGTTTCCAGTTCACATGTTCCCAAGGGCTATTTATTCTTTTTAAAAGAATACTTAGTCAAAACTGGGAGCCTGCAGAAGGGAAGAAAAATTACAGATACAATCAGCTATCTCTTCTGCACTTGCTTGCATTTACAATAATAAACAAAGTCCTGAATGTTAAGGGATGGGAGGACCAAGAAAAGCAGAGCTGGGAAAAAGTTTTTACCTAAGCCTCGAGAAAGATGGGGTAGTTTCAGCAGAATTCCTGTAACAGACATGCCCCATTAGACTGCACATCCCAAAAGCAGCACAGCCTCTTGCTCTGTTTTCTATTCTGAGACCTCACTGAAGAATTTCAACAATTTGGCAAACCTGCCACGGAGCACAAAGGTGTTGTGCTGCAAATGCAGGAGATGCAGATTCAATGACAGCAGCACATGAGAAGGTCAAACGAGTGACGCACACAGTGTGTGTGCCCTGACATTTGTGCAGTGCAGTGTTTTAGAGAAACAAAAGGCAGACAGGTTTAGCTTAGAGAACCCCAGACAAGACTCTTTGAGGGGCCTGGTTCAGGCTGAGGCACCCTCTATAGAGCGCTCTGATAGGAAAGGCCAGAGGCTTGTTCTTTCCCAGTGTATTTCTGAGTCACTGAAATGCTAAAATAAGAAAAAAACAGCAAAATCTTTCCACAAACTTAGAAATGTTTATTACTTCTCCATCTCCCAGTTCTATCCCTGCTCTTCCCATTTCCTTCTACGGCATGCCCGTGACATGGGTTTCAGTGCCATCGGCAAGCTGAAGGAGCCTGAAACCCCGTCCCTCCGACCACTGGCACTCACTCTAGAGCCTGCAGAGTCAGCAGTGTTAAGAAAGCAGCTACAGAGAGCATGTGACAACAAAATAAAGTTAATTTGCTGCGATGTGGTATTTAACCAGAAGAAAATAACAGAGCAGTGCCCTAGCTACCCACAACCCCCTGCACTTGACAGCAGTGACAGTGTCAGCTTCCATCTGCTGGTGTTACAGTGACACTTGCCATGCTAAATGCTGATTAGAATTAAAATGGAAATGACATCTATGTGCATTACTCTGCTATTAATCTTGATGCCCTACGTTTTATGTTGACAGTGGGCTTCTGCGGGGGGAGCCTAAAAAGACACAGGGTTGTAGAGCTGGGGGTTTTTTCATAGTTGTTATTAAAGAAGTAAATGTGATTCTGAACATGAGCATAACAGAGTGAATTACAGGCTCTTGGTGTCTCTGAAAAGAAGACAAGATCTTTGTATTACCACTTGTTAGACAGTGAGCGAAGTTTTAGAAAATACTTGTATGACTGTGTGCACAGTAAATTTTTGCCACTAAAATGGAAATTTGATGTGACATTAGCATGAGTTTATTCAAATATTTAATGCAGGTGCCTGCAAATCATGTAGCTACCTTATGCTGTTAACTGCCTGTACCGTAATTGTGTACACAAGTGGTGTTCACAAATGGAGCATGGTTGATTAGAAAATGAGCCCTGTGAGATGAGATTCTTCCTAACTGCAGTGGAGTGGCTGAATGGAGAAGCTCACATTTGGGGAATGCTGTACGTTGCATGGAGCACTGTTTCAAGCCATTGGAAGGGTTAATTCACTTCACACATCCTGAGATGTCTGAGGAATGCTCCAGCAATGACACTGTAGAGCTGGACTGATTTTGACAGTGCCCACACACTGGTTTACAGCTAAGCCTCAAAGGCAGGCCAAGAACCTAGAATCACAAAATGGTTTGGGTTCGAGGAGACCTTCAAGACAATCCTGTTCCAACTTCCTGCTGTGGGCAGGGACAACTTCCACCAGACCAGGTTGCTCAAAGTCCCTCCAACCTGGCCTTGAACAGTTCCAAGATGGGGCATCCACAAAAGATCTTTTCTTCTGTGGCCTGCTTCTTTATTGAGTTGCGTTGGAAGTCCCTTTCTTTGAATGACATCATAAACACTCCTTTCAGGAGGGGTAGATACTTTAAAAGCTCAGTAGTCCTTTAGTGGGGAGGTTATCTATCCTCTCCTGCAGAACTGGAGCAGCCAAAATTTATCCTGCCTTAGATTAGGGCCTGTATCTGACCCATCTCTTCAAGCCAAGTATCCTTGGTCCTCCCACAGAACCACAGAATGGGGAGAGGAAAATGTTTAAATTATTTCTGATTTTCCTGAAATTACCACTTCTTCCAGTTCTTACACTGCTGATGAAAATTTTTCTTAAAAAAACCCCAAACAGACTACAAGGCAGTACAGGCTAAAACTGAAATAAAATCCAGCCACTCTGGGCTGAATTTTTGATTACACAGCAGAAAGCAGTAACAGATCTGGTGCATGACAACTGCATGAGGGAGAAATACAAGTGTAAGGGCTGAGTGCTGTGCCCTCCTAGGCAAGATGCCTCACAGAGCTGCCTGATCCCATGTACAGAGGCTTGATGGGCCAGGGCCATCAGGCTCCATCAGTGTATCCAGGTTAACTCACATCCTGATAGCTCTGCTGTGCTCCATGAGGGAGTGGTGACGTGGCTCCAGAATCAGAGCCATTCTCCAAGCTACCTGCTTGTCCTTGCCAGCAGATCAGATCTGGGAAAATATGCGCTTCGCTTTCCATGTTCCTGCTCCTGCAGTATGATGACTTAGGTGCTCGGGTTTAAGAACACACAGAATGCTGTTTGCCAAATCATGGCTGAATTCCGGATTCAAATCTACAAAAATCACCATGTGATGTTCTATCAGAATTTCTAGCACCTACCCTAACTCTGCCCCAAGCCCCTGGTTTCTCTTCCTTCTACAGAACATTCCCACCCAGACTCCAGGCATGATGGATAGCTTCCCTCCCTCTTATCTCATCCCTACAACACGGAGGCACGAGGAGGGGCTTGGAGGGGAGGGAAGAAGATGCCTGTAGTGCCTGTAAAGTTGAAGATAACGTTTAAGCTTTGTTACACCAATGAGGCTGCGCTAAGCTCCCACGACCTTGAGCAAGAGCTGCAGCTTGGGTTCCTCTCCTAAAGACTTTAATAAAGTGAAAAATTGTTTCAATACAAAATGTGATATTGGGACATTGTTCGTGCATATATTGAGCTTAAGTCAAATATTCTGTGTCCTCAAATCCGACTGATTAATAATTAGAACGAGAAATTCTGTCTTTACTCTAATGTGTTTAGGAAAACTGATGGATTTAATTTTTTTTTATCAGCCAAAAGTAAGAAAAATGTAATCTTTCTTAAAGTATCTAATACAACAATGCAGAATAATTAGTTTCTATGAAAACAGGCATAATGGGACTGAATAATAAATCACTTTCTGTTTTGTATCTGTCTGTCTGATGGAGGAGAGATTTACTACACAGTATAGTGCATGATGCTGTAGGAAATACCAGGCAATAGAAGAAATCTATAAGGGGATAAAGTATTTCCAGCTGTACATTATAAAGGAGTGTTTCATCTTGTGACAAAGCCTCAGGGATAGGTCCAAATAATTATCAGGCAAAAGGCAGCTCTTCCTAGGATGCCAACTTGCCAAAGTATGTTGGCCCCTAAAGCTCTGATTCTGCATCCTCCATGGCCATTTATTTTAGTAGACCTGTGCACTTTCAGAGAATTTTCCTCTACCCTTCTCTTCCATCTCTTTTGGTGCCTTAGATGCACTAATGCTGAAAGGGGCTGCTCCAGGCCCTTCTCACTGGGCAGTGCAATCCACATTTTGTAGCTGGATGAGCCAAGGCACAGGGGGATCTATTGGCATGGCCAAGGCCACATGACAGGCCGTGAGATGCCTGAGCCTGGATCAGAACCAAGTTCACTGCCAACAGACTTAACCCAAAGCTCTCTTAATTGAATTGCAAGGGATAACTCAAATCTCAGGAGGAAGCTGGATTCCCCAACTGCTACAGCTCTATTTTGCTTCTTCTAAATTGTAGTTTTTCTTAGTTTTCTTCAGCTTTCTTCCAGGGAAGGAACCAGAATGAAAGCAAGTAGGTTGATATCTTGACTCTTATCCAGGTACATTCGTGAGGTGTCCAAAACAGGCTTGTTGCTGGGCATTATCATCCTGCTGCTTCCATTGCCTGCTGCTAGAACATCATCTCTGTGCTGATTCCATTTGGACTTGACTCCAAAGGCATGATTTAGTCTGACTCCTTTTCACTTTACAGGTGAGTTCATTGTGATTTACACTGCCAAACCACAGCAGAATCTATTCCTGTGGGTTTAGTCAATACTTCCACAAAGAACATTTTTCTTTTATCCTGGCTTCAGCTTCCCTTCTTGAGAATTCTTTTGAGACCAAAACCCTGTTCAAAAAAGCAATATTTCTACGGTGCTTATGACCTGAAACACACTCACATGGAGGAAGCTCTCCTGTTAGATTCAAATGCATAACTTTCCTTAGCCAATTTGACTCAATTCACGTGGGAGGTTCAAAGGTCTGTGTAATACTTGCTGGCTTCTCTGGAACACAGTTCATGGTACATCTATCTTTTGTTTGGTAATGGTCAATGGTCTCCAGTCCTTTCTCCCGATAGTAGAGTCTCTATCTTAGAGTCCTTCCTTTTCATGAGTTATCAATGCACTATACACAGTTAGTAGTGAACCTCGGGAATAAAACCAGTTAAACCTCTGCTTTTAGGCCACTTCCACAGATTTTTTTTTTTCAGCAAATATATGCAAGAAGGACTTTAGCTAGAACTGATAGGCAGTACGCTCTCTAGTGGAGCATGACATCTGTTTAGCAGTACATGGCAGCAATACACAATAGTTTACATCTAGAAAGAAGAAATGAGCCACCTGACCAAAACCAAAACGTGGACCTAAGTAGACGAAAGAAATATTCACAGCATATCCAGGCATTCAATGCTCCAACAATGAATACAGGTACCTTGTTTTTTAGCTATAAGACATCTCTCCAATAACAGATCACCCTCTACAGATCTGCTTTGGTTTTTATTCCATACAGATTCATGCAGGCCTAATCCTGCATTATCATGCTCAATTCCTATAAAGTCCTTTTTTCCCTACATTCTTGGTATGCCACAGCCCAAACCTTTCCCATTTGCAAGGTCATCTGAAATTTACAGTTTAAAGTGGTACAATCACTAACACCAGCACTAGTTAAAACATCACCGAGTTTCCTTAGTAAATAACAAGCACAGTAATCTGTTCATGACACCTCTGTGAAAAAACTTATTTATTGCTTTTAAATGCCAGAAAAAGCGAGGAGAATGGGGACCATGCAATGATCCCACCTAGAAAAAAATGCCATCTCCAGGTCAATATCCAACTACCCCCTCTACTGGATAAAGCCCAGACAGATAAATCTGTGTTGCAGGTGCAGCACAGTCTGACTTGGTGCTTTTGCAGCATCACACCAGCACCCCATCTTGCTGTCCTTCTGCCTTTTCTGTATGCAGGATCTCCAGGGCCTTGAGGCACCCAGGCTGGTAGAGATTCACTGGTAACCTGTTTCATGTGACAGATGTCCAGTGTGAAATACAGTGGTTGGGGTGGACTTTTCAGAATGGCTCCTTCACTTTCTCACACCCAGAGGGGTCACTCCTGGCCCAGACTCGGACTTGTTTACCCTTTCAGCTGTTCCCTACTGTAGGTAGCTGTTCTCAAGCTGCCACAATCAGTGTCACAGGAAAATTACCACATAACATACGTGACAAGTCACACCTACACTGCACAAAAGGCAAGATTATGCAGCGATGTGTCAAATGGATCCTATTCGTGTATCACCCAACACGTACAGTTCATGAAAACTGACATCTCTTCATCAGCTGAAGGAAATGATAAATTACAGAGCATGCAGGTTGAGGAACTCACAGGCTGTGACAGCGGGCAGCTCATTCTCAGGACACAAAACCAATGCCTGCCTTCCCTCACCAAGTCTATATCCTTGCATAAATAGATAGAATCACTAACTTTAGGTTGTGCAGGTTATAAACATCTCAGAGAACATATCCAGGCATCCCTATCTGCAGCTTGTCCTTCCCTCCATCTGTAGATAACTATCTGCTCTGCTATCTCTTGAACAATTCTCCTGGTGAAGTGGAACTGCTAGAAGATGTAGCCAAGCAGGCTGAGGGATCAGTCGCTGCTGAAGGTACAAGCCTGGAACTTCAGAATGCCAGATCCAACTCTCTCCTCTGCCACTGACTGTGTGTACTTTGGTACAAGTAATCTGGTCTCTCTGAGCTTCAGTCCTCCCTCTGTTAAATGGAACAGCAAAACTGTCCTGCTAAATGAAGTATCATGAGAATAAGTATGATAAACAATGCAAGCACTGAGATATACTAACTTACATTGATGTGTTCTAGCTTAAGCACCTTAGACAGACTAATAAAGGCTTTATGGAGCACCTGATGAAATCAATAAATAGATGCCTGTGGATTTCAGCAGGCAGTGGTTAACCCCCTGTGAGAGAACAGGTGGTTTCTTCATTGCCTGTATAGCCAAGAAATGTTTGCTGTTAGACTTGTCCCTTGCATTTTGCTCTTCCCAACACATATCTCAAAATGTAGGAAGGATCTCAATCAATGACAGCTCTGATCCTAGAATTAGGTAGCTGTATCAAGAAGGTAAAATAAGCTGCAAGCAGCGAAGAGAGGAAAGACAATACCAAGCTTAGACAATGGAGATTTGAGTTTGGTTCTCAGCTCATTCACAGATTTCCTGCATAATCTTTGACGAGACATTTAGTTTCAGTATGCACCAGCTACTCATCTGCAAACCGAGGATGAATAATCATTCCTTTGCCCTTGCTTTCTATTTAAAGAGTAAGCTCTTGGGGCTGAGGTTTCCACTTATTGTTGACAACTCTACATCAGCCATGAAATGTTTCTCTGAATTGCAGAAAAACTGTTACAGATACAGAATGTCTCTACTGTTTGCAAACAATCTAGCCTGGGTCCAGAATAGCCACGCACACTGAACACAGCCAATAAGCTCCACTGGACCCTGTCACAGGCACAGCAGCTGAAGCAGAGTGTTGCATTAAGAAAGCAAGATCACTTCAGCAGTAGACAGTCCCTGTATATTTGCATAGAGTTGTGCTAAATGAGATCCCCTGGATACAGATGTACTTGAGAGGTCAGTGAGTGCAGCAGTGCTGGAGCAGCTCTGTGAAAGTCAGCTCATATCCAGAAGCAATGGTGTTATTTAGTGATTTCAAATGTCTGGAGCACTCTAGCCCTTTCTTACTCCTGATGAAGGAGATGTGATTACACATACGTAGAGTGTGAGCCCTGAGCCCCAACCAGGACGTTCAGGAAATGCCAAAGGAAAGGTAACAGTGACAATAGAGAAACTCCCACACACAGGGTTAATCTCAGCCTGATGACACTACCGAGACACACATCACCCAAATATTCTATTCTCACCTTCTTTCTTTCTCCGAGAGACTCTTCCAGATCCCTCTCCTCTGACAGGAAGAGGTAGCAGAGCTCAAGGAGAATGTATTTCCTAAAGACCATACGGAACTGAGGAGCCACATCAGCACAATGGATCCAAGATCAGGCCCATGTATTTCCCAAATATGGGCTGCATGAAGAGAAAGTAAGTAAGGGTTGAAACACATCCTGTATGAACACAGGGTTGATCATGAACATCATGCCATTCCTATTGCTCTAGCACAAGAGATACCAGAACAAAGAAATGGCTTCTGTGGGTGGGTTTAATTTTTTAACGAGTTACTATGTGGCTATTGTTTCAAATTTTGCGTGTTTATCTTTGCAAGGTCTGTTGCAAACACTGTAATTTTCCAACAGCCAGGTACATTGAAGACAAAAGTACTAATAATGTGACATCATTATTTTTGTTCCATAGCAACATCCCCCCCACCCCTTTCACAACAGGTTATAAGTCTGTAAAACTCTGCATTTTACAGCACTATAAAACTCCTCCAGCTGTTATAAATATATCGTTTTAAGCACTTGCATTTGAAAAAACGAAACAGAAAAATACCACTGAAAAGTTCAATGCTTTTTCTTCTTCTGCATTCAATTGCGTTAACTTTTTCCCTGCTGGTCTCACAGACCCACTGCTGGGCTGGCAGATTTCCACGGAAACCAGAGGAACGCTCAAGATTCACGCAGGCTGTGTGCTGGTACAAAGCAATTATTTTGCTATGAGAGATGTCCAGTGCGGATGAACCTTTACTAAAAGGATACCTCTGGCTTGTTTGCCAGCATGATGGGTACATGTTATCTAATTGGATCCAGGGCCATTGGAAATGGATTTGTAGAAGTGGAATCCCTCATAGAACTGTAAGATAGGACAATATTGTCACTGGTAGAGTTGCTTCCTATCTGCAGAGAAAGGGACTGGTGCTGTGGCTATTGGCTGTAACTACACTTTATCACCCAACAAAGTTCTCAGGAAAGCACTTAATCCCGCTGGAAATCTTTAATTTTATCAATTGTTAGGTGGGACACGTCTTCACCACAGGTGTAGCTGTAGGCGGGACACGCCTGCACTGAAGCAGGGGAAGAGGCAGAGGCTATACAGTAGCATAGGTCCAGGTCTTACCTAGGGAGTGCACAGGGCAGGGAGTTGGAACAGCAGCATCATTTGGCAATCCGCTTGTTTTCAGTGATGTCTGTGTTAAAAGACATCTTTTGTTTCTGTTTTGGGTATGTTAGTTCAAGCAATGTCTATAAAATGATGAATTAAATATGCGCTATTTGTAACCAACAAAAGTTTTGCCACCAATTTAAATTTGGGAAAGACATTTCAGGTCCAAAAAGCACCCACGGAGTCTTTTTTAGGAATCCAAAGAGAGGCAAACCTCAGCCTGAACTTGTGCATTCTGTGGAAACAGTAACTGCTGTAGTCCTCAATCACCAGTGCCTCCCATAGTGAAGAGATAGAGAAGAATATTGGCTTGTTGTTGCTTCTGCTCTGATTGAAACACTCCAGAGCAGGGTCTGGCTCTCACTTCGTACAGTGATGGGTGTTCTCGGAGCCATGATTCTACTAAAAGTGTAAAGCTGTTGCTAGAACAGAAGTAAAACCGGGATTGACTAATTGCTGGTGAGTTCTACCTCAGGCATGCTCTAAGATGGGAGCCTTATTTTACGGGGCTGTGGATTTTACCATCACAAAGGAGGCTTCAGATTTTTTCCTTTTTATACATGCTACTATTATTTATATTTTCCTTGCCAGTGCTTGAAGCTATCATGACAGTGTATTGGGTAATGACAGGATAATTGTTTGTTTTATTGATCATTATAAACCATTCTGCATCTCTACATGATTT
The DNA here is from genome assembly GCA_013398015.1 of Oreocharis arfaki. Lineage (NCBI taxonomy): Eukaryota > Metazoa > Chordata > Aves > Passeriformes > Paramythiidae > Oreocharis > Oreocharis arfaki. The sequence continues at coordinate 232,639 of VZRR01009643.1, read as the reverse complement.
ATAGCATTTTAAATACTCTCTCCTTTCCTCTCCATTCCGCTGCCATCGGGGCAGTTAAGTAGATCAAAAGCCCACTGGCTAGGAGCAATCCAATTAACAGTGACAAAAGAAAGAAAAAACTTTGGAAATAAATGAGTTCTTACACCATTTCTTTGGTGGTTGCCTATTGATCCTTTCACAGTGAAAAATGTGAAGCAGTTAGAATTGTGAAGAAATGGAAGTGCAGGAACAGTGAGGAAGGAAGGAAAGAAGGAAGGCCACACACCAGCATGTCAGTGTTCCATTGCTGGGTCAGGACTACAAGCAGCTCAGGTTGTTGGTGCTCAGCCCACAGTCCAACAGCACTGGGCAATGCCCTCTGGGAGATTCATCACAGCAGCTGATGGAGGTGCTGCTCACTGTCACAGCAGCCCCACTGAGACACTGCCACCATGTCCCAGGAAAGAGAGAAGCTGAGGCCAACCATTACAAGTGCAGTTTTATCCAGCCGTTCATTTTCTGCCACGTGCACTGGGATATTTTTATTTGTGCATGCAGCACAAATGTATATCTGAGACGCTTTAGATACAGTTTACCCAATGGCCACTTACTCAACCACCAAATAACTCTTCCAGCTTTCTACTCACACAGTGTCACCCCACTCCTCCAAAAAAAGCATCAGGCACCATTACAAAGACAGTACACTACTGATACCAAGAATTTCCATGCATTTATACCTGAAATTACAGCAATTTTCTCTGTAGAACCAGGGTTTTCAGCTGCAAGATGTAAGTAGATGTCAGCATGTCATAAGCACCCTGCTATTCACACACTGCTAAACAGTATGAGGTGTCCCAGCAGATGAGAAGGGGATCACAGTAGAGAACAGGCATATAATCACTGGAATAGGTGGTGCTTGCCTGACTTCTACTTGGAATTACCTGAAGAGACATGAATTAGCTCATTTACATACTTGAAAAGTCACAAGAGTGTTTTGGGGCTGTTGAGGAAACCACTAAAAAAATAAAGAAGGTACTGGAAGAGGTCCCTTACCCACTTTAACTTTATATCTGAATTTATAAGGAGACACTCACTGGAATTTTTATCTGTCCTTTCAGCAAATTGATTAGAAGACAACAGAGGAGGGCAAGGGAGATTAGTTGCCCCTTGGCCATCTTTGAAGGTTACTGAACCAGTAGGTGGAAATCCAGTAATGCAGAAGAGTCAGGCAGGGGAGAAGTCCTTGGAAGAGCCCTTTATCCACCTGATGTTGCAATGTGAATGATGGAGTTGGGGCACTCCTGAGCCCATTCCTCTCTGCAGGTATGACTACACTGCAATCAGGAATGTGATTGCAGCACATACTGGCATCCTTCAGCTACTTCAGATTCAGAGAGCAGTGCTTTATCCTGTGCAACCCCTCTTTATTTATTAAAGAGAGGAGCCCCTGTGAAAAGCCAGCATTGTGCCCCCATTTTTACTGCCATCTGGTTGAACACCTAGACACCACTGTCAGAAGAGAGGGAAGAAATTCTGGATGGAGCCTATGTATTCAAAGCATACATTGAAATTATAGAAATAAAACCTTATCATTGTGCTCATTTGGCCCTCCAGGATTGGTCATCCTGGCCTGCCATATAAATACATAGACACTGGCTCATTTTGAAAATAACTCACAGCTCCCAATCATCCTCATATTCAGGATGAACATCTCTTCACGTGGGTTTACCTGACAGCTCTGAGCAAAACCCTTATTTCTCTCTAATAAGTGTGATCAAACTCCATCCTGATTTTTCACGTTCCTTTACATCCAAAATCAACTTTTCTTTTCCTCAAGGTTTACTTTTTTTTCCATGAGACACAGGTATGACATAATCAAGAAATCCAAACTCTAGGTACCTGACAGAAGATTTTCTCTGAAATACAGAACTACTTTATAGCAATCAATAAAGCACTAGAGTAAACCCATGCCTTCAGTGGAAATTCCCCCAGCTAAAATTGAGCTTACCATCAGCTAAGGTGCCATCACTGGAGGACTTAACAGTATACATCAGAGAAGAAACTGTTCTGTTATCATCACACCAATTGCTTTCGTCTCTGGCTGCCTTTGAAAACTCCAATTTGGTAAGTATTCCCTGTCCACTGTCTGTCTCTGTCTCCTTACCCAGGAAGAGAAAGGACAACATATGGTTTTGAAATCTTACAGAATAGACATATCTGCAAAATCTGCCTGTTGAGTACATGTAACACTTCCCAGCAAAGTGAACCGATGCCATCAAATGGGAATAAGCTTTGGAGGGGAGGGTCCCAAGCATAGAAGACTTCTCCAATTCATTCCGTTGGGTTACGTAGAATACTACTGAAGTCATAAGGAAGTCTCAGGAAACAGCACGAATCAAATGCTGTTGGTTCGAACTCAGTGGAAGGAAAATTTCAGTGCCTTGAATGGTTTCATAATGCACCAGGGCACATCAGAAGCGAAGGAAACAGTCTGGCAGAATTGCATTAATTTTCATGAACCCAGCAGCCCTGGAAAATCATGAAAACTGCAACATAATGAAAGCCTGGAAGGGAAAAACCTGCCCTCTTCTTCACTGCTGGAGAATCTGAATGCGGATTCCATCAAAGGAAAGAGCCTGAGAATCCACAGCAGGAATAAAAATTAACCCTTTGGCTCATGGGACTGCAGGGTTGAGGAGTCACCATTCTCCCAGTTACTTGTCTGCCAAAAGAGATAAACTCCTGTATGAGGGCTGCCCATCTCTATGCAATTAGACCTTAGCACTCTGCATGACACAATGAACTGCTGCCAGCAGGAATTAAAGAAGACATTTTCTTCTGTCTTCGCAGTATTTATCTTCTGCCCTCATTTCTCAGGGCCTGTCTCACTGATTTTGGTAGAAATGGGATGCATGTATTAGATTGATAATGTCCTAGATGGATGAATGATGCTTCCAACAAAACAAACAAAAATTCAGTTTCTTGCTCTTATGCGAAGTGAAAAAAATCAACCCCAAGTGCAAATCCCTGCCAGATTGCATAAATGAGCTTATCCTTTCAGATATTCCCATCTCCTGTATTTTACTCAAAAATTGGATCCCTGAATGCAAAAAGCAGGAATTGTCTACATATTACTACGATTGTTACTGAGCAGAAGAATAACTTAATTCTGAAAGCTATCTTGATACATGAGTGTTATATATTAAGTACTTCATGCCTACTTCATGCTACTGCATTGTGGTGAAGTGACACCACTGAATGTATACACACTCTGTGGGGCCACAAAGGTACCTTGGTTTCATTCCTACCTTTGCTGGTTGTGAAGCAGACAGCAATTAGCTAGCAGCAGTTGCTCTTCCAGGAGCTTTGCTGACATCATCTCCAATGCCAGGGAACAAACAAAGCTCTTTTAGCGGGATAAAAAGCACAACATGCATTGAGGTTGTTGTTGTTAAACAAAAATAACCAAGCTAATTTCAGCTCCATTTAAAAGCATGGGAAATAATCATTGCTCAGTGAATGGGAAAAGGACAAAATCAGTACAGAGAGAAATCATTTGCAGGGTTGTGAGAGACTTCTACAAGCCATAAGTACTGAAACTGTTTTTAATATTACTCAACACTGCCATTTAAATATCTGTTGCCCCCTAATACAAGGTTTCGAGAACCTTTCAATTTCAAGAATTTCTATATATGTATATTTTTTCCATTTCCTCACCTTCATGTCTTATATAATAAACATTTACAATTAAACAAAATTCTGATTTATAAAGACTTGTTTGCCCATGGGACTTACTCTCAGTAAATTTAGCCCCCTTGGAAGCACACTGAGAATGGCTGAAAAACACTGCACTGGGTGCTGTACAATTAGAGAGGAAGAAATATCACTGATTTGAATGGCATAGTAAAAATTTTGCAGATGTGCAAGTGAGACACAGATAAACTAACAGACTTGCTCCAGTTTGTCTAAAGTGCCGATCAGGGAGAAAGGATTGAGGCCACAGTCACTGAGCCACTGTCCTATGCCTTAACCACAAAACCATTGTTTTTGAGATTTAGATCTTAATCACACTGGAACAAGCCCAGAACTACTTTATTGTCTCAGTGCAGCATCCCTAGAGATACCACTGTAACCCTAAATATCGTTTTGCTCAGAATGATCAGCGTCCTGCTGACCACAGCCCACCTCATTCATTTTCCTCCCGGCTATGACATTTCCCATCTGCTGGCCTCCAGAACAGCTTTCTCAGGAGCAAAGTGCTGGGATTTCTCCCTGCTCCTGCATTTCAAAGAGGAATGCTTCTCACAAACAGGTACTGGCTCCAAGATCCAGGTGCATGGTGGCCTCTCTTGACCTCCCACCTGCCCCACAAATCAAGAGGTAGACCAAACCCTCCAGCAGTACGAAACAGAGTATGACTTTGCCCACTGGAGGTACAGGAATACCCTCAGACAGGGCAGGGTTCACAGAGCAACTGGCTTGTCTGCAGGTGAATCACAGCTGACACTCTGGGCAGCTACCCCTCAGGAGGGGTGGGCTGTTGTTTCTTCCCTCAGGAAGACTCCTGCCCTTCCACTTCCAAAGGCCCTGAACAACACTTCCCAGCCGGGGCCTTACTCCCTTTCACACACCAAACCCACCTGAGGACATGGGGCTGCCCTGGATATGCTCCCTGCCCTTCCAAAGCCCACCCTGGCTGTGCTACCTGCCCTTCTCTGGCCCTTCTTCTTCCCAGCGCAGCAAAACCCAGACAACTTGGACCAGCTCCCCTTCTATCACAGGTACCTCCAAACCCACCATCTTCTCTTCAGACGGTTCCTGGGTAGCTGCTCAGGACTGGAAATCTGCTCACCTCAGAGCTCCAGCTCTGACAAACTACTGCACTTGCAGCCTTTTGGCTCTCCCCTTTCAAGGTCCTTTCCCCTCATGGTCTTGGGACTGACCCCCTTTAGGGGGCTGTTCCCCTCATGGTGTCAAGACTCACCATCTTTGAGGGGCTCTGCTTCCCTCACAGTGCCAGGACCCTCTCGCTATCTCTGAGGGGCTCTGCTCCCGTAACAGTGCCAGGACCCTCTCGCCATCTCTGAGGGCTCTGCTCCCCTCATGGTGCCAGGACCCTCTCGCCGTCTCTGAGGGGCTCTGCTCCCCTCACGGTGACAGAATCCTCTCGCCGTCTCTGAGGGGCTCTGCTCCCCTCACAGCACCAGGACCCTCTCGCCGTCTCTGAGGGGCTCTGCTCCCCTCACAGCGCCAGGACCCTCTCGCCGTCTCTGAGGGGCTCTGCTCCCCTCATGGTGCCAGGACCCTCTCGCCATCTCTGAGGGGCTCTGCTTGCCTCACGAGGCTGAGACCTTCTTGCCATCTTTGAGGGCATTTCTCCTCTCACAGTGCTGGGACCCTCTCACCATCTCTGAGGGGCTCTGCTCCCCTCATGGGGCCGAGACCTTCTTGCCATCTTTGAGGGCATTTCTCCTCTCACAGTGCTGGGACCCTCTCACCATCTCTGAGGGGCTCTGCTCCCCTCACAGTGCTGCTCTTCCTTCCTCCAAGGGCCATTCCCGCAGGGCTGCTGGGGAGGCAAGAGCAGCCCTGGGGAGAGATGAGGTGTGAGGCCCGAGCACCAAATGCTCAGGGAAAATGACCATGCATTTGTGTAATCTGATGCAAATGGATGTATATTTATGCAAATGTGTGTTAAGTAGATTCTACTGATGCTCTGGCTTCAAATATTGGTAAGTATATGCTTATATCTATAAAACATACTCAAAACTCCCCTGCAAGCTGCAGTGACCTCATCGATGTGTTAATATACACATGGACAAGGCACTGTCTTCACCTAAGGCCAAAACCTAAAGTACCTGCAATTGTTTAAAGCTTTAACGAGGCTGTAGGGTGTATTTGATCAAGTTTTTTGGCCAAATTCCAGTGAGTATAATTATACCTCGTCTACCTACCCCAGCTCTCCCACCTGGAAAAATGTTTTTCTGTTTTCTTCTGGTGGGAGGTGTTAAATATCTACTATTACCCCAGACACTAATTCGTGGGTTAGCTGTTCCCATGTCAGGAATGCGCCAGTACTCAAGCTGGGAATGTTTCAGGGAGCATGTGCTTCCCATCTCTGTGACTCAAAGGGAAATAGAAGGGTCAATTAGATGCTGGCAATTTTAATTCGCGTGATGAGTATTCTTCTGCTTCCACATTACCTTGTCAAGGTGCCCAAAGTTCTTTCTAATTTGCAGGGGAGTTTATGTTCTAAGCCTAGAAATGTTTGTGAAATTGATTCGTAGCTCAATATATATATAATAACACCTGCATATATGAATGTATGGAAAGTGACTCTGTAACCAGATAATCAATGGATGTTGTTAAGTTACTGAATTAAGTTTGAGACAGAATTAAAGTGGTAAGGAAAAGCTCTGAAATTATTGTTGTGTTAAACATATGTCTTGAAGCATACCATGAAACAGATTCAACTATCCCTTCAGAGTTGGGATAGGTAAGTACTGATATTCAGAAAGTATCAGGAGCTTTATGTGGCAGAGGACTACAGAAGTGGTGGTGAAGGTGGCATCAGCACAGCACAGCCACTTGTAAACTGAAGAGAACCTCTGTATTGTCTCATAAATTGAAGTTGAAATAAATTGTAAACAATATTGAGTTGAGGGATTTGATCTGATTCAGAGTTTCAGAGCAAATATTAAATAGCCTACAATGCGGATGTATGGCATGTTTCATATTCATAAGAGTGTTTTTCTGTGTGCATTAATTTAGTCACATAATGAGTGACTAAAATCTTCCTTTTCCCCAAAAGCACTTTTAAAAATTGCTACTAAATTTCCAGATATTCCTATGTGCTCTCTAAAAGGAAATAAAAATGCAATTAGAGGGAATGCTAATTTCCCCAGGACTAGAACACACAGGAGGATGGATCATAGCTCTGTGTCTGCTCCCAGTCTGCTTGGTGGGTCTGGGCAAATTGCTTGTTTCCCTTCTCTTAAAATGGAGATAATGTCTCCAACCTTTGTAAGGCATTTTAAGACTTAATCGTGAAAAGTGTTGTAGAAGTGTTAGATACTATTAAGGGTGCTCAGAATTTTCATTTAGAATTTAAAAAGATAAGAGTTTAGACATTAGAAATTAGGGCTGTACTGATAACTTCAGATCCTGTGTCAAGCAGTGTTTTTATTTTCCAGAATGGCTTACAGAATAAACCATTCTGCAGTGTGTGAATTGCAGTTTTGTTTTCCAACAAAAGAAAAAGGTAAATTATTCTTTGTTTCTGGGAATTTCTTTGCTGTTATGAGGAGATACACTTTGGGTTATTTTCCTCAGGGAACAATTTAAATTACTTTTTTGTTCATTACAGATTTCATCTGCATCTTTTCACTGTGTAAGACATTCTTCTAATTCAGAGATTTTTGCAATCAGCATCTTATTTAGTATATTTTAAAATTACTTTTCCCCCAGCTTTTGAACTTTTATACCCTGAAAACATGTTTAAAGGAGCCAGAATACACCTACTCTATCTGAACAGTTTTCTACTGTGTAACAGAAATAGAGAAATCCAGAGAATGGTGTGGATTACCACAGGTGAAAGAGTGCTGATTTTCCTGCCTTCCCTAGGTAAGTGGAAATTTCTTATTAGATCTATAGCACTTTCTTGGCAACTGAGTCAGGATTTGGTGTAAGTTATTTAACAAGCAGTCATAGGAATTGACTCCTCACAATTTTCACACAGAATCACAAAATCATTTGGATTAAGAAAGACCTCCAAGATCACCAAGTCCGACCTTTGACCAATTGCCTCATGACAACTAGAGCATGGCTCCAGCACCTCGATGTCTTTCTTGCAGTGAGGAGCCCGGAACTAGACACAGGGTTCAAGATGTGGCCTCATCAGGGCCAAGTATAGAGGGTTTATCACTTCCCTGGTCCTGCTGGCAGCACTGTTTCTGATACACTCTTGGATGCCATTGGCCTTATTAGCTGCCTCAGCACATCTGGGCTCATGTTCAGCTGCTGTCAACCAGCAGTCCCAGGTCCTTTCCCACTAGGCCACTTTCCAGTCATTCTGGCCCCAGTGGTTATGCTGCAGGGACTTCTTATCACCAGAGTGCATTTTATTACATCTGGAAATATTTAATGTTTTTCCTAAATTGGTATAATCTGGAGTCATTTGAACCTCAGCTTTTATGTTTTAAGAGAGTGTATTTCTAAACTTGGTGATTGCAGAACGAGAAGCTTGCAGACATGTTCAGCATGTGCCATTAGGCCTTGGAAGTCAAAGGGCTGTAAAGAAGCTGTGGTATGTGCACACCTGTGTGTAACGTTTCTACAACAAATGGAGCTGGTCTCTTGGAATAGAAATGTAAATTCCGCATTGGTGCTGAGTGGTGTAGTTGTAGCTCTCTGCCTTTGTGTGGAAAACTCAGCAGGCTCTGCAGCATTCCCTGGCACCCTCTTGGATACTGTGGACTCCTCAGACTCCTGCTCAGGGATTCTCACTCAAAGGCTGACAGGCAGCTTGAATGCTGCTAAGATCATTTTGCTGTTTCTTTGCTGGACTAATTTTCACAGTGACAAAAATACTCTTGCAGAAGTCACATTCTTTTCTGAGATTTGTCTTGGATTACAGCAATGATATGCAACATATTAAAAGGATTTGCCTCATGTTGTGATTGGCCTCTGTCCTGGCCAGCACAGCAGGCTTTGAACTTGGTTCTTTAGAATTAACAACTGTGAGCTGCTGTGGTGTGAGCTTCAGGCTTTAGCAAGCCCATATGCTCTGGCAGTGCAGAAAGGGGTTTGGTAACAAACGCTCAACGAAGGTTATGCCATGATGGTTTTTTTCCTCCTTTCCCCATAGATTTGCTCCTCAGACATTCCCAGGTATTTACTCATGGAATGATGTCGCTCTGGGGTGTCACTTGTGACAGCTGGGGTTGCTGGAATAGAGGAATGGTTCATTTCACAGATTTTTCCTTTCTAGAGTTTAAGGACATACATGATGTGAATCTGTCAATCAGTAGAAGAAGAGAACACCACTGCAATAGTGCTGCCCTGCAGAATTGCACTTGGAGCACCTCTGTGATTCCAGTCCCTTGGCCTGTTCTGTTACACTACCTTGGGCAAATCACTATGGCTCCATCTCTAGCCTGACACACCAGAACACTTGGCATAGGCCCCAAAGAAAAGCAATCATCTCCATAAATCTTCTGAGCTGCCTGCCTTCTGAAGGCATATCCTTCGTGGGGTAAAATTAGGAAGTGATCATCATGGAGCATAAATCCATTGGCCTTGGCTCTGCATCTAACTTGTATCCAAAGTCGGATGCTGAGAGCATAATTTCGTGGTACACAAGGGCGTGGGTGCTCTGCAATAAGTGCATGCTGATTTCTCTGGATCATATTCTTCCTTGTCCTAGTACAGTTCACTCTTTAATCTCCCAGCCTCATTTTGTCTGTTTGTAAAATCCAGTGTGTACCTATTTGTCTGTGGACTGCGCTGGATAGACCTAGATAGAGAAGCTAGTAATGTTCTCTATTTTACTCACCTCCAGGGGCCTAGGAGAGTTAATGTCTGCACAATGCCTTAGCAAGTGTACAAGTGCTTAGGTTCATTATATATTGATCTATGTGCAAGAAAACTACACCAAATAATAAAATATGCAATGTACTTAAAATTGACTGTGGGCAGAGGAAAGATCTTAAATCTAACTTTAAAACACAGTGCAAGTCATGTGAATGAATAGAGTTAGGTGGGCTTCCCACTCAATCCAGCACAAATGGGAAAGCGTATATGGGGTCCTATATTTGGAAATAGCACAGGGCCCAGAGGGGGCTGTGTCTAGATGAGAATTCCCATGTGGAGACAGAGACACGAATTAAATTAGAACGGATATTAGAGCTCTGGGCCAGATTCTTACCCTCACTGCAGCAAAGTAAATCAGAGGAACACCAGCAAATCGTGGATGTAATGCCAGCCTGAGCCAGAGGAGAATCAATCCACAGGTAATAAGGGCAGCATCAGTGCCTGCCTAGGGTTTCATCCCGTGCTTTGTCCTAATTATGAGCAGTTTAATGGCATGCTAAAATACAAAACAGATTTATGAGCCATTGCCATCTCCCTCTGCATTGTTATACAGCTGACTCAACAGTACTTTTGCTCCTTGGCTAGAAGGTCAACTTAGGTTTTACTAAGCTAGAGCTGAGGCGTGGACTCAGAGGCTCACTGCCTCCCTGAATGCTGCTGCTAGAACAAATGCTAAACTGAAGTCCCATCTGCTCTCTCTATGTCCTGTCCAGATGGATATTTAAGATCCCACAGCACACCTTGAATAGAGGATAACTCTATATATCTAGCCAGCATGCTTCCTTCATTAAAAAAGACTCAGACCAGCTTGTATTTGAAGTCAGCAGAATTGCTTCTATTTTTTTCTTGCAAAATCAGTATCTTTTCAGACTGAAAATACTGAACCTAAAATGGGAAAGGAGTAATGTGTAAAATGAAAGAGGCGATGTTGATCATTGAAGAAAATAAGGCCAAACACTATGGTGAGATTACTGTGGGCTATTGCTTGAAGTGTATTCATTAAGTGCAGTGTACCTGAGCACTGCATTGCCTTTTGGGGAAAGAAAATGAAATGATGCACAAAGCAGATGATGAGCCACAAGATTTCCTGGATTCTCTTCTCAGTGTTGCCCCTAATAGACTGTAGGCAAGTTCTTTCATCTCTCTGTGTCTCAGTTTCACAACCTGTAAATAGCAATAGTAATAATCTGCTGTTTTTCAGCCTGGCTATGAAACTTGACCTGCCACAGTTAACAAAGTGTTTTGACATTCTTGTGGAAAGAGGAATGGGTTCAGCTGCATCTTCACTCAGAGCTGCTGATTGCCACAAAGCAGAAGGATGTCTCAAGAGAAACATAACATAATACTTCCCTTGTTTCTTATATATCCTCTCACCTCCACCCCAAGTAAAGAGTTCTGGTTTAGACTGTTATTTTTATGCTTGGCAAAAAAATCACAATCACTTTCTAGCGAAACTTTATGGTTCAACTTTCTTCATCAATGTGTGCAGCTTTTTCCTCAGTAGACACTTGACTTTCAGAGGAATGCTGCAGATTTGCTTTGCTCTCTGTTTTCACGGCAGCAGCTTTTCTCAGAGCAAAATTCTCACTCCCCTTAAGCAGGAATTCGCTTGAAGAGTTAAGTCAAGATGCTGGCACTAACCCATCTGAGAGGAGCTTGCTCACACTCCTCTGAGAAGACAGACAAACCACTGGTTACTGCATTAGCAGTTTGTGCCTTGGATCAGTAAGTTCGTTTGTGAATTTCTCAGCTTCCACCAGAGAAGATGCTGGTTGACCAGGATTGACAGAATAACTTTTGCCCCTTATATTATCCATATGTTGTCACAGAGAAGCTTCAGAGTGGTGACAGTAAAACCACTTGGTGATAATATTTTCTCAGGTTTTTGGCATGCTGGGATACAGGCATGCAGGCAGGGGGCAGGTAGAAGAGCCTCTTTCTTCTCATGGGACATCAAGTGTGCACCATAGTGTTTGATGCCTCCAACAGACTTATATCCACATCTATCCCAATAACTTTCCTTCTGGGCTCAAGACTAGTTCAAAATATGCTGTTATTTTAGGGACAATGTGGGGAAGGTAGATGTGGCCATAACATCCACAGCCCTCTGGATCCAACACCTGAAATCTCAGGTGTCTGCTGGCCCCTGCTCTGGCTGATAGACTGTAGCAAGCCTGCTTCTCTTGTCATCAGCACCTCCCTGCTCAGTGCCAAAGCTGCAGTTCTGTAAACAGATCTCATCCTGGCATATATTATATTGCCATACAGGCAACACTGTTCTAACTGATTAATAACAAGCAGCTTGATAGGATTTGGGGAGGCACTGGAGTAATTAGTAAGATAAGGGCAGGTTTCTTTGTGCTGCACTTTCATGGATGACAAAAGCTTTCCCCCGAAGAGTTTCACTGATAAATCTGTATATAATAATAATATTAATAATAAAAGCTTTTTACTAAAATGCAAGTTAAATATTCCTTTAGAGAATAAGAGGAAAGGAAATGTTCATGTCCTGGTACTGACTGGAGGCCAGAGAATGGAAGAGGAGAGGAAACTGCTGGGAAAGAATCTGCTTTTCCTTCTCTGCTGACAGCAAGGCTTGGGATTTCATCCCCAAACAGGTAGCATGGTTCACCTTGGCAGGGCTGGCCATTCAGTGCTTGGAGCCTGGGCTGTCTGTGCATCAGCAGGGCACAATGTGCTGATTTCCTCTGGCAGGACAGTGAGGTGAGCTGCTTTTCTAAATTGGGCCCTTCTCTGCCATTCCATGGAGTCTGATCCAGGGATCAACAACATACAGGCTCTGTGGGGCAAGTTTAAGCATCCACATAGCTGGCTAGTGGCAGTGGGATCATTAATACTGAATATTTCTTATTCATCTTCTCAGCAGGCATAGTTTCTGTTAGCTGCAGTGAGAAATTATGAGTGTGCGTTTGACTCATACAGAAGAGGTGACCAGGTATAAAACTGAAAAAAAAAAAGGAAAACTAAAAGGCTACAAATGTTGCTAAAGTGACAAATGTTCATTCACTGAAAGTATCTTTTAATATTGCTGTAACTTTTAAAATAATCTAATTTATGTGGAACATTCCTCACTAATTGAAGCTGTCTCTTTTTTTATTAAATAGAAAGGTTACAAGAAAGTATATTGACGTTTTGAGAGTGATTCTTCTCAGGAGCACACTGACTGTTATGAATAGGATTTCACATGATGCAAGCCCCTAAATGCCTACAGTGATATGAGGAAACCTGCAGATTCTTGTAATTGTAAATGCAATAGGCAAGGCTTTGGGCTATTGCATCTCCTTTCTGGAGATCATTGTTGTAAAGCTCAAAGTGTTGTTTAGCCCTTGGTGTTCTCATTTATTTCCACAGCTTTTTCTGAAAGCACAAGTTTGAAAAATGGAAGTCTTTCAAGAATAATCACTCTCTAAACACTTAATGCTGCTGTGACAGCACTGTCTATCACTCAAGATTTAACTTTGGAAATCCACATAACATAGAGAAAAAAACCTTTTCCAATTAGCTGAGACTGGAGGCAGATTAGTTCTTGACTGCTGCATTGAGGGATGCCAGGGAGTGTATTAATGGACCACAGGAGATGACTTCTGACCATAATTCTGACTGCATTGGGTGGCGCATAAAATGGCAACAGCAGTTCTCCCACCAAGAGATGCAGGACCAGCCAGTTAATGTGAGCTACCCTTGGGTGTATCTCGTAGGTCTTAGTGATCTACAAACCTGTCAAGTGCAAAATATGTCATCCTCACTCTGTTATATAGATGGGGAGGCTGAGGTGTGGAAAGGTTAATAGATTGCCCAAGGTCATGCCATTCTTTTGGCAGACCTCGGAATAGCACCCATGCCTCTGTCTCTGCTTTTATGGACACGTGCACGTGTTCAGATCTCAGCCACAAAGTCTGCTGGACAAACTTTTCCTCTTTTTTTTAATCTTTGGGAGCTAATTGACACACATCTTCATGATCACTGGTGTTGCAGAGTTAATAGCCTTTAAAACCTTTTGTAATGTAATTCTCTTCATTAGAGCAAAGAGATGGTTTTCCCCAGTCAGCTAGATTTTGATGTTTAGATCCACGGTGTAGCAAGGCTTGTAGCAGTTCTTGCATCAAGAGTTTAATGTTGCTTTGTTCAGATCTGTAGCACAGATTTCTATCACTTCAGCTAACAGGGTACATTGTTATACAGCTATATGTCATGAGATCATGACATTAAAGGATGCAGAATAAAGAAATAACCAGATGCACACTGTCAGGAATTTTTTTAATCCTGGCTGGTAATAGATGATGCAGGAGGGGTGGGCTCAGTTTCAAGTCTGTGCAGTAGTTCCCTTGCTCTCAGTCAGTTGTTTCTCTTCCTGAGCTATCACTCTCCAATGCCCCCCCCCCGCCCAGCTTTTCTCCTGATCTCTTTTTTTCATTCATTCCATTAACAAGCAAACTTTCATCAGTTCCACTCACTCTTCCAAATTTCCATCTCCTTTCCTTTCAGTCACTCTGTGATTTCTTTCCCTCAGAGCCTTCTTTTGATCCTACAAACCTCATCTTCTGCCATCTGCTTGGCCCATAATCAAAGGACTTCCCTCTGCGCTCCCAGCTAGTCCTGGGACTCTTCCCCCCATCCTCTTTGTGCCTTTTTAGCTCCTCTCTCTAATTCTGGTCCCTTCTATTACCTTACTATATTTTTTCCTGGAGATGACAAAAGACGCATTCCTGTTTGCAGTGTCATACGTGAGAGAGAGCTGAGCAACCATAATGGAGGGCATTGCTACCAGTAATACATATTAATATTTTATTTAGGCATAAAAATATTCTTTCAGAAGAATTAGATCTAAAGATTATTTGACATTAAATAACTGAAAAATTTAATCTGATGATAAGGAAATAGAAGATGGATTGAATAAGAGGCAAGTGCTGTAGGGTAAAAAACAAACAACAAAGGCAAAAATAAATCACAGCATGATGCAGGCAGATTGGATGCCATCCTTGTGCAGTCCTATCCATACCCCTCAAAAGAACCGTATTCTGGGCCCTTTCTTATTGAACTTTCAACACACATTACTTGATTTCTTCCATATAATCCTTCTAATTTCTCTGTGACTGCTGTACTGTGATTTTGGAGGGTTATTTTTTGCCTTAGTGTTATGTGGTCAAAGGACATAAAGAACAAGGTGTGGTCTGACAAAAAGACCAGGTTCTGGGAACTCTCTAATCCAGGTCTGACACAGACTCCTTTTGCCTCCTGGGCTGATCACTCAGTGTCAATGTCCTCAGCTTCTTCAGTGCTCAGAGGCAGAGATAGCAGTGCTGATCAAACTGCTGCAGGAGGGTGTTGCACCAGGACTCATCTGTGTTAAGTGGGATGACACTCTAGCTTTGCCTTCTCCTGCTGATTTTGATAGGAGAGGTAGTTAGTTATATTTTGCACCTCTGCTTGCTTCCAAGAAGCTATTGCACTGCTGAGCAAAGATGAGCCTGCAGTCGCTGTACCTACTGTGTTGCTTTTTTTAGGACTACTACATTAGAGCTGTGGTGACCAGACAAAAAATAGGGCAGAGCTGAAACAGTTCCAGGGAAAGGAAGCATCACGGAGAAGATAATAGCAAAGCAAAGCAGAGATTCTAGCTTTTGTATGTCTCTAAAATGAATGTTTTAACTACTGGGCCAGATTCCCATGCACTCTGAAGCCTCTTTTTCTTAGGAATGCAAGAACGAGGATTGAATTAAATTATTTCTGTCACTAGGAGAGTATAAGCCACCAGGGCAGTGATACTGTGGGTTTGTTTGTTGGGGTTTTTTTTTTTTTTACTGAAGTCATAAGCAGTTCTATACTCAAGAAAGATATGGGTAAAATACTTTGGATAGTTCACTGAATGGGTATAAATAATACAAACTGCTCGAGTTCTGCTTATATAAAATTGGAGAGACCAACTCAACTGCACAAGGACCTGGTAGTGTGCTTTCCTTAGCTCTCTGTAGAAAATATCAGTAAGGATAGCAGATGATTTAGATACAAATTCTGATTACTGCAGGCTGAACTACAATGTATGTCATACAAACCCATTGAGACAGTGCAGTTTTCATTAAATTGTTTGCAGATGGATCTGATGAGAGTGGACAGAAACACGCAGGTATTTTTACTCATCTCTGAGAAGGGGAACCCCACTTATTTAAATAGCTTATTTTACATGTTTAGCAGAAGTCATACTGGATTTTAGTATTGCAGTCTCTCATACCCCTGTCCAGCATTTGCCTATTTCTTTTTGCTTCAAGTTACTACTTGAGATTTAATTGAAGCAGTCAGTCTGTGGATGGAGCACTGGGGCAGGCATTGAAGCATATTCAGGTTGGTTCTCACTAGAAAAAGGAGCAGTCTCCTTCCCAGTGCCAGGAATGCACACAGAAGTAACAGACTAATGCTCCTTCAATGCCTAGGAGAATAAAAGAAGAGCACATTTGCTAAGAAAAGAAACTCTTAACAAATACTGGAGGAATAAAAGTATGGTCTAAGGTTAGATCAGAACATTAGTAATGTGGATCCTATTAACAACATTTTATAGCAGATATTATGTATGTCATAATTGTCAGCTGATTACAAATACTGGCTTCTTTTACATAAGAAAACTGCTGTCCAAAATTACTGTGTACAAGTCATCATTAAAAAAGTCTCAGTTAGAGCTAGTGACTGGAGAGGATTAGGCTGAGGAATATGACTATTCCTGCTTTGGGGTAAGGGAATATGCTAGATGATCTCCCAAGTTCTCTTCCAGTTTTACTTTCCAAGACTCAGTAATGTCAGTGACTTTACAATGGGAACTTCCTTGAGTTTTTACAGCAGTGAAGATTGCATAATATTATTTACATTTTCTAGGTGTATATCAAGAAGCTAAATCAAGTAATAAAATGAAGCCTTGCTATTCAAATAATGTTAGAGCTCTGAATTTCACCAGTTTGGATGAAAAATGACGAATCCCCATTTCTTCAGGTTTGCCTTCTGGATTATGAAACTGACCAGTTCACATGGCTGCATGGGAACCCTGAAGACAAGGAAATTCTATTTGTCCCTAACAGAATTTCTAGATACCTCAAAAAATACAACAAAAATCACCACCACTGTTGGTGTGTAAAGGAAAGTTATTGAGATTCATGTTAGTGAAGTGGTAGAGAGATTTAAGTTTTTGTGTCTAACATCTACCAAAAGACTGTGAGGGTTTTGGCACAACAAATTTTCCTTTGCAATTAATCAAGCGGTCTGAACACAGTGATCTCTGCATGTCTGTGGAGGTGTTCTGAGCACTCCCCTGCACAGGTTTAAGGCCGATTTTCTCATTCCAGTATTCTCCTATGAAGGCAGTAAAACTGGAGAGGTTTGAATCCCAAAGCCAAAGGATATTTATCCATCACTGTGGCAGTTTTTAACCCTGCCAAGAGAGGTGGCCCAGAAAAGGAACATGAAAGTGGGACTCCAGCTAAGATCTTTCTCATGTCATTCCTCCAAGAACACATTTGTTTTCTTCAGACTTTCAAATCCCAGGATGCAAGCACTAAAGGTCTCCCTCCTTCCTGCCAAGCCTTGTCCATATCCAGCTCCCAGTGGGCTGCCTCCATGCTGCAGGCCATGTTCCTGTAGGAAGCCCTTGACAAACTAATACAATGATTGCCAAAGAACAGATAATTTTCCAACAGTTCAAGAGAGAGTGAGCAGTAAGAAGACCTGTTAATTACTGTTTGAGTGTAGGTTTTGTCAGGGAAGTAGGAGAGAAGGAAACTGATTGGTCTGAGCTAATTTGCAGACAGAGGCCAACTGCTGTCTGTGGGCTGTGTACAGTTCACAGAGCTCTGGAATTAGATGTTCTCATGCCCTGGAGGGAACCTCAGTGTGAGCTTTGCACCTTAACCTCAGCCTGCCAAGCCACATCCAGAGAGACAATGCTTTCTTTGGGTCTTGGTTTTTTTCAGAATGAGCATCCCTGCCCAGCTTTAAGCAAATCTCTTCATTCATCTCCAGCATTGCTGCTCAGAGAGCTGCAGCAGAGCAGGGTGTAGCCTGCTCTTGTCAGCCATTCAGAATGTAGAATTGTGCAAGTACATTTAATCGATAAAACCCCTGTAACTGAGAATATGCAGAGACACGTCACAGCCCCTTTGGAGAGAATCTGTGGGAAGTTTATTGGTGCAAGAAAGGTCAATGTCTGAGAGGCAGAAACTGAGTAAAGTTGTCTTAAGGAGGATGGTGATGATGACTAAACAAATAAGCTACAGACATGCACAGTGGCTGAAGGTGTCACTGGCTTTTCATTGTTGTTGTTCAGTAACACCAGTTGGGATCAGGATGCCCTGAACTCAGCTCTGCAGGCTGTCCTTGCCCTGATGAGTTTACAAGCTGCGAAATCAGGTTCATGCTGACTATGTTTAAAAAATGTGGACCTAATAAATTACCAGGTTCAAATAATTTGCATTCCAGTGGGGTAAGGGAGCTCCCAACTTGCTGGATGCTGACACCAAATTTTTCCTTCCTGCAGTATCAGTAATGGGTGTAAGCCCAGCCCCTTTGTGCTATCTACAACAGAATATTTCCATTTCTTGAGTGACACCAGATTTTTTTTTATCATCAGGCCTTTTAACAAGACTTCTGCTAGTTCTTTCTAATGGCTCCTAACTGTACTAATAAGCACATTGTGTGAAATGTGGCATATTATATGGGCACAGTAGATGAGGAGCAGCAAACCAGCCAGTGTGAGTGTAAAGTTTTGTTGCTTTCAACTTTTTCATGTTAGAAAATATCTCATGTGAACCTAGCTTAAAAAAAAAAACCCAAACAACCAAAACTTATCAACCATGTAAGAATCACACATTTAGTTTAGCTTCAATATTTGACAAAATTATGAGGGCTGACTAATCAATGGGAGCATGGTTTCAAACTGAAACAAACTCATTCACTGAATACAAACATTCCTGACTTACCCTCCTGTGAGAGGAGAGCTGAGCCCTGTGGAGCCTATTATAAAAGACAGTTTGATGGAATAGGCTGAAATAGCAAGATTTATAAATAAAAGAAGATCAAGACAACTGTACATAAAACAGCCCAGACCAAACTAACCTAATTACTCTCTATGGTGAGGTCAGTAAGAGAGCTGATAAAACAAATGTGGATGACATTTCTATCTGTTTAGACATTTGAAAGCTGGTGATAAAAATCCTCTTCCAAAAGGCTGGACTCTTTGGCTGCTCAAGCTGCATGAGAAGGTCCTGTGTGTTGAAACAGAGATGAGCAATGAGGAGGTCCTTCTTGTGGTCACCAGGTTCTTACAGGGGTAGGTCACTTGCAAAGATCCTCAGTCACAGTTTCCCAGCTCCCCAGTGACTAAGAGCGAGGCTGCATGCAAAGGAACAGTGAGTTTTCTGACACTTATATCAAAAATACTGCTACTTTCAAAGAGCCTGCTAGACAATTCCTTTTAAAAGCACAAAATATGTGAGGGGAATGGGCTAGAAAATGGTTGATGTGAGGTAAAATGGGAAAAGGCGAAATGGAACCCTTGAAAACCCTAGGGTCACACATCTGGCAGTGTTTGGAGGGTTCCAGCACTCTCTGGGGCTTGGGATCCTTGTTGGCAGGAGCTAGAACAGATCATGAAAAGAAGAAAACGTATTTCTATAAAGGTTCAGCCATGATGTTGCGAAGCCTAATCTTAGCCTTGTGTGCAATCTTTCATACTCACTTTGGTTCAATGATTAAGAGCACTTGGACATTGAGAGCAAAAGGGGCAATTTGCCCTGCCTGAGAGGGTATGTGCAAACACCCCTGTGCCACTTGAGTCTGTGGCACCAGCTTTTCTCTTGTTGGTGTTTCAATATTTTATCTTGCAGCTGAGGGCAGAGGGATAGGAATGTGCACACAGCTCAGACATGCAGGGGTTTGTTTAGTCTCCACAACCTTTAATTTGGAGAAAGAGCGTGCATGCACAGCATTGAACAGGAATGTCTGCCTCCTAACCAGCTCCATGCTTATATGAGCCACAAACCTGGGTAGGATTTAAGAACAGATCAGTGTCTCTGATATATCACTGTCTCTGTAGAGCTGCCAGATGAGACTGGGACATAGTAGGCCTCCAGTTCATTTCCAGCTGGCTAAAAAATCCTCTCAGATGGAGTTGACTTGCACAGCAAAATTAACCTGGTCTGGTTTCAGACCAGTATCTTAAAGGCATACAGATTTTCTACTACCCTTTGAATCACCCAGTCCCCCCAACAGGGAACTTTAATGCCAGTGCAGCATCTGCTGTAGAATATTTATATTCAGGGCTTCCTGTGTGAAGCTCTGGATGGATGTGATTACTGAATGTTTTGGAGAAAGGACAGTTTACTGCCTGGGTTTTATTTCCAGCTATTTTGTATTTCTATGCAAGGAGCTTATATGCCATGTTGTAAATGGCTGGTTTTCTTGTATGATGTCTCTTTTTTTTCTCATTCTCTTAATGGGCTTCTTGCTAAAACTGACGTTTCAGTAGCATTCCTATTATTAGTTATGATGCCAGTAAATGGCGGTCTCAGTAGTGGGTGAAATTTAAATTGGGTTTGAAGAGCATTCAAATAATTCAGCGCTTTACGTTCATTTGGTTGTTCAGCTTGCACAGTGTATGATTTAGTTATTCACATTTTAGTTACTGTGTTGATGTTGTTTAGCAAAGACCCTGTTTTGCCTGGGACTCGACTACAGCTCTCAGGCAGCCTAATGTTGTTTACTGTAGCTAGCATGAAACTAATGTTTTGTTCTCCGAGTTCCTGTTTGATGTTATAAGCCGAGTCACACTAGCTAGTGCAGGAATCATTTCCATTTTGCTTTGTACTGTTCACATGAAAAACAGCTAGTAGTGGAAAAGGACCTATTTCTGAGCATAAATGATAGGTGTACTTTGCTCTGTTGGGAGTTTGTAGTACTAGAGTGTCTCAGATATGGCTTTACTTTCCATTGCAAAGAGTTATCCTAAACTGCAGTGACTGATTTGAAACAGGATACAGAAGACTAAGCAATCCAAATCTGCGTTGTGAAAGAAATCTGCAAAGTTTACACCTTTCCCTTAGACATCATCAGTCATTCTATGAGAAATCCTGACTCGGAAGAAGTTTTCATAACAGAGACTTGTATGAATCTTGGTAAATATCTCCTTGTAAAGGATAAGCTTGGTAGTAAATACTAGTCAGAGTTGTCTAGAGGCACCAGTATTCTTAGCTTGTATTTCCAGATGTTGATGGTAACTCAGTGCGTTTATTTCCTCAGCTGTTAAATAAGGACATAAATTACCATTATCCCAGGCCAGCCTGGGACAAGTTCCACTCAGATGCTGGCTTTGTCAGACCCAGTCAGCTCCCATCAGTTCCACCTCTTTCTTAGATGTATGCCAGGGGTTTCATCCAAGACCCTGCATAGCTGAGGCAGCCAACACAGGCTGATGTCAGCTGGAAGCTGCAGCAAGCTCTGCTCCTCTGACTGGTGACTTGAGTGAACGAGCAGGGAAGGTTCTCCTTGTAAGGAGATGCCACCACAGCACAGTTTAGTGTCACCACATCACCTGGTGCTGGCATGATGGCAGTAACTCGTGACGTGGCTGAGCAGTGCCTGTTTATGAGATGGAGCAGTATCTCGGGACAGCATCCAGTCATCTCTGTATGTAGACTGCATCCTCCTGTCAGGTTTGAGACTCACCTGGATCTGGATGCTAGATTATACACTCTGATGTACACATGGGAAGCACAGAATGAAAATAATTGAGCCCAAATGATTGCTCACCTTGGCATTCAATCCCATGTATCTTCTTCTCTTATCTGAACAGAAGCTTGAAACAGAAAAATTAAATACCATGGGCCAAATTACTCTTTTATGTGTATGTAAATCAGAATGAATTCCAGTGAATTCAGCAATAGGTAAATCATCTGTCTGCAAGAGCAAAATCCCACTCCAGAAACATTGCAAAGATTGGTTTTAACCTCTACATTAGCACAAAGGATATCCCAAGCTATTAATAGGATGCATTCATTTTTGCCCAACAGCCTAATTAAGAGCTAACTCATACTTGAGGAAAAAAGGAAGCAATTTGATTTACAGTACCTCATGTGATTAAATCACCAGGGAAGAGAAAAAAGGATTTGAGACGGAAGGGGAGAGTTTTAAAACGTATAATTTGTGAAGACTGGAATCTCTTTCTTCTTACAACCCTTTTGCCCCTGTGTTCATAGCTTAAAGAGGATTCACTGACTTTTATTTATTTGCCTAAACTACTGATTTTTCATCTTGCAGGGTGGCTTCAAAATCCAATGTGAACTTTTTAAGGCACCTAATGATCCATTCTATTATCCCCCAGGACAACGCTAGTTCCAGTGATTTCATGGGGAACTGATTCGGAAAATACCCTTTTTCTCTCTTGCAGTCTCCCAGGCCCTTGACTCATGTTGATATCTGGATGCCTCTTTTCTTTGCAACAGTATGGTTGTAGCCACCAGTCAGCAAACAGACCTGGGTTGAGGGTTGATTGGGGGAACAGATTCACACTGTGTAGCCCAAAAAAGGTACCTGTGGAACAGCTCAATTTCTGTGCCAAAAACGAGACCTCATTGTCAGGTAGTTTTAAAAGCAGTTCAGATGCACATGATTCCTGCCCTTCTATCTAAGCATATAATACTGCCATTTTTTAAAAAAAAGCCCTCCTTATTGATTTTCATTTTGCGATAAACATACTTACAAACTTAGATGGACTTGAGAAACTGTGAGCCAATTCCAACAGAAAGTATCACGGGGCTTATAAAATAGAGTGTTCCCAGATACTGTGGTTGAACTAATAAAGGAGCAATTCAGGATACAATAAAGCTTTGCAAACTTTGGCCATCAGCTTCGGTCAGAAGTTTCACATACGTGAACTTCCATTTGTGAATCATGCATGTGATGACAGTAATGTTTTTAATCTGTGCATCTCAGTGCTTTGGAGGTGTCTAAACATTTTACTGACTGAAAAATTGTGGCACTATGTAACCAAGGGATTTGCCTAAGGAAAGACAGATAATTTCTGATATAATTAGGGCTAGAAATAAAGTCTCCTGATACTCCTAGCTTAACCATTAGACCTATTATCTCTCATAGCCTAGCATAGAGAAAATATTACAGCAGAACTGCTACACCCATTCTTCCTAAAAGAGCACTTCCAGAGCCTAATCTTATTCTGCACCTATCTGGAGTGTCTCTTTCAGTTCCTTCTCTAAAGGATCAAGGATGGAATGGAAATTGAGATCCTTTCTCTTTTTCAAATCCTGTCTTTCTCCCCTCTATTCCACTACAAGCCAAAGGCAGCTCAGGCTGGTTTGAAGGCAAAAATATGTCAATCACACTGAAAATTCCACTCTGCTTCCCTGAACCCCAGGCAGGACAGGATATTGCTGCCCTATTGCAGGAATGATCTAGCACACGGCACAGGAAAATGGTTTGGGTTCTGCAAAAAAGATTGCTACCAGAGCAGAAAATCCTACAGCTTTACTAAACTATGAATCTGGCCAGAGACTTTTTGGCAAGGTGGGACATATCAAGAAAGAAAATAATTAGCTGTCTAAAGGAAAGTAGTAAATATATTCTCACCTGAATGCTTATTTTTTGTTTCCAATTTTTCCACGTCCGTGACCTTTCCTTTCATTGCCAGCACCATTACTTAATTTTGCCTGTGTCCAGCACGCAGGCTCTCCCGTCAGTTTGATGCATAGACCATGCTATGGCTGGTTGTGGGTGGCAGGAGCACTGGAGAGGGAAGGTGTGATCGGGCTGTGCTTGTTTTTCAGCGAATATCACTTGGGTGCTTTGCTTTCAGCAGTGGGGTGACACCCAGCAAAAGGTGGAATGTGGTTAGGGGACAAGAAAAGCAGCTGGGGTGGTTAAATACGGAATACATTCACCATTGTGTGCTGATAACCTGTATGTGGCTTTATCTTTTCGTTTCTCTTTGATGTCCCCCTTGCCCAGGACACAGGGGGAGGGCCTGATCCACCACTGCTCTCAGTGCCCTTCTTGCTACGTTTGACACTTCCGTCCTGCCAAGCACCTGCTACATTAAGCCTATGGGCATGCATGAATCATGGGCTACCTTGGCCAGAATTCCAGGAGCTGTGGCAGATGCCTGTCTTCTGGAAAACTGTCACAGCCACCCACAGCTCATGGAAGAATTAACCTTGGGAGATGCATGGAATTGCATTACAGACATGTGCAGTGCGTCTCCTCCAGCTGTGTTAGTGTCCAGCATCTCCTTTAGAGGAAACATCTTCTGGGAAGCACCTCTTTGTGGGCTCCTTGCTTAGCCCACATTACAAGGTGTGCCTCAGAGGTGATCTGACCATTTTTTCAGTGTTCTCCTTGGAATATTAACATGGAACATCACGGCAATATGTTGTAGCTGCACACACTATGATTCACCATCCTTTAGCTTGGAAGTAGGGTGCTCCTCGATCTCTTTTTCATTTTTCAGTGTTTGCTGGAGCTGCCTGCTTTTGCTCTAATGCTAACTGGGATTAACAGGCCAGAGATATTTTCCTGTCATTTTGGAATAGCCTGATTGGTAGCACTGAGAAGATCAAAATGACACAAGAGACAGAGACTCTTGCTTTAAGGGAGTATTTCAGATGCGGGAACAGAGAGGAGGGGAGAAATGGAACACTGGGGAGGAGAGAGAAAAAAGGAGAGAGAATTTGGCTTGGTAGAATCAGGGAGACTGCAGGAAAGATCATGGGGATTTGAGGAAAGACAGGACTGTCACCTCATCTTTGGACTAAAGAGCTCAACAGGGCAGGTGAGAAAAGAGAAAGATGAGTAATTGGATGGCAGTGAGAAAAGAGAAAGAAAAATGAGTAATTGGATGGAGGACGCAGAGTGTGAGGATACACCTGCAGAGGAAAAATAAAGAATAAGGAAAAAGTATCTTAAAATAGAAAAGAATTCACAAAGTTTAGTTTATATCACAATATCAGTAGGATCATACTGCTTTGACTTCTATGGAATAAGTAGCACTACAGATTTGGATTGTTCAAACACTGGATGTTTAGGGGCCACCTGCATGTGGCCAGAAAAGGCGGCCGTGGCCACGTTAGAATGTGTCAGTGGTACTAAAATATGCATGGTGAGAAAGAAAGCAAGCTGGCTTGTACATAGGGAACAGCTGTGCAGAAACTGTCTTTGTAGCTCTGTAGAGAACCACCAAGACCTCTGTTCGGGAATGCAAAGAGTCTGCTTTGTAAACCCAGGAACAGAGGCATGTTCTGATTTAGGGCTACTGCAGTTCTGCCTTGATGCTTACCACTTCTACCTCGAGGGGAAAAAAACAAGTGCCAGAATGATTTAAAGACAGAATATCAACCCACACTGCTGCAGGCCTGCTTTCCACATTTTGTTGCTTTTATAGTTTTAGCTCTTGTTCCAAAAGAAGGACTTCTGTGTGCGTGTGTCTCTGTGTGTGTGTGTCTTTCCTTCCAAAATTCACATGCACAACCAATGACTGAAATCCTCAGGAAAGGTGTTAGTAGAGATTTTCAGAAGTTTGTGAAGCATACCACATCTCTTACCTTTCCCCCATTAAAAAAGCAGCACTTTGTAGGGAAAATTTCCTTGTCTAACTTGATTTTCTTTGTCGCTTTTCTTTCAATCATTTTCATTCCAGCCAAATGCAGAAGGGAGAAGACAATCTGGAATGTGAGGCACACCTCTTCACAATTGCAAGACCTTTGTTCAGCCCCTCCTTTGCTACAAATGTTTGATGTTAGGAAAATCGCGTTAGGTGCCCCACATCTCAGTTTCCTAACTGTAACGTGGGAATTACACTTCATGTTATCTCGGAAGTGGTGGGAAGATAAATCTGTTAGAGACTGTGAGATGCTCAGACATTATGGTGTGGAGATGAACATTAGGCAAACATGCAAACTGGAGGCCTCCAGATCCCTCTCCATGGATTTTTTTCAGACCCATATCTGGCAAACAAGTATCACATTCACAACCCCAAGGGAGGAGACACAAGTCCCAATTTCTGAGTGGGTCTTTAAACTGATGTGGAAGTTTAGGATGAAGGCTGTAGCGTGGCAGTAAAAGAATTTGGCTTTATGGGCAAAGAAGCACAGAGCAGTGCCAATGTCTTTATTTGAAAAACTCCCTGAGACATAGCTAAAACAGATTTTCTGTAAAATCTGTTGCATTCACAACTACAGAATGTTATGATCTAGCACAAAAGTTTTTATAGCTACTCAAATATAATAGAGGAATCCCAGGCTCAGGCCTATAAAACCTTTTATAGAAAAACCCTCCTTTAGAGATTTCCTATGTATAATTCCTGCAAATCGGCAGCTATTTCGGTATCAATTGGGCTTTTAAACGTTGTGCAGGAACGTTGGTGAACTGTTCTGAGCACAATCAGGCCTATTTGATTATCAGATTATTATTTTTTCCCTATAATTGAAATCTAATTAAAATATTGTTTGGGGGGAAAATTTGGAAACACACGGATGAAGTTTAAATAATTACCAGTCACAGGTTTAGTTGCAGAGCAAAGTGCTTTTTTTATAACGTGCTTCTTTATTCTGTCTCCCAGCTATGTTGCAGCGTGCTCTTTGCTGTTTTACAAGCTGTAACGTACAATGATGGTCATTACTATTCATAGATTCATAGAATTTAAGATTGTAAAGGATGATAAGATGATCTAATCCGACCTCCTGCTTAGCAAAAACCAGACATTTCATCCAGTTACCCTTGTATTGAGCCCAGTAACTTGTGTTTGACAAAATTGGATCTTCCAGAGAGACATCTACTCTTGATGTGAGGAATTCGAAAGGCAAATAATTCCTGGATAGTCCTTCCAGTATTTAATCATCCTTACAGTTAGAAAACCCTCAATTCTGCACCTTGTTTCTAATTTGAATTTTCCGGCTTTAAATTCCAGCCATTGGTTCTTCTAATATGTCCTTTTTCCACTAGATTGAGAAGCCCTTTAAAAACCCCTGTGTTCTCAGGATAAAGGTACTTATATGATCTAATCAAATCACCTTTAGGTCTTCTGAATTTAATAATAAGAAAAATGTATTTACTTTGTAGCAGCACTTACTGGCTGCAATCACAGAGCAAGGCCCTGGGGAAGTGACAGTTTTTAGGGCTCAGTTTTTAGGAAACTGGGGTTCACTCCTCCTGTGTCACAGATTGCTGGCATGTCCTTGGGCATATCACTCAGCTCCTTTGTTTCATATGTGCTCACCTACAAGATGGCACTACCATGAGTGTATATATACCACAAGCACATATTCCTCCAGTGTAAAATGCTGGGGGAACAGTATTAGTCTCTGTGCTGAGCACAGGAGAAGCACTCAATAAGATGACAATCCTAAATCATTGTCCAACTGAACAAAAAAACCCATCTCATGTTCAATATGGGTCAAGGTTGAGTATCTCCTGTACTGAACTCTGAAACAAGTGCTGATTCCTGTTGTGCAGTAACCATGTTTTAAATTAGAGCAAAAGTGAGGTGTGACTACATTAGGTAACTGAGTGCAATGCTGTGTGACTTGCTACGCTGCTGACCTCAGCTATTTTACCCTCACATCATGCAGAAGTACCATTTGGATCCCAAAGATAAATGATTCGATGGCAGGTGATGTGGGCTTGAGCTAAATTGACTGTCTGAATGCTCCCATTTTTAGTTTTTGCCACACCAGGTCTACTTTGAGTGCAGGTACAGGTAAAAGCTGGAAGAAAACTCTGTCTTCAGCTGTCCCAGCAGCCTCCAAAGTGATTCTGGGAGGCTCCATTTTACAAGCTGCCCATCAGCCCTTTGGCAATGAGGCTAGGTCTTTACAGAGCTGGAAAATTTTGCAGTCCCAGATTACACTTTGCATGTCTGCACTAACAGCAAAAAGGAAAACAAAATTCTTAAGTCAACAGGCAAATCCCAATTACAGTTCCAGAGCAGGTTTCCAGTCATGCCCAAGGCTTTTGTAATGTGAATATCATCCAGAGTGATTGTCAGACCCGCCAGTTTGAGATGGTACGTGTAGTTCATAGACTGGCTAGAAAAGATGTATAGTGCAAAATGGTAGCACTGAAGGAATTGATTCCAGTTGTGGACTCAGATCAAGCCTTTGCCTTGGAAAAGTTTGGGCAAAGAACCTGTATGCTTCCCTAAATGTACACTGTGGACTCTAATGTCAGGCCAGCACAGGCCCTGAAACATGCAGGCAAGCGCCCCATGGAGACAGCTGGGAAAGGATTTGGGAATAGTTTTAACCTTGTCCCTGTGCTGTTTCCCTTTCCTGTCCACATTAGTACCCGCAGAAAAACTCTCTGCTTTTACTTGCAGGTTCTTATTTGCTCTGGATCAAAAACTCTGCAAATATCCATGATTCTGTTTCTTTATTTCTCAGGCTTTTGAAAACAATGTGTCTTTCCATGACTTGTGGTAGGTACAACAGTTACTTCTTGTGCTTTTGTCAATGGTAAGTGTATTCTTTTCTCCTCTTTCTGAAACAATGACATCTGGCATCAAGCAACTCTATACATCATTAGCTGAGGAGCTCAGTGTTTAAGAACCTGGAAAAAGAGCAAACCTCTGAAGTCAGGATGTGCATTAGCTGTTATCATTTGCTCACTCTTAATTACCACTTCCCCTTATTTGTCTCTCTTTAATAGTATGCCAACAACATCTTCTAACCTCTCACTCAGCAACTGATTTGTCAAGACTATAGGTATCATTTACTCCAGCATTTACATGTTTAGCCATGGGGGGCAAAACTGCACTAGTAATTACAAAACTGTGAATCTGGACTAATTCCATGAAAGGCCTTCAGGTTTAAATTGACAGATTTGTTCTGCTGACTACCATTTGTACACCAAGCCAGGTACTTGTGCCAATCTGCCTAAAGTTGAAGCTTGTGTCCTGGGACACTGACTGCCCTTCATGGTCAACCCTGAGCAGAGCTGTGCTCCCTTAGGCAGGCTGGAATCTCAACTGCCCATGAGGAATGCAGAGGTGCTTCACTGTAAATTGCTAAGAGGGGGAGAAGAGTATCCTTGCTAATTCCTCTGGTCACTCGGTCTGCACAGAGGGGATGTGCTTTGCCAGGACAGTGTGGATGACTGTCCCTTTTCATCAAGGTACTGCATGAAAGTAGAGGCTGAGGAAGGCCAAACTTGGCACAGCTGAAGGACTAAGGAAAGAAACGTCCATGCAGCAGTTACTGACTGCAAAGGTTTGCATTTTTCCTGAGAAATGATCAGTCAGGGAAGAGTTAAACTCACACCTTCTCTAGCATCCACCTGCATTTGCAAATAAATCAGCCATAAGAACAACTTAGACAGCCTCCTCCTACATGGCTTCTCCACTAAAAGA
The DNA here is from genome assembly GCA_013398015.1 of Oreocharis arfaki. NCBI lineage: Eukaryota > Metazoa > Chordata > Aves > Passeriformes > Paramythiidae > Oreocharis > Oreocharis arfaki. The sequence goes on along the minus strand of VZRR01009643.1, from coordinate 203,664 downwards.
CGTGGGAGAACGGCAGTGGTGCTGCCTGTTTTGCTGCAACCCTGTCGGTATTTCAGGTATTGTGCCGAATTCCACTGGGTCCTGTGTAGATTCTGGTGCTTTCAGAGCAATGTTAGGCTGATTCTGAGAACCTACACCGACATATCACAAGCTGCTCTGCTGGGGATGGCTTGAACTCCATGTTCAAGCCCCTACATTTGTGGCTTGGTGGTGCTTGGTGCTGCAGGTTAGACAGTGTTTCAAACAGGCCACAGTGTAGCAGCACCTGCTGCAGAAAATGTGAAGGATAATGTACATAGCAATGCTGTCCTCCCTGTCATTCTCAACAGAATACCAGCTGGAAGATGATTCCACTGGTTTACTTCCCTCCCTTTTGGGACAGCACTGATCTTGGAAATTTTTGCCATGTAAGGTGTTTATAATACATTTTTTATACAGGTTCTGGATGTGAATCTCTCCTATGCGGAGCTTGGAAATTAAACTTGCAGCATTTTTAAGGGTGGCAGTAAAAGGAAGCTGCTGATAAATCCGTATACATATGTGCCCCAGTAAAAGGGGTTTGTCTGGCTGGTGACAGGGATAATCTAGCAGCACACAGGAGTGAATCAACACTTTTTTGTGCCATGTTTCTTGGCTTATTCCATGATTATGCCCCTTCACATTTAAGACTGTTTCCAACCAGCTTCCTACTAGCCAGCCTCTCCATGTATGGACTGCAAAGATTGCAGCAACAAGTACTACACAGTCAAAAACATCTGAAGTAGCAAAACAAAACAACTTCATAGAACTAAACCAAAACATCCATCTCAACAGTACAGGGCTGTTCTTTACAAACAAGGACATAGCAGGCGAAGCTTTACTGTTAACAAACCCAAACAGCCACATTTGAAAGTAATTGCTTGACATCTAGAGATCTGCTCCTAGCCTAAGACCACAAGATCAAATTTTGCTCTGAAGGTTATTGGTATCAAACAAAACAATTGTAAGTACTGTTATTGGTACCAAACCAAAACAATTGTAAGTATTTTGGAGAGCCACATCTCAAGGAAATAAATCACTCTCGCCGTTCCAAATGTGTCGGGTCGCTGTGCCTGTGACGGGGAGCTGCTCTGTTCACACACATGGCTCAAGCACAACGGGCTGGAGAGCCCAGCGTTGGGGCTGCTGCGTACACGTCATGCATTTGCAATTGTAGAGCAGCCAGCTGCTGGATGCCAGGCATTTGGAAAAGCACTTGATAGCCGTGCTAATACACAGTTGTGTCCCTGAGCTTTTCTTACAGGACAGAGGATCAGATTGCATAATGCAGAAAAATCCCATATTATAAAGGATATCTGGCAATGGCAGTGTTGCCTCATAGACCCTGGCTATCTTGTTGGAATGGGAACCAAAAATCTGGACCCTGCAGGCTCATGTCTTGTGTTAAATTGTATCCGTTAGACAGATGTAACCCAGGTCCTCTGGGAAAGAAAGTAGGGATGTAACAGAGAACAGAATTTGTCTTTCAAGAGTTTGGAAAGCCAAATTCCACACAATGCAGAGTGTTTACTATCTGCTGCTGACTCTGCCAGCAGAGGACAAGCTGTTTATCCTATTGTCGCTCTGTTTCCCATGTATACACTAGAGATTATCCACTTAGCACTGCTGAAACACACTTGGAGGCTGTAAATTGGAAACTTCTGGATGACAGGTCAGTAACTGGGATTTTGACTGTGCGAACCTGGATTAAACTGTGTGGCAGGTGCAGTTGAAACACAGGATGCAAAACCAGACCATGTCCTGAAGAGTGTGCAAAGCATAGTTCTGGTCTGCACGTGGTACAGAAGCTAGAGAGGGAATGCTGAAGTATTTCTTAATAATTTATTGAAGTATTAAATTACTGTGCATATTCATTTTTATGTTGAACATATCAGGTCAGGGTCTGATGTGTTTGCAAGTCCTATTTTCTGCATTCAGGAGCGGGTTTTACGGCTGAGTTCCAACATGAGTTGGGAAAATGACAGTGGCTTTCTACCTCTTCGAAAAATTGTTTCTGTGAATCAGCTTGTGCTGGAGTCAGTGCATCAGATCCTGAATGTTCCATCACTGCTCCCCTCTGAAACTCATGATGTGCCTGGATGTGACCACATGAGTTTAGATGGCAGTCTCAGTGCTCCTGGGGTACTGGGAGTCTGAGTCTGGATCTGTGTTACTCCAAAATGTTTCCTTTATGCAGCAGAAACAAAGGCTGGAGGCAATTCTGCCCATCAGCAGAAGAAAACCCCTCCTAAAAAGGAGGGCATGGAGCATTTCAGAGAAGCAACCTCTTCCTATCAAAATCCTTCCCCCTTCCCAAGCTGGAAGGCTTTTAAACCTCTGTACTGGAATCCAAACTGCCAGGAGCTCCTGTCCTGCCACTGCTGCGCTGTTACTGTGGGCAGGACCAAGAAGCTTTTTGCATCTTTAAAGCACTCGATGCCTAATTTGTGGGGCTCTTCCTCGAGAGATCTGGCCAGATCTGGCACCCTTGCACATATGACACCTTTTTTTTTAAGTTAAAGAGGACAAGGTGGTGCTACTTACACATTGCCTGGTCCCCGATTGTCCAGATTTAGGCTATCTGGGGAGAAAAGCATGTGAACGCTGTTCCTGTCTCTGCCTTTGCCAGCTGTCCCTGCCTTGCCAGTGGTCAGTCCCCATGAAGCCGAACAGCTTGGGTTTGAGTTTAGGGAAGATGAAATTATGCTGCAGCTATCCAGAAGACAGCGTTTCAAAATGCAGGCCTTCAGAAGTCCGTCTCAGAAAGCCTGCCAATTTGGGGGCTGTAGTTATTAATTCCGTTATTTTGAATTCGTAGTCTGCCCTCCTGTCGCGCTCAGGAACGCTCCTCAAAGTCACAGTATGTTTTTTAAAAAACATAGTTGCTATTATTATTACATTAAACATAACTGGAGATTCCCATACGCCGCCGTGCCTCCGGGAGGTGGCCCCGAAGGGGAACGCGGTACCCGGGCAGGAATGGCAGTGACAGACCCGCGCGGAGGATGGGAAGGAGCCGCGGGGTCCCTCGCTGCTCGGGGCGGGGGGGACCCGCCGGCGGGGCAGTGCCCGGGGCGGCACACGGGGCGGGGTTGGGCGCGCAGAGC
>VZRR01009643.1:156578-200056 GCA_013398015.1 Oreocharis arfaki | reverse complement strand
TTGCTGGAAAGCACAAACTTCCCCGGCGGGTGCCGGTCCGCAGGGCGGCTGTCGGAGCCTTAATGTGGCGAGAGGGGGAAAGACCAAAAAGGACTTATTTTCCAACCCCCCCCATCCTCGTTTCAAGCACACAATATGGTACCCACAACCGGCCGTGCCCACCGGAGTTTGAGCATAAACTAATAATAGCTGGATAGTTCCACAGGCTATCCGAGCTGGCGGGTCTTCCTCTCCCTCCCTCGGGACCGACTAAAATTGACTGTAATCTACTGAAAGAGTCGGAAAGCAGCTCGTTTGGGTGAGGGGGTGGGGGACTGGAGAGTCGCTGCAGGAAGGATATAAATAGATTTTTTTTTGAAGAAGAAGAAATTGCTTTAGAAGTTAATGTTTGGGAATATTTGCTAACAGGGATGGCTCTCTTGCCTACCGTGATAACCCTTAAACCTGTCCCTCTGCACACATCCATGGGAAACCTTGCTGAGATGTATTTTAAGAGGCTGTCATTCCCGTTATGAATTGCTGAGGTTTGTTGACACAAACCTGAAAAAAATCCAGACGATTCAAAGTAAAGGCTGACACCGTGTCCTTACAGTCTGCGTTTCTGAAGGTGGGGGAAAGATTTCAATGACATAGAGTTAATAATAGCAGTGTTGCCCTTAACTTCATGCTGCCCCAGTGGATGTGCACTGCTTCATGTCACATTTGTCTTGTCATTTGTGATTGTCTTAAGAATAGAAATACATTTCAAATATATATATATGTCATAGGAAGTATTTTTGAAAGCCTTTTAGATTAGTGTCTTTGATCTCAAAGAACGTTTTTGCAAGCATGTAGTCAGGCCTTCTGAAAAGAAGGCTTATCAGCAGAAGAAACAGTGTTGTTTATTTGGGAGAGCTGTAGCTTACTGTGTTAATATCTGCCTTCACCAAAGGCATGGTTGTTTATTCCGAAATCCTTCCCATTCAGACAGATTCCTTCTGTATTCTTTTGGGCCATGAATTCATATTTTTAAATATCCTTCACCTTTGGGAGCTGATGGGTTCCCTTTTCTTGCTGTCACGTAAATACAGAAATTCTTCAGAATAAGACCCTGAGAAATGTCTACCTACAGGGGGAGGAGAGGAAAGGGAACATGCCAGTTCTCGTCCAAGTACCACAGCCTTACGGCCTGATCCAGCATTACTCTCCCATCGACGATCTTTGCTTCTGTGAGAATGCCTAAGGAAGCAAAGGGGATTCTGTACGTGGTGAAGCACAGTTAAAGTTTGTGGGATGTTTGATATTTCAGCATCTTTTCGTGGATTGCAAGTTGTTGCATTCTCTTCTTAAGTTCACAACACAGTATCAATTTATAGAATAAATTTTTTTTGGGTACCAGTTTGTGAGTCAAAGCTGTGTTTTCTTTCTAGCTGTAGAAAGTTTAATAAGAAGGTTCCTCTACCAAGAGAGACATAAAAAGGCTTGTAAGTTGTAAATAATGTGCTTACCTTCCCTCACCCTGACTGTTATCTATGTTAGTCTAATAAACCATGCCAGCTTTTTAACCAAAGCAGTTTTATTCCAATTAACTTGGTGGGGTTTGCTAGAACAGATTTTGTACTCCCTTATCAGAGGTCCTATCAGAGTGGGTCTGATCCTGCACTGAATGAGGCAAGATGAGCAAAAACTGAAGCCACTGGCAAAGATCCATAATTTCTTGCAAATATAGAGGAATGGTCCTGAAAAGGCCGCTAATTCTGTGTGTGCCCCCGTGGGAATCAATGCTGTGTGGCTGCATGTGGAGAAGAGATGCAGAAGGGATGCAAAAACTCAACCTGACCTGGTATCTTCTTGCTTGTTTGGTTCCCCTCATGACCTGTTTTGTGAACCCAGAGAAGAGAACAGTCACGAGTGGATATGTGATGATGATGCACAGTTGCTGGGCAGTAGGTTAATGCTGTAACCTGTGGGCTGAAATGCCTGGTGAGCTCTGCCCTAGGGCTGCTGTGATTGTTTCTTGGGAAGGAAATACTTAATGGGAGTAAAGAGTGCCATGGTAACTGGCACCAAGGCTTGAACAATCCCCTGTAATTGTCTGTTCCCCCCGAGTAGCTATCTGTTTGCACCCTTCTTGTTTTTAAAGAGGCTGGATATAACTTAAATTTTTTGGGCAGATTTACCGGTTGGAGAGCCGAGTTGAGCTGCTGAGATGAGCTGCTGAATTCTTCCCATTATCAGCTAATTTTCTCCTACTTTGGACAATGCACCCTTGTGAATGATTCAGAACATTGATTAGAAACATGTTTGTCTTTGGACGTTTTCTCTGTAAATCACTGAAGTCATCTTTTACTACAGGACTCTCAAAAATGAGGCTGCTTTTTAAAGCAGCCCAGAACTGTTTCATTCTGGCAGGCAGCAGACTGAATGATTAGGATATTTTGCCTAAGGCGGGGGGGGGGGGGGGAAGAAAATAAAGAACATTTTTGATTTTTATTTTTGGTTACAATTGTATTAATTATTGTCAGCGTGTTGATTCTTGGTTCTGTCCCTGATAAATCTGGTGTTCTACATTATCTCTCTCCTCCCGGGTAGCATGGTTTTAATCATCTTATGCTGAGCTAAGGAAAGCTCAGCTCAGCCAGTTGTCCAAAGGGGAATTTCTCATTGAGATTTAAAAAGCAAAATCCCCGATTGGAACAAACCCATTGGGGCGGGCGTGTTAGGTGATGGCCACTGACTGACAAGGCTCCTTTTAGGAATCATCACGTACAAGAATGTGCATCTATGTGGGCAACGGGATTAATGGCTGTGGAAAGGAAGGTTGTTGGTTGCAGTTAATTTTTCTTTTAAATAGTACACAGAGGGATTCCTGTGGCAGCATGGTAACAACCTCTGCTTGAATTTCTGAGCTGTTTGATATGAGATGATTGAAAGCCTGGTCAGTCAGGGGAGTCCTGTACCTGTACCACCATCGCCTCACGTTAGTGGAGATTGTGCACGTGAGTGCTGGGGAATGTGGCTGCCAGTGCTGCCACTGGGGAGCAGAACAAACCCCCCCCCTTACTTTCCAGCAAGGCTTTTTGTCACTTGGACTTGAAAGAGAATTGCCATCTGCTAGAGGGTGGCGAGCCATTTGCTTCTTGTGAGGAAGCAGGTGTGTGCAGAATTGCTGCGTGTCTGCTTGGCTTCGTCGCTGCTCTGCAGGGCATCTCTGACCAGGCAGCGCACGAGAAAGGGATGTCTGCAGGGGAAAGTGCCAGCATGGGGTCCAGGATCCAGTCCTGCTTTTCCAACAGGTTTAGCACTTGTCAGATGTAGACAGGGATTTTGGGCAGCAAGCTGGAGGTGTTACCCCTGTTCCTGTCAGATAGTGAGCAGTGAAGACTCCTGCTCAGAGCAATAAGGCATGATAGCTTCCCATCACCACTGGAAGGTGGGCCTGAGGCTGCCTCTTCCAAATTAGTTGCTTCTTTGTAGCAGATTTTGATTTGTACTTGTCATTTCACCCCAAATGAGGTTAATGATGCTGGTAGTGATGGCACATCTGGGCTAGCAGGGCTTGAAATAAATAACTCTATTAGGACTGGAGGCTTTAGGGTTTGCAGGATGCCATGTAGAGGAAGCTCCTTCTCTTGTTCTACTGCCCACCTGCTGTGCAGTCAGAAAATCTCTTCCAGTTATGATTTTGATGCTTGGCATTGGAACTTGTCTGGAAAGGAGCAGAGAATTTGGGAGATGGCCCTGCTTGTCTTCTGCTGTGCTCCACTAAGCAGTGAGACAGCTCCTTGGGAGGGCAATCTACCGCGATGAGTGACTGGCAGATAATGTCCCTCCGTCCCTGTGAGCAACCTCTGTGACAATTTGTACCCAGTGGAGGCACAAATACCCAGTATCTCTGCAGCAGCCCTATGCAGGCTGTGCTTGGTGGCAGAAACCGCTTTGAGGCGTGCAGAGGCACCCTGAACTTTCCAGAGGTAAAAGAAGAACCTCACAAAAAGGAACAAATGCTTTTTAAAAGCCATTTGCAATAGTTCTTGCTTTTTAAAAACAAATTTCTCCATTCCCGTTACCAGTCCTGCGTGCTTCCTGCTCAGTTCTCACATGGGGAAAGAGCAGAGCATTGCTGCTTTTTTGTCTGTGACACCTCAACACCGTAACCTGCCTGCACTCATCCCCTTCAAGATTGTGGTTTCAGGAGTTTGAGTTTTTCAAGTGCATACATTGAGAAATTGTTAATTGAAATTCTCTTGAGAAAGCATGTGGGTTCTTACTGAAATCGATAAGACTCCTGCACGTAGACCTGAGGGTAGAAATGGGCTCCTGCTTGGTGTTTGACAGGCAGAGTTCAGGAGCTTTGTTGTAAAGAAGCTTTGTGTGTGTGTGTGCAACAGCCCCTGAAAAGCTGAAGGTGGTTACGGAGGCTCTGAATGGAAAAACCTGGACGTTTATCCTTGAAGGAGCTTCCTGGCGCTTGGCTTCAGGAGCCACCAGAGCGGCTCGCGAGGGCTTGCATGCTGGGGCATCTCCACTCTGCTACACCATACACGTGCCCACGCTGTACGAGTCAGGCAAGGCTTTTTTCAGTCAATGAAATACTCAAGTGGGATGAAATAAAAGCAAAAGTCATTATCAAGCAATATACTTGAGTGAAATGTTCAGTAAGAAAGGACGGTATCCAAATGCTTCGGTATTTACTTTTCTAGGAGCCTCTTGAAAGCAAATTGTGTTTTGTTAGCAAAATTATTTTTCCTCTCTGGGGTGTTGGTAGTAGTTTGTTGTTTTAGAGCAGTTCCTGTAATCTAGCCTTCATCCTTAAGTTTATTGTTGCTGGGTTGCATGGGGAATGGAGTTGTACAAATTGTTGTTACTGGAGAGTCAGTTTCTGTCAACAAGCTATTGGCATGGTTTTCTTTAGGCTGAATTGTTTGATCTTTTGGAGAATGCATGAAGATTTTCTTCGTAACTTTGACAGTTTTCCTACAGCCCTTCCCATTCCGTCTCAGCCATTATCTTTCGGTCATAAATATAATGAGAAATAAAAGGTGTTTATGCAGACCAAAGGATTCATTCTTCGTCTGTAAAGCGAAGTGTTTCTCGCATTGACTGATGCGCGAGTGATCGGGATCTTTAACCAGATGAGCTTGTGACGGGTGAAAGGGCTGCAGGGCGAGAGACACGAGGATCTGAAGGCAGTCAGGTCAGACAAAGGGTGCACGGTCTGTGGTTTCTCTGTCTATTCATTAACTGATCGCAAGGTCGTTATCCTTGCTTGTGATTAGGCTGCCGTGCCACCTCCTCGGAAGCTGCTTCTCAGTCTGGCGGGGGACGGTGCAGGAGCTCTTGCACAGCACGGCTTCTCCCAGGGCTACGTGAGACTGCCTTTCGGGAGAACCAGGATCAATTCTCCTCCCGCACGTCTAGTTGGGACTGAGAACTCCAGAGGAGATAATTGCTGACAGCAGTCAGATTGGGTGCTAAATGCCATATAAACCATCTAGGTCAATAACGATGGTAAAGCCCTGGGCACAGTTGTCAAAACAGCAGTTGAGTTTGCCCATCTCTTTGTGCAGCGACACCACCGATTGTGAATGGAGTTAAAAGCAAGAAGCACAGGATGCAACATGATTTTTAGCTCTGGTGTATGGCAAAATCCCTGAAGTTCTTGCAATGAAAAGGAGATCTATAATAAGAATGTCTCTTGCCTGCCTCGACCTTGTTCCTCCTTTCATTGTCCTTGAAGAGTGGGGATGGAGTTGTGCTTTCCATGGACTAGGCTGGAGCTACTTCTCAACCAGTGGGTTTCTGTTATGAGTCCCCTGAAGCCCTGGGTAGACTTTGGGTTTCCTTAGCTTCTGGTGGTGTGAAAACTGTTCTACCCTTTCCCATAGTGACACTTGGGGAATTCCTGAATCAATATGGGTTGTGCCTAAAGTGAGTATCACTGTGATAGAAAACCCGGAGTGATGGATTACAAAAGGCACGTTCATTTACCTGACAAAGGTTGTCTATCTTGAATTATTTATGAGGTTTCACAGCACACTAGTAAATTTTGTAAAAGCAATGGAGTCCTGGTAATGTGAGCCTCTTCACTGCAGCTTCCGTAGTGGAGTTGTTCTGAGGAGGTACAGGAGGTGGGGGATGGAGGAGGAGGAGGAAGAAATAGGCAGCAAGTGGAGGGATAGAGAGAGACTGCTGTTTTCATGTGCAAATGATGAGGTGTGCAGAGCAATGAAGTGCGAATTAGTTAGATCATGCTGTGCATTGGAGCAAAAATCTGTGTAGTGTTAGAAAGCAGCCTATGCTTCAGGGAAGGGTGGGGGGTGGAAAGGATGGGGAGTACAGACACAAGGACAGAGAAAGGTGAAAATCTCATGACCAAAATACTGGCTGCTTCCCGTCTGTAGAAATGCTGTTTGCAGGGGTAGTTTGGTTAAAGTACATACTCCTAAGAAAACCTGGTGAGGTTTTCTTATCCGAGTTCCAGTAAAAGAAGGCTCAAGCCAGAGCTGGCCAGGCTTTTCTGTGTGGCATTCAGCAACTGAGAGGCTTGGAAGCGTGCAGAACACGTGTTTGTGGACCAGAGAGGTTTGCTCAGGATAACCTGGAATATGTGTGTCCACGGGAGCATTAACTCAGTGTTGTCTAACACGGAGAGCGAGGGCAGTAAGAGTCGGGGTCCTGGCAGCAGTGTGTGGGCTTGCTTCAACCCCTGCTGCAACACCATTTCAGTGCTAAAAGTCAGTGCTGCAGCAGGCACAGCACAGGTTCGCGGTGGGGCTGCCACTGTGCACCTGATTTGTTGGTAAATAGAGCCTGCCCCGTGCCTTTGGGCTTCCAAGCCTCTTGGCCTTGCAAGCACAAACTTAGCCCTTAAACGGTCAGAAGTGTTGTATCCATCTCCGTTGAAGTGACAAATAAGGATGTGATTCTCCTTATAAATACCAATGCCTCTCAACTCATAACAGAGCTGCGTCCTGAAACTTTTGTCACAAGCTGCCAGTTTGCTGTCAGGCTCTGTTTCTTCTCCAGTGGGCACTTAATATTCTGCAGTCCAGAAGAATCGTGTATTTGAAGTCTGAGTTCACATTCATTCTCCCAAACAGGAAAGCAAAACAAGGGGCATATATCTAAATAATTTTCAGAGCTCACCTTGTATAAGCTACTCACCCTTCAAAAATACATAAAGCTCTCACTGATTTAATTTCTGTTGAACCAGAGATATTCTTGTATTTGAATTCTCACATATATTAATTTTCATGTAATAATATCTCTCTATTGTGGTTAATAAACACTTTTTGTACAGTATGAATCAGGGAGGGTCATGAATGCAGTGCCTTGTTTGCATTTCTAACGTATGGTGGGTTTTACAGGCAGATTTTTGGCAGCTGTAACATGAACACCAAAATAGAGACAGGCTTAAGCCAAGCGAAGCACCTAATGTTCAACTTTATCAAGTGTTGAAGATTGAGTCAGATTCTGGGCTGTGAGTGGTTGAACGTCTTTTTATTGCTCCATAACGAACTCAGCAGACCCAGGAGGAACCAAAGTGCCATTTCCTCATGTCTGAGGTAGTCTTGTAAATTAGAGGTCTCTGCTAAGTGTTCACTGTAGTGTCACATTCTTGGGATCAGTGTGTGTGGGAAGTATTGTGTGGGCTCACGTGCTTCCAGTACCTCTGCAGGGAGAGGGATGCCCCTTGCCCATGTAAATTTAACCTTCTGCAGCACTGTGTCCTGCACACCAGGGGAAGAAAAGGGTGGAAGAAAAAGCATTTAATTATTCAAGGCCTGCAAGCTGAAAAGGGTTTCAGGACAGTGAGCTAGGCATGCGTCAAAGCTTCATGGGCACTCCTCTGCTTTCTCCTCCTCCTCTGCCTGCTCTGGGGAGGAGGGTAGATTACATGAGTATGAAAAAAAAAATCAATATTTTTCTCTTCATGCAGCTCTTATTTTTTATTTATTCTGGTTTTGTTGGCTGGGAAGTCTTAATAATTGTTGATCAGTGACGAAACTGATGACATTATTTTGCCTCCTACAAATAACAGCACTTCCAAGAGCATAGACCAACAGGGACCCTCTCTGTGCATAGGGATGCTTTCATGCCCCCCCTTGGCTGAGTGCTGTGGGATTTCTGATTGAGCCATTCCTGATTTTAGGCTTGATACAATGCAGAAAAATTTGCTGTTGTCAAGTCTTGTGTGCTGTACTCTGCTATATAGGTTTAAAAGCTGAGAATTGTCAAGAAAATTTTCAAGATGGTGGGAGAAATTCACCCTTGATGTAACGATGCTGTGGGATTATGCCAGGGATAACTTTCAGGCTTTTGTCTTTTAACTTTTAAATATGGTGGTGGTTATGGTTTCTTCTGGTGGGATTTTTACTGTGAGGTGGAGAAAAGAAATGCAGCTAACACATCTACTGTCTGCTGGTGCTTTGGTCTCAGGTTCTAAATAACCCCATTTAGCACCTGCCCGCCTGTTTGACCCAGCAGCAAAAATGTTGTGTTGGCATTTCTGACATCAATACCGCCCTTGTACCCATCATCTTAAGGCTAAATTGAACCCTTCTGTGTCACTTGCTCCTTGCTGTGTTTATTTGTTTTGATCTAGTCTTTACTGTAGAGAAAAATCTAACCGGCTCTGTCTCACCTCAGCTGTCTGCTAGGTGCTTGGGGCTCTTTTTCATGTGAAGTGGCTCCTTCCACAGGTGAATTTACACCCTCACTTTCCCCCTGCTTCCCTGTGCTCCCTGCCCAGACATGAGGACAGAGCAGCTGGGTATGCAGGAGCTCTGACAGCCACGTTTTGGCATGAGGTCTCACTTCAGCACTGTCACTGCTGAGCTGGCTCTTACCTTTTCCCCTCTCGCAGCCCTGTCGTGCCGGCCTCGCTGAGGCCGTGTTTGCTGGAGCAGGCACAGTGTTACCAAGCCAGAGGTGAGGATGCATCCCGAAGCTGGTGCTCTGCATGGAGTGCTGCCTGTGGCAACACTGCTGTGTGAGAATCTTCTTTTTCTGCCCTTCTTCTCTTGACACCACTCCAAGTGAATCCTTGTGCTGAAAGCACTGCTGGTTTGTGCAGTTTATGAATGTGATTACGTGTGCTGAAAGCAGCCTTGCCTTTTTTATTTCATAAGGGCCTCTTAATAAATGTCTTATTTGGGGACTCAGGCAGCTGAGTGCATGGCCAGCTACCTTCTCATCAGGGAGTGGCTGCCAGACCCCATCCCATTCTCTGGAGTCACAGCTGGCTGCTGGAAGAGCAGGTTGCCAGAAAAAAAGATAGAGTGTTTTTATGGTAGTTTGCATGATACCTGACTTTCATTCTTAGTTGAATCTACTTATTGCTGTGTTTGTACCATTCCTGTTGTTCTCAGATCTCACTGGGTAACATGAGAGTTCTTGTACGTGAAGTTGCTTTCAGAGAACACCAAACAGCTGCAGAAAGGAAAGGTGTAATAAATGTACCTCTCCTTCTTATGAAGGAATATCGGAATGATTGCAGTGGGGTGAAATGGGCCCTGCTTGGGCTGCAGGTGAGATGCTCCAGCTGCATTACCTGAGGCCTGTGTTGGGGCTTGTAGTTTCTGTACTTAACAATCTATGTTGGATGAAGGATGTGCAAGGGCTGGGTGGAACTGGTGGCCAGAGCCCTGTTTCATCCTGCAACTGACAACCCACAGTACTGATCTGCAGTTTGTTGAGCTGCTCTGAAGTTTGTGAGGTTCATTGCACAAAAGTCCAGATCCCGTGACCAAAGCAAGGACTATTCCAAGTATATTGTATTTTTTGTGTCTAATTTTCCACATGAAACTAACCTTGCTTCCTCATTTGGCTTGGTTACAGTATTTATTACAATGACATTCCTCCTTCTCATTTTTTTTCTACTGCTATGATATTGAGGTTTAATATTTATCTTCTAATAGTTTCTGAGTAGCAGAGTGCTTGCATTACTGGCAGTGATGTATAGTTAATCCTGAGCACAGATAGCTGTGAGAGGTCCAGACGGACTTCAGCCCTCAGTGGCACGCTTGTGAATGAGGAAATTAGCTTGGAAATTGCTGTTTGTTAAAATTGCTTCTGTGTTAATCTTGCTGTGATACCACAGCTTCTGGCAGTATGTGGGTTAGCAAGATGGTTGTGGCCGAGAATGAGGGCAGGTTCTCACTTTAAAAGAGTCTCAGCAAAGACCTTGTCTTACACCTTTGCTCAGAGGAGGTTTACACTGAGGAACGTGGCCCATTTTTCAACTGCCAGGCCAATCTTCCAGGTGTTTTCTTATCCCCAGTTGACCTTCTGGCCTACTTTCTGTCCACTGTATGTTAAAAGGTGGCCAACCTGTCGTTCTTGGCGAGCATCAGGAGCAGAGCGTGTGTGCCTCAGGCTTGTTCCCTGGGGAGGCAGGTAATTCTTTCATGATGCCCTTGGGATTGTTCCCCCTCCCAACCCCTCACCATTGCACTGTGAGCATCTTGTCCTGCTCTCCTTCTTCCACTCCTTGATGTGGTTTTGTGCATGCACTTTGTAATAGCACTTGCATTTCCCCATTGCTCATTTTGCTGCTGAAACTAAGGCTTCAGAGACTCCAATAAGTCAGGGGTGGAGCAGGAAATGCAACCAGATCACGGAATTCCTCCTCCTGTGTTCCTCTGAATGAATCCATGCTCTTAGTTTTGGGATAAATGTTTCTTCTACTATGTACTAACAAGACATCAGGCTCAGCTGCAGGAACAGAAAACAGGGGCAGGAGGATTTGGGCTCCAAGGAAAGTGTCTGTCCCTTTCTTTGGTGTTGGGAGGTTGGGAACTGTCCTTGTGGATGAAAAGCTTCTCTGAAGGACACCGTTCTATGGCAAATGCCTGAACATCAAAGCTTGGGCAGTGCTGTTCTCTGTGCAGTCAGAGGGCAAGAGGCCTTGCTGCTGAGTGCTCAGCACTGGACTTCTCCAAATTAAATGGGTGCCCTCTGCTGCATAAGCCCTATGTTGGCTCTTTGTGCCATGTAAATTATGGTTAGGCACCTTTCCCAAGAAATGCTCTCTTTAAAATTGCATTTTTGTGCTGATGATGCACTCATTTAGAATTGGGTCTTGTGCTCATTGCCTCCTTGTGGCAAGCGCTCACCAGTGGGACCAGTTACTGGGCAAACTGTAGGGCAGTAGCTCCTGACCATCCCTTGGACATTTAACCCCTCGGACAGCACCTGAGAGACCATCTGAACATTTCCTGCTCTCTATGTGTGTCTTGGAGAGAAATTCTGGAGGCCATTAAGCTGGGTAATTTACATGCTTCTTGAGCCGGTGCCTAGGGAAATGTATTTCACAGGTAATTTCAAATCTCTTGGCGTGTGGAGGAAGTCATTATTCTGAACAGAAAGGGGCTGGTGATGTCGCCGGCCCCATTGAGATGACTGCATTAAAGACTGGGATTTTTCTCTCTTAGAGGAAAGAGTCCAAGGCATTCTATTCGTAGGGTGTTGGGATATCAGGAGTTTTTGGGTTTATTGTCAATAGCCATGTAGAAAAGCAGAAAAGAGAATTATCGCGTAAGCCTCAATTCCAGTTACACGTGAGCATATTGTGTGTGAGGGCTGGGAGCAAACCTGCTCTGGGGTACCCACTGGTGTGCAAGTTTCCAGCTTTGGTGTTCCAGTGCTGTCTTCCAAGGGCAAACATCAAAGTTAGCATCAGGAGGTTGAGTTGAAGTTTTGACTCTGCTCCCAAAAGTCTGTCTGGGTTTGAGACTACTGCTTCACCTTTGTAGCTCCATCCTTCCCCCCTGAAAAAGATGGGAAATATTTTTGTCAGACATATTAGGAGGATTTGATAGTTTACTGTTGATCCTCCTTTCATGGGGTCCTCCCGGACAGGAGGTGAATTCTTTTCAGTGTGAAAAGCTGGCTATTGCTGGAGATGGGGAAACTGAGCCTGATAGATCAGCATCCTTTCCATGTACAGCAAATCCTGCACCTTCTGAGTATTCCCAGTGTGGTTCAGGCATCTCCTTTTATACAGACTTGTATCCTTTTCAGAGGAACAGTGATACGTATGTGCTTTTTCCCTGAGGAGGGAGCAGTCTTTGTCCCAGTTGGATGGGGAGAAGGAGAGAGGAGGTGACCTGTGGAAGCTGGCAGCTTCATTCCTGCTTGCTGTTATGCTCTGGGTGATGCAGCAGTACTGGGACAAAACTGAGCTGGGCTTCATGCTTCCAGCCTGCTCCAGCACTTGTCTGGATGCCACCCTACAGCAGGAAAGGTCTTACAAACAGCTTTTAGATGTGTATCACAAAGTAGTGAGGTAATGGCATAAAATGCAGTAAACTGCTATTTATTTTTTTTTAATGCTCTCCACCCCCACCCCTTTTTTCTTTCATTGCTGGAAGGGACTAATACAATGAAGAGCTTCTGCAAATGAAGGCAACTGCATTTGAAATAACAGGGTTCTGGGTGTTTGGCTGGTGAGAGATGCAATAAGTGAGCATCGCTAAGTGCTTTATAATAACAATGATTACAATGCTCTCTTAGGAGCCAGGAACTCTCAGGTAGGGGGATGGTGTGGAGAGGGCTTGTTTAAGGTGGGGGGGTTTAACTAGATAGACATCTAGTGACAGCGATGCCCAGAAACCCCTGCAGAATGTTGCATATGGTGCTGTGAGAGGCTACTCCAGAAACCCCAGGAGACTTGGACTGACATGGTTTGAAGCTGAAGCAATGACAATGGATGCCCCTAAATAGCTTCTTGTAGCAGGGGGGTCTTTGTGGCAGAGCTTAATGATCTCTTTCCTTGGTAAGGAGAGAAGCTGTCGACACAAATTCAGCAGAGTTCTGACTAGTCAGTAGTCCTCTACCAAACTCCTGGCTTGTCTTTAAGTGATCAGATCAATCATTTGTGCTGAGTTTGTTTCTGATCAGCTGAAATCTGCCATGGACAGGGTGGATGCTGAAAGCAGTCCCCTGGTGTTAAGTGGCTGGTAAGAGTTTACATTGTGCTGTTTACAGTTTGGCCCTCTTTGTGTTTTGCTCCAGCTCTCCACAGTAGGGTGACTCTTCCTGGCAGTAGGAGCATCACAGGGTCTTGTGTGAACAAGAGTACGTTGGGAAGCTCTTTCCTGTCAGGGCCTCCAGTCAATCCTTTATTTCCTGTTTTCCGGCTGCAGCATCACATCTCCCTCACCCTTTGAGCAGCATGCTGAGGAAATGAGAGATGACTACAATGTATGTATTCAAAACTCAGTTCCAGCCATCAAGATGTGGCACTTCTTTATTATGCTTTGCCCCAAGTCTTGACTAGACTCTACAGAAATGACCCACACAAGGGCAACTGTTCTGCTTTGTCTGGTATCACACAATTTGAATAGCCAGGAGATGGTGGCTGTGAATTATCCTGAAGTCTTATAAAAGCCTGCATCAGTTTGGATGGTCCTACTGTTGCTCAGCAGTGATAGAGGAGCACAAGGCAACTCATGGCATGTAATCATGAAGTTGTTTGTGTATGCTTTAGTGGACAGTGTTCTGGTGGCATGATACAGAAACACTGCCCAGACTGTCATCTTTCAGCCATCCAGCCTGACGAACTCAAATGACAGCTTCACTGTTTCTCCAGGCTGTGTAAAAAGCTCTGCCATCTCCAACCCCAAGTAAGGTCCTGTGAGTTGTGGCTCTTTTGTCTTCTGGGGTGGTTCAGCCTTCCATCTGGTGATGAGGATTTACTGGAATGAACAAGAAGATGCAACAAGCGATCTTACTTCTGTCGAGCTCCCAAGAGAGTCATGAATTATACACAGAATAAACAAATATCCTGATATGTCTGTCATTATATCATAAAGGAATTTAATAATTCATGCAGCTTGCAAAATCCTTACTAAGACCTACCCTCCGTAACCTTATCTTTGCCGTGGGGGATGGGATCTCTTCAGCTTCCACTCAGATTGCATCTATAAAACAGAAGGAGTCAGTGAGGAGGGAGGTTTTATCATAAAACTTCATCTGTATAATGGGTTGCAAAGTGACGTGCAAGAGTTATCAGCCATTGGGGTCTCAAGGGGTGCTAAAAATGACAAGTGGCTGCATTGGGTGAAATTTATGCAGGTAGTGTGCTCCATAAAACTGACACTATTCACTTATTTATTAATTCATTGTGTTTCAAGTCTAGATTTGTGACAGGCTTTGAGATAAGGAGCCCAGTTCTAATCCTGCGTGGGGAGAGTGCAAAGATGGTGCAAAGAGGCCACGGGCTTCTCTTGCTCCTCCTGATGCTCATCAGCAAGTGTGCCCTGGAAACAGAGTTTCCAGATGTAAACTGTGGGCAGAGTTTTCAAAAAAGCAGGGAGGCTGAGCCATCATGTTAGCTTGAGCTCCGAAAAATACAGTTAATTGTTTTGGGTGGGATACTGCTGGTATCACCAGTGTCGCTCCAGTAATGGTAGCCATTGCCTTTGGCTTATTTTGTTTGGCTCAGTTCTGGAGTTGGGTACTGGGTTCAAGGCTGGAAGGGCCTTTTGGCAAAGGGCTCTCCTCTGCCCTGTGGTCTGCAGAAGATATTTGCTGTGCTTGCTTTGCCATTTGTTCTTTCCATTGCTGTACCAGTGAGAGGTCGTGCACATGTTTGGTCGGAAGAAATCGGTGCCTATGTGGGGCCTTTCACAGCACTGCTGGGCAAATGTACCAGCTCACACATTCAGTGGCTTCTTCCTCTGTCTGTGGGCAAATCCTCCACCAACAGATTGCCATTTTCCTCAAACCTCCTCCTAGGCTTTAAATTATTCACTGCATTATCCTTTGGCCTCCAGCTCCTTTGCATATCAAATACTCCAAATCAGCTTTTTGTAAAGTTTGAAATTCAAGATATTTTGATTGGACACACAGCTCTCAAAGAATAGTTATCGTGGCTCTTTGTCATACTGGGAGGGCATTTCAAGTGGGTTCCTGCAGGGATCTGCCCTGGACCTGCTTTTATTCAATAGTTTCATTAATAACTTAAGCAATGGAATAGGAAATACGCTTATAAAATTTGCAGGCGACACTGAGCTAGGAGGGGTTGGATGTACTTTGAAAGGCATTACCAGAATTTAAAATGATCTAGAAAAATTGAACAGTGAACTGGATATCAGCAAAATGAAATTCAGTGAAAACAAATGCAAAGTACTGCACTTATGAGGGAGAAATGAAATGTACAAATACAGAATAAAGAACATCCGGCTGGGTAGCAGCATGGCAAAAAGATCTCAAGAGTTATTGTGGATCACTTTGGGTCAATGAAGTGCTGTCATAGCAGAAGGGCACATTTATTCTGCAGTGTTCAGTAGGTTCTTGGACAAGACTGGGGAGGTGATGTCTTCTTCCTCATGCAGCACTGGGTTTGGCTTCTGTTGGAGTACCTGACCTCACTTTTTGGCATGAGCCTTTGGAGATGTAGGCAAACTGTAGAGAATCCAGAGCAGGGCAACAAAAAGACTGAAATATTTAGAAAACAGTGCAAAGTAGAGAAAGCTGGGAAAGGCTGGGTTTGCCTTTCTATTTATTTTGCTACTTGAAAGGATGCAGCAGAATAATGATCTTCCAGTTCTTAGGAGCTTGTTGTAAGATTTTTTCAGTGTCAGCTATAGGTGGGATAAGTGAAAAGAGGGAATTGAGATTTAGGGTGAGTAAGAAGGGAACTTTTTCACCACGTGCTGAAAAATTGAACTGAGAAGAGGTACTGTGGGGATCTTGGGTTCACCTTCAGCAGAGAATTTAAGGAACAGATTAGACAACACTTCATGCAGAGGGTTCAGGTATTTAGATGTCTTAGTGCAATTAATGGTGGAATAGGAGTTCCTGATAGCCCTGCCATCCTGCTTATCTATGACTGACTGAACAGCTATTGCCTGTTCTGTTCTCAGGTGGAATTAGACCTTGAATGGGCAATGCTTCTGATTTTTGATAGAGAAATCATATTTAAGGAACAATTTTCCTACTGTCCTATATGTCACCGGTGACAAATTGGTGGTTACTATTGGTTTTCTTACAGGTACCTACAGGAATATTCGTGCTCAAGAGCTGTTAATGAAACAATTTTTTGGTTGTAATTTTCCCCTCAGACTTATTTTCCCCTCACCCAGCTTAATCTATCCTGCAGGTTGAGAAAACTCCACAGTTACCCTTTTTATTATATTTTAATACTGTTAGGGTGTCGAACTGGGATCAAGATGGATCTGGTAGGGGGGTTGGCACCTGGGTTTTTTTGGGGTGCAGTTTTTTGCAAGACATAGCCTGGTGCAAAAAAATGTAAAGATAAGCAGAAGATAGGACACAGAAACAGACCCAGAAAGTTGGTGTTTGAATTGAGGAGAACAAAAGAATGTCGTGAAAGAGCTGAATATAGACAGACTATCCCAGTCCTGTTTCTTAAAGATTTTCCTTAGGATATAATTCTAATATTCATTTGTCCTGTCCTTCCCCCCTCTAATAATGTCAAAGATGCTTTCTTATTATAGGGAAGACCAGATGGTAGAGGTGAATAATGTCTTGATAAATATTAAGAAAAGACTAGTCCAGCAGGCAATTTTTCCCACCCTTCCTTTATATAAACACCTGGGCACATACTTTAAATTAAAACAGAGTCATGAAATGACAATGGGGGAGGCTTGATAATGTCTGGAAGCACGGTCAGTAAGTTATTTGGAAGGAAACAGGTGCTCTCTGTAAGTTGTATCTTCAGGGGAAAATAAAAAGGCAACTTGTTTTTCCTTGATGGGTAAATATTGGCTCACATGGGGTTTTTACAGCATAGGTATGTAAGAGAGCTCAGAGGGGGCAAATCCTGCACACACACACGTGCACGTGTGTGCACTGACACACGCTATTATAGTTAAAGGATTAAGCATCTTGAAGGAATAAGCCAATTATAAGAAGTTCCTGCACAGCAAAAATTAGACAACACAGTAATTAATAACCTTATTAAATAGCAATATTTGGGCACTGAACCAAAGCGTATGAAT
The DNA here is from genome assembly GCA_013398015.1 of Oreocharis arfaki. Taxonomy (NCBI): domain Eukaryota; kingdom Metazoa; phylum Chordata; class Aves; order Passeriformes; family Paramythiidae; genus Oreocharis; species Oreocharis arfaki. Next base: position 183,104 of record VZRR01009643.1, on the reverse strand, counting down.
CAGGGTGAAGCATTCTTGGCTGAACACACTGTGTGAAGTGTAGACACTTGTTCAGAACACACTCTGTGTAGAACCCAATAAGCTTTGGGGCAGTAGATCCACTTAGCCAGTAGTTTCTCCTCTTGTGCTTTCATGTTTCTGTGACTCTCTCTTATTTTTAGGGCCAGGAAGGCAGCAAAAGAAAAGGACCAAATCTCCTATTTTATTATTTTTTCTAGCATCCTCTTCTGTTCACAGCCAAACAAGCACTCTCTGAAGGCTTCTTTTAAGGTAAAAAAGTCCTCAAGCAGAAAACTAGTTTTCTTTCCTCTTGCTCCTCTTTTCCCAGTGCTTTTTGGAGAGGTGCCTTGCAATGAGGCTTATATTCATTAGTGGTTTGTGTAACTGCCTTGCCCACCCCTAGGTTAGCCATGAGGAGGTGTCACTGCAGCCCATGAGGGTCTGTCCATCCTAACAAGAGCCACCAAGGGTCAGAGTGACCTTGGGCTAAGCTGCTGTGGCACATCCCTGGTGCTGGCCACAGGCTGGCAGCACATGGCTTGTGCTGGTGACTTCCCTGTAAGTGTCTCCAGGTTCTATACAGAAGAGCAGGACTCAGGCTGCCATCTGATGTGTGCACAAGTGTGGGAGGATGTGGGCCAAGGACAGCCTGTCTCCTGTCTTTCCAGACAATTATCATTTTCTTCTGAAGGTACACAGCTGGAGCAGTGGTGTAGCCTCAGACACCAATGTGGATGTGCACAGAAGTCTCTGCAACTGCTTGGGTGACGTGAAGCATGGAATGTGCTCTAACCCTAAAAAAGGGCTGCTGTGACCAGTGGCAAGGCACAGGTGCCCACGGAGCAGGAGGGGGACACGTGGGATGCTTTGCTTCTTGGCCCCAACTGCAACAGCAGTGATTTGCCTCCTGATGTTCTGCTTGATGCAGTAAATAATTTTGAATATCTGCTTATTTTTTAAAGCCTACTTTCTATCATCTGTAAGAGAAATCAAATATGCAAATTATGTAATCAATTAACATTTTTGTAGTTTTCTTTGGAGAGGCAGTGATAAATGGTGTTGTGTTTTCAAAAATCACTTACATCCCTTGCAAATGTTGCACTGGAGGCTGTAATATATACAGGTGAAGGAAACAACCATTTTTTTAATACTAAAGATTTTTTTAGTGGATATCCTAAATGTGCATGTGACAGTTGTTGAGTTTGGAGAGTCCTATGGAGACTCTGCAGCAAAGGGAGAGCTGGCTGAGACGATGGGGATCAGTGAGATGTGGTGGGCATGTCACTGCCAAAGAGAGGAGGGGATGGTGGGGCTGCCAGGCTCCTTCCATGCAGTTCCTGCAGACACAGAGCTATTAAGTGCCATCAAAAATTCTCGAGCTCCAAGGTTTTCTCCTGGCCCGTGTTTTCTCACTACAGCGGACACCAAAGTGGTGCTTGGTTTTAGGAGGGGACTGTGCACATGGCTCGTAAAGGAGCCTGGTGGCTTTCTGTGATCACCACCACAGGCGTGCCAGTGGCTTCCCAGCCAGTGCATCAGCTGTGTTCTTTATGCTTTATTTGTAAATGACATTTCACAAGAGCAGTAGGGCACTCCTGGCAGCGTGTTTGGAGGAGTTATCGCTCCTCAAGCCCTGTAATGTACCTGAGGCGTGCAGTAATGGCCCAGGAAGGCAATGGCTGTCATGTCTTACTGCTAACAGCTTCCATAGGAAGCTGCACACAGAAATCTCCACGTTCATCATGGGCTACCAGTTTCCATACCCTCTTCAGCCTTGCTACAGTCATCTTTCAAAAAATTTTAGGTTTAATGTTTTTTTTGGTTTTTTTTTTTGATGGTACCTTTTAACCCAGTATATGGCAACTGAGAGGAAAGCTCCAAATTTTGGGATGTGATCCACTCTGCAAACTTCTGTCTTGGACATTACTGGGGTAGAGGGACATAGTAATGGGTCAGACAAGAGTTCTGCCAGTGCTTTGATGCGAGTGAGGGATGTGCTGGGTAGAAAAAGAATTTTTACTACCACTGGCAAAAGCTCTTGTGTAGCCATACTACACCAAAAAAAGAAGCTGCTTCTGCTACTACTTTTTTTTAATCTAGAAGCCTGGTGTCAGCTATGCCAAAATGCTGTCCTTTTTATCTGATAGTGTAATACCTGTATTTATTGATTTATTTTTAATACTGATGCCCCAAGGCTTAGCTGGACTCTTTGGGAAACTGCTGGACTGTAAGGTTGAGAGCCAGGTATCGTAAGACTGCACAATTAAAGGGAATTGCAGCTTTTCTCATGAATGAAAAACCCAGTGGCTTTTCTCTAAAATAGTAGTACTTCTTGGGGCGGAGGCAGGGGGTGGAATAAGTTTTAAAAATTTTTTTAAACAAATCTGCTGACTAAATTTAAATTAATTGTAAATCCCAGCTCAACTGAGCGCTCAGTGTCTCTTTTGCATATGCCAGCAGAGTAATATTGATGCCTCTGTCTCCCTCTCTAACTAATCCTTTCTGAAGGCTTGGCCGTACGTGACATTCAGGCGGATATGAGCAGTTGTTAATGTTGATGGATACAGCTCAAGATGGGAGGTAATTTTCCCTTGCTGTGGTGGTGTAGGTGTTCCTGGTGAGAGCTGACACAGGCAGGTGTCATTGAAATCGAGGATCTTGTACAGAGCTGGAAGTTAAGGGAAAGTGTCAGCTCCATAAGTGCTCAGTGGGGTTTCTCAGACCTGTGGCTGAGTATGAGCATATAATTGATTTTTTTCAGTTCACTGGACAAACTGGAGGAGGGGAAAAATAAATTCAGTTTTGGTTTTTCAAGGCTTTTTTTTTTTTTTAAATGAATGCCTTGTGTAAAAATAGATGGTTTTTGGTGAAAATGTTTCAGAAGATTTGTGGGTAACTTTGGTACTCAGGGTAACCTGAATATACATTTGATAAAATGTTTGACTAGAAAAGGAAAAGAAACAAAAACCCCAAAACCCAACCTCCCTCATCTCTGTCTGTGACCTGGTACCTTCACACTGGCAGCCCCACTGAAGGCTTTGCTCTCCCTCCTTTGGCACAATAGGGGCAGAATTTGGCAGAATTTGCTGATATCTTCCCTCATCTCATTCCCTAGATTTCTCCTCCCCAGCCACACTTCCAGGGGACAAGAGGCAGCATTGCCTCTGCAGAAAGATGGCAAATAGCATAAATTACATTGGAAAGCTGAGAAGGCTTGGTGTGCGCAATTAAATCTTGTTTTCATCCACAGCCTCGTATGTTATTAACTGGCGTGAATTTTGCCTGATTAACACACGTCTGTTTGCCAGTCCCTACCTCTGTCTTTCTCGTCCCTCACCCCTCACAAGTGATGCTTCAGCTCTGCTCTGCCACTCAGCTCAGGGCATCTTTCTGTTTCAGTATTTCTGCCCAGCTTTTGGGCTGTGCTGTGTAATTCAGAGTCCTCCAGTGCCCAGGTGAAAAATAATTGGGGTTTCTTTGCTCCTTGATCTCTGAGAGAGCCCCTCCATGGTCTGGGGGTTGTGTGGGAGAGTGTGTGGGCTGCCTGGGGAATGTCTCTTTGCATGAAGAATGAAATCACTCGGTGAACCTAACGAAAGTGCAACCTCCCCGAGCTGGCCTGCTCCCTCCCACCAGCACTTTGCCCTGCTGCTGGTCTTACCTTCTACTCCTTGTCCTCCTTCCCTCCTTTCTGTGGTGTACATTGAAAGAGAAATGTTGCTGTGAAAAAAGCACCCAAGGCAGTGCCAAGTGGTGCAGGGGCAATCGAGTGTTGCTTTTCCAGGTCAGACGGGAGATTTGACATTTGCCTGGGCAGCGGTTGAAGCCAGGAAATCTCATTAAAAGGAGGAGAATTATCAAGTTCTGTGGATTTAGAAGAGAGTTTATTTGTTGTTGTTTTTAACTTGGTGTTGTTGCTGTAAGCAGAAATCCGTGTGGCTGGATGTATGGAGGGGTGTTGTGGCTGTTGGAAGGCCTGGCAGCCAGCTCCCTCTCCGTATGGGGCTCAGGATGAAGGACATGCCAGTGGCAGCTCCCGGCCCTTCCCACTGCCTCAGGAGGCAGCTCTGCCTGCAGCGGGCCTGGCAGAGTCGGTGCCTGGCACAGGTTGGGCTCTGCTGAAGGTGCAAAGCAGCTGAGCCCTCGGGCACTCGCTGCTCTGTGCTTGGCTCCTGGCTGCGCCCAGGTCTCTCCCGTGGTGCCGCAGTCATAATCCATTGCTGCAGTAGGACAAGGCACCTTTGGCCCTGCCACGGCTCAGGGTTTGCTCTCTGCCACAGAGCCCTGCTGAAGCAATAAGCTGTTTTCTGTACTCCACAGCACTTCGACCTTGTTAATCACTCTGGGCTTAAATAATTATCTAATGCAAATGTTTATATAAGGAGAAAATAAAGCCTCAAGCCTTGCAGTTTTTGTTGTACCTTTTTCTCCCCTCTTCTCTCTGTGGTGCCTTGTGCATAAATTTTGAAGTCTTGAAGTTTATAAGCTGCCCCAGCCGTAATTCTCAAAGCAGTGTGTTCCTGGTACTCTGCCTGCACTCAGTGCTGCAGAGAGAGCAGTGAACTTAGCTGAGACACTGATTTCCTCCCTCTCCCTTCAGTCCCTTGCTTGTCTACTCAGTGTCAGGGCTCTGACTCTTTCTCTCTCTTTCTCTCCCTCTCTCTTTCTCTCTTTCTCTCCATCTCTTGCAGTATGCAGTACTGGGCCAGGAGGCTGGAGCAGGAGATTGATGGAGTGATGAGGATATTTGGTGGAGTCCAGCAGCTCAAAGTGGTAAGCTGTCTTTCGTTTACCTGTGCTGCCTTTCTTGTGGCAATGAATGCTCTCATCTGCAGAAATCACTTGTGTGAACACTTGCACTCAGTCACCCTCTCAGCTCACTCCATGTGCAGGGTCATGGTTGGCTTTGCATCTGGTTCCTGGGCAATCAGATGCATTTATCGAGTGTGTGGGAGTGAGTGTGGTTTGTATCTGTCTGTCTCTGGGGCTGCATGTCACTGCTGTCTGAGCATGTACCTGTGGGGTTTTTCCTATAGAACACACTAAAAAATATTAAATTCGACTTCCCTTTCCTCCAGGGCTGAAGGTAGTTTAATTTGTGTTTTAAATTTAAACTTGTGTCGACAAAGCAGGAAATGTTGAAAGAATAATTTGGCTAGCCATTGGAAGCTCCTTGTTTTTAAATATACATTGCAGGTAGAACTGTAATTGTTGTTTGGCTTCTGTTTCCAAGTGCCAGAAAACAAAATCCAGTTACTGATGCTGGCATCTGCCTCCTGCTCCCTGAGTTAGCACCAGGATACAGAGGCTGCAGAAGCCAGACCTGCTCTTCTCCTGGCAGCAGCGCTCTGGGTTGCTTTAGGGCAGTTACAGAACAGCTTTGTCGGGGTTTATTAGGTTTGGGATCAAGCAGCCTTTGAAACCTTCCCTGTTTCCCTTTCCCAGTAAGACCCTGTTTCCCCTTGCCCACACTCTTGTGCTGACTAGCTGATTTGAAATTGAACAATTTGGAATAAAAGTTATGGTGTTAATCTAAAGAAAATAGGCTTCTCTAGCGTGATAAATATGTTACCCCAGGAAAAAAGCATGGGTGTATTTGTGTTTTCTGGTGACAGTGACATGTTCTTCTCAGATGCCAATACTTTATGGGACTCCTACTGTCTGTCTTGCACTAGTAGCTATATTGGCTTAAGCAGAACTGTTCATGTTTTATTCTGCTGGTTGTAACCCATTGTCTAAACACAGAGGTCACACTGTTTTCTTGTAAATGCATTTTGAAATGAGTTTACCTGAAGGCTTGCAATACTCTTCATGGTTCATCCATTCATTTGTGTTCATATCTGAGCTGTAGTATGGTGTATCTGGGCTTTGTGTGCATTCATTTCAACTGAACTTCAACTGGATTGATAAAAACTTCACGTGCAGCGTGAAAAGCATATACACCACTTGGGTTTCAACAGGTATTTCTGAATGTAGCCATGCATTTGTGCAATGCAGTTTTACATGTTGGCAGGGGCTTAGTCTCAGAGCTGGGGATGTTTTCCAGGCAATACCATGGTGCAGCAGCCAGCGTTCTCTTCAGCAGAGCACAGCCATAAAAAACAAAAGGATTGCTACTACATTTTTGTACAGGTCCTCTCTTACAATTTATTCTTATTAGCTTTGATTTTACTCCTTTGCATGTTAAATAGGTATATCGTGTAATTTTAAAATGCCATAATTAAAGAGAAATTACACCTCCAATTTGCCAGCCCTTGACTCCTATTGGCCAGTCAGTCAATTACAGGTAAGAGAGCTTCCCACTTTTCCTGTTTAATTCTTCTGGTAGAACATAATGCAGTACTTCAATGGATTAATACTGGATAAACTGACTACAGAGGGATTGAAGGGTTTTTTTGAAATCTCTTTTGGAATCTTCTTGTGAAGGGAGGAAGCTAATTATTGTATCTAGTAAATGCATAAACCAGCTGAAGCCAAGAAATGAGCTACTGAAAATTCCAATGTGCAGCTGTTTGAACACCAGAAGGGACTGGTGGAGGCTGTCTGCTGATCTCTGGGGGGGAACTTGGGATGTGGAGTTCAGGTTTGATTCGTACATGCAATATCAAGTGGATGATACTTGAAAACCACATCGCTTGCTAGTGCACACTAGCACAGCTTCAGTGATGGAAAATGGCATGGAGTGCTTCATCCTGAAGAACTCAGAGCTGTACCTGCAGGGAGTCCTTACCTACCAGTTACACACAGCTTCATCGGGGTTACGGTATGGGAGCTGTCTAATTCATAAAGTGGCACTGTAACCTACTTGGAGACGTGGATTTCAAAAGTTAAATAAAAGGAAGTCCACATTCTGTTGCAACCACACTCAAAATTTAGAAGGTGAGCAGGCACAGGGAGGAAGGGAGAGCCCCTGAGGAGCTGTGGGAGCTGAAACATGGTATAGCTGGAAGCTAATTCCACCCACTGGGATTTCACAGGAAGATTTATTATTAAGCAAGAGTAGACCCGTGCGGGGTAGGAAGGATCAAGAAAAATGAGGCAAGTAGAGCCTGTTTTTTGCTAAAAGTTGCTGATGTTCTTTGGGCTTGCCATGTTGGCCTGGGACATGTCTGCAGAGGGGGATTTCTGGTTCTTTGTGCATAGGGAGTGATATTAGAAGTAGGGGAAAACGTTCTTCAGTGTCACCAAAGACAGAACTGGTCCTTCTGAACTTGCTGGGGTCTGTTGTGAGGTGGTGGCTTCCACTGCCAGCTCTCATGGGTCTATGAAGCCTGTAAGCACTGGAGGTGGGTCCATGCCAGAAATAGATCTTCCCTTTCCAGTTCAGGCCTGACAGACTAAATAATAATAAAAAATACCCTCCTCTGAGATTTGCCAGGTTTACTTATGAATATTTTTTCTTGGGTTGCTGTGAAAGGATGAGGACCTGTTCTTTGGTTATTGCCTGAAAGCATAACTGTTATGGCATATGAGGCATGAAATTTATTGTCAGAAATATGGTGTCCAGGAACATAACAGTGCTGAATATTTTATGCTCCTGGAGTGCTGCCCATCCCAGAAAGATTTTTGTTTTAACTCTTCATTCATTTACTTCAGTTGGGATACTAAATGTTCAATGCCCCTGCTTCCCTCCTCTCCTGCCAGGTGGACAGGCAATCACTTGGGGAGATTTTCCAAGCTTGTACCATGCAGATGCTCCTTTGCACAAGAGGACCATTTTTTTGAGCAATTACAGGAGGGTGAGAAGCTCTGAGATGTAAAGGGGTGTTGTGCCAGGGGCTCTCCTTTCAGCTGTGAGGTACCACCTTGCCTCTCTCCTGATGTCCAGACCTTGAAAACACTGAAGTGCAAATGTCGCCATTCTTCAGACTGGCTCTATTGGGGCCACCCATATGACTGAACACTGTGGGCTTAGGGCTGTATGGAGACCATGGCCTTGCTGAGATGATTCTCTGCCTGGTGAAGTCAGTGTTCAGCCCTCAGGGTGCCTGTGGTGAAGCATCCTGTTGGCTGGCTGGTTCCTCCAGGCATGCCTCAAAACAAATGCCAGCACTTGGATAAGGGCATATTGCTTTGCCTCCCTGTCCTCGCCTCCCTCGCAGCTCACCAGAGATAATTGAGAGCACAAATCATTGCTAATTTAGCTCTGACTGGCACGATGATATGTGGGACCTTGTAATGCTGGCTGAATAGATTGACATTGTTAAAATAATTATTTCTAGAATAAGGAATATTAGACTAAAAATACAGCTCTCTGATTTCCATTTTTTTTTCTGTTACTGACTTCTTTGTGGCTACAGTGGGCTCTCCACTTTGCAGAACAAAAAAATACTTTGTCTTGACATTTCTTGCTACACCACGCTACATTTCTCTTTTTCTAGTGTTTGGGCACAAGTAAAAGTTACTGACTTTAGTCAAAAATGAATTAATATTTTGTGTTTCTAGATGCTGCAAAACCTGCTCCAGGGTAGAGTGTACTCAAAAGATTTCCCATGCTGGTGCAGCCCTGTCCCAGCCTCCCAGTGTCCTGCTATGCTGGCACTCGTGGCAGGACCGATGACAGCAGAGCTGTGCGTGCCGCTGGGTTTTGTGCCTCACTGAGCACCTCCCCTGGATGTTGTGTTAAAACTCCTTTTCTGGATAGCTGGGCTGAGGCTCAAGTCTGCCCTGGCTTGTTACCTAAATTGTGTTTGATCCTGTGTCTCCTGAGGTGAACAGTGAGCTGGTCAGAACATCCCTCCCCCTCCTCTGGTACCTGTTGTCTCTGGCTGTCTCTAATGGCCTCGCTGCCTCGCTGCCAGCTACTGAGGAAGCCAAAGCCTTTCAAATGAGGTGGGGAAAGGTAGGAGATGTAAATGCTGAGCCCCCTTTCCTGCTCTGTCTTCCTTTCTCTCTTCCCTCTGGTTGTCTTTCCTGAAGACTGCTTCCATAGCAGGGTCAGGCTCTCTCCCGGAGGTGTCACGCCCTGCCACAGACGGGCTTGAGTAGGGGCAGGGTGGGCAGCAGAGCTGGACCTGAGCTGCACCTGCTTCTCCTCTCCAGTCTGTCAAGCTGGTTCTGTACCCTCTTCCCTTTCTTGTGGGCAGCCAAGGGAAGTCAAGAGAGAGCGTCTGGGTCTGCCTTGCTGGTGTATGACTGGGAGATAAGGATTCTGCTGGCCTTGGTGATGAGGAACTACTCAGTCTATAAAGAGTGAGACAGCCCCAAAGCTGAGCCCACGGTGGGATATGGGGAGCAGCCTGCTGGCTGAGCTGGGCAGGCAGGGAGCTTCTGCCTGAGCTGTGCTTGGTCCTCAACATGTGTGACTGCACAGAAAGGAGGATGGGCCCAGGGGAAAGGGAGACTTGTGCTGTGCCCTTTGAGATGCAGCCCCCCAAGGAGTTTGCTGATTGTGGCACAGTAGAAGTGGCTCCTTGTAATCAATGTCTGGTTTTACTTCAGTGGATTTTCATGTCTGTCTTCTATTCTTGCTTGTTATCTTGTACTTTGTTTTGCTAGTTTGGCATCTCTGCCTGGCAGAAGTGCTGCTGTTCATTCCTCTGGGTTTTTTTGACAGGGAAGGACAGATCCTGCTGGCCAGGGCTTGGGGCAGCATGACCAGGATGTGTGCAGATGTCCCTAACTTTGTCTGCCTCAGCCTGCCTGTCCCTTCTGCTCAGTGCTGCTTCTCTGATATATTCTCTCTTGTTTTCAAAGCATGGCCATGCTTTAGTTGAGGCAGCTGCAGGTGAGGAACTGTGATTGAGCTGTGCACAAACAAGAACTTGAATTAAAAAAAACTAGTATACTATCAGAGTTTTGCCTTGGGTGTGAAGAGCTGAAGTGGCATCTGCCTTGTGTAGTGCTGCAGTCACTAGCACTCCTCCTGTGACGGGGTCTCTGCAGTACCAAGTGTTTCACGTGGCTCTGTGAGTGCATCCTTTACAAAACTGCTGGTACAGAGCTAGAGCCTCTTTAATGCCAGCACCAGGAAGTGAAACATGCTCTTATCAAAGGAGCTGTCAAGGTTTTCTGTTCAACTTTTTTGATCTTGGGTAACTACTGGAATAATAATAAGTTAGCCTAAATCTCCCAAGTAACTGTGGTATTACATGATGTTTAATTTGTTCTTTTGTTTTCTCTGGGTGTAGAAACACTCACCTGGTCATTCAGTAGGGCTGGAGAATCTGAGCAGTGTTAATGGAATTTTAAATGAAGGATGCAAGAGAATCAGAGCCCCCTTGCACAGTGCTCTGGACACTGTGTCTGACAAGCCTGTCTGCTTCCAAAGGGCTCTGTCACGTGGACTGGGCATTCACAGAAGCAGTGAGGTGGTCCTTATTCCCAGCATGGCAGAGTTGGGAATAAGATCCTGATCTTCTGATATTCAATCCAGTACTATCTTCAAATCACCATAGCATAATGCATCTGGCCCTTTCCTTCTGAGGTGTCAGCCCCTGGAATGGGAGACGAGTGATGCCCAGTGACTGCACAGTGCTCAACAGAGTTGAGAGGAGTTTGAACCCAAAGCTTGGGCAACACACAAAGCCAGCTGCTTATAGTACAGCAGCACTGAATGCCTGCCCTCTTCCAGATCCTGCCAGGGAAAAAGGACCTTACTGAGTTTTCCTACAGCTAGTGCCCATCTGGGGACTGCCCAGGAGTATGGGCTCTGTACCCCAGTGAGATGATGCCTAGCTCCCAGCCCTTGGTTCCCAAGCTCATGCATAATCTGCCTGATCCTTGCTTTCCTCTCCTCTTCTCCCTCCCCCTCTCCTACCAGCGTGCACACAGCCTGCTTCCGCACACCATCGCTGTGCCCTCCCCTGCTCCTCATGTTTGATAAGAGGAAGTGTGCGATGCCAGATAAACACATTCCTGTTCCAAACTGCTTGGGTTTATTTTAATCTGCCTGGGCCGTTCAGCAGCCTCAGCACTCTGTTCAGCACTGAGTGCAAAGCCAACACTATATTAGCAAGGAGGAGCATTTAAATGTCCTTAGGCTTGCAGCAGCTTGGTTGGGAAAGAGAGGTCCTCTGCCACCCCTTGCTTGGGCCAGAGTGTGCCATCGATAGCCCCCTTACACCCATCATCTCACTTCTCACTCTTTCTCTCTACTAGAACCATATTGCATTCATACTGCGAGATGTCAGGGAAACATATGCTCCAGCTTTTAGTACATTTGCATAATTAGAGTAATGTGTATGAATAATTTATAGCTGTATGTGGCTGCTCAGTGTGTGACGTTAGCACCCCTCACTAAATCCTTTCCAGTGGGTGGTGCAGATCCTGCACCAGAGCCATTGTGCCGATGCAGTGTGCAGCCTGTTGGCAGATGCAGGGGCCCTGCTTTGAGACATCAGGGTGGGCATGTATCTGTGTATGTGGTTGTGTCTGTGTGTATATATATGTATTTAGTGCAGAAAGATGGGCTTTTACAGTTCTAGGGGAAGAGCAGACTAGAAGTCTCAGAGGCTAAAATGCCTTAGACTCTTAGGCTCAATACTTGCTCCATTTATGCAGAAGCTGTGAATGAAAATGTTCTGCAACATTTGAAAGCTGAGGCAGGGATTTTTCCAGCAGGACTCAGGTGTGACTAGTTTGTGTGCCAGGATTATGTATTTTTTTTTTAAATTACTTTTTCAGATCATAAAACTTAGCAGCTTGCAGGGGAGAGGGGTAAACATGCCTGCACTGTGTCACAGAGCCTGATCTCAATCAGTCGGTCAATAAATTGTAGCAAAGAATTGCCTGGACACTGTCTCACTATTTACCAGCTCTTTAATGTCCGAGTTCTCATGCTAGAAAGCCCAGAGTGCCAGGTAGGTGTTCTAAAGGAGTGATCTGAGTGGCTGAATCCTGGTATTTATGTTCCAGTTAATTTTAGCTTAAACTATATTTGGTCCTTTCCAAATGTTTGAGAGCCTTGGCTGGAAAGTGCTGTGTAAACTGGAATGAAGTGCAGACATGCACACTTACTGGCTCATCAGTATTATCCACTGGGAAACTGAGGCAGGTGGTTAAGCTGAGCAGGTCTGCAGGACCAAGGTGTGGTGCAGCCTGGACTGTTCTCCATCGTGGGTACAGCCAACAGGTCCTTAGAGGAGAGCATGTTTAGAAGGGTAACAGGCAGTGTAATAGTCCTTAAAGCCCTTGCTTTGAACCCTTCCACTTTACAGAATTACTTTGTAAAGATAATACACTTGCAGCCAGTTGGTGAGTCTGCACAATCAGAAGGGATTGCTGTTGAGTTTTATGGAGTCATTTCTGATTTATATTGCTGTCAGTGACAAGTTAAATGAGCCCAGCATTCAACAGACTGATGTTCAGGTGTGTGCATCTCCTGAGTGCGCTGCTTTGCGTTTCACATCCAAAAATGTAGCTGATGTACCCAGCCAGTCAACAACCATGTTTGTAAAATCCTCATGAATATTCAGTGAAGCTCTCTGAATTGATGCTGTTGCCATTACACAGCCATATGAGTCCATGGGAAGGATGAGACCTTGGCTGATGTTTCTGGAAGCCTCCCTCATCCAGGTTGTCTTGCCCTCGACTGAAGGAGCCTGTGTGGTCCCCACATCCATTCCAGCTGAAGTTGTTAACTTCAGGCTGTGTTTAAAAATAAAGCAAGGCAAAATCCATACCAGCTCTGCCAGAATGCAGGATGAATAATTAGGTGGAGATCATTAAAGTTTCCCTTCTTAAAAACATACATAGATTATTCTTTAATGGAAAGTTAATTGTTTTATTATTCTCTCCAGATGGTTCTTTTCCTTTACCTTCACAGGGGAATTGATATAGTCTGGAATTCAGTTTCCTGTGAGCAGAGCTGATAACCAAAAATGCAACTCTATCACTGATCAAGATACAAAACATAGAAAATATGTATCTGTATTCCATCACAGTTTCAGATTTTTCCCATTCTATGATTTTAAATATTATTTATAGGCTTTAAGTGCCCCTTCAACTTGAAATGCTGCAGGCTGGGGAGTTTGCATTTCTCTTCCTGATAGGTTTGTCAAGCAAGCACTAGGTATTGGACACTACTGGATCCTGGCTTTCTTGTGGATGATCCATCACTTCCATCCATCACTGGACTGCAGAGGAGCAAAATACGTTTATACTGAAAGGTTTAAAGAAGGAAACTGTCACTGGATACTTGGGGTTGTTGTGTGGAGGAAGCAGTGAGATGTGTCACACCTCCTTTGTTCTGTGCGTAGAAATGCAGGAGAGCTTGGCAAGTTGGGGAGGCCAGGGAGGAGGTGACTTCTCAAGGGCACAGTTGTGGTTGTTGTGTTGCAGTGTGGCTCCAGCCTGGTAAATGGCAGCGGGCACTTTGCATGTTAAGTGAGCGTGTTTATCGTGCCTCATTACAGCAGATCACCTCTGACATGGGAAGTGAATAACCTGAATGGGCCCCTTATTTCAAACAGCCACCCGTGCCGACCTACTGGCCTGCAATGATGCTGCCAGTTTTATAGGTACTTATTTCCTTTTAATTATTTAGAGCTAAGATATTATTGTAAGGGAGGGAGAGAGAGTGGAGTCTGTTATTAGGGCAGCCTTGCCTTCCTCGTAAGCAGATCAGCTAGACTTCAGAACTGGAGAGCTTTGCTTGAAGACAGAGAATCTGTGCTATGGTTAAAGCTGTAGTTTGCCATTGCTTTATTGAAAGAGATGGTTCTGCTTTTGGAGGAGCTGCCTCTTGGGAGACTCCAGGTCTTGGTAGCCATCAAGGGTCTGTGGCTTTCCAACACTTGTACCCTTGGCATCTTACTTTGACAATTCTGCATACAATGAGCTTGAAAAACTCCACGCTCTTTTGTGTCTTAGGGATAAACCAGGTTCTCTCGTGATTTGGGAGGTCGTATCCAGAGCAGAGGGAAGGAAGGTGAACAGGCTAGGGAGGAAATGTAGCAGGAAGGTGGTACTAACAGCTATGGATTCTCCTTCCTCTTCTGTTGCTCTTGGGTTGATCGATGCCAACTGATGTATGTAGGGCATCTCCTCTTTATTTTGATATATTCTGGAGGATTTCTCCGTTTCATTATTTTGGATTTATATTTGGGCTTGCTCGTTGTGATTCAGTTATTCACTGGGCTTGAGATTTTATTGACTTTTCTCCCTTTTCTAACTGACCTTTCACACCTGGAAGCATCCAAGACAGATTTAGTATGTGTTTGTTCAGCACCTACTATAACCAATAACGTCATGCTTTTTGGACACTGACCATAGTATAAATATTAAATAGTAAGGAAGAGCACTGAGAAAAATCCTGCCTGAATGAAACATGAGATTTACTGATGCGAAGAGATGCTGTGAATGAGAGGCACGGCTATTTCTATCAGGGCAGTCTCCTAAATGCCTGGCTGATGTGGCTTGGACTGGTGGCAGGATCTAAATGTCTGCATGTGTCAGGAGCCACTCTAGGGATTGTTTAAGCAGTAGCATTAGTTATCATCTCCTGGATGCCCAAGCAAAGCCTTTGCTTGTAGCTAGGAGGCAGGGAGCAGATTTTCAATTCCCTGCTGTGACTGTAAGGCCAGGTAAATAGCAAAGAAGGAGACAGCAGGGGGTTTATGTGACTTGAGGAGCAAAGAAGATTGTAATGGTAAATGTTGGATTACTTTTAAAAACAAGTAGGTCATTGAAGATACCATGGTTGGTGAACAGAAAAAGAAAAAAAGGCGGATTTATTCCTTGTTCTTCAAAGATTTGTTACACTATAAAGCTCACTTACTGCTCAGCATGCTGTCACTTTTAATTTTGGAAGTTCTTTGTTTCTGTCAGTGGTCCATCAAGGAAGACACTAGACCTGAGATGAGGGGCTTGGGATCTTCAAAGGAGCCTTGGTTCCCAGTTTCCTTGGGCATTATGAGTAGCCTGGGCCTTACTATAGTGCTTGCTGGGAACATCAGCTGTTGTTCTGTTTCCTGCTCTAGCAGGACTTGCCTGTGACTCCACAGTCAACTCAAATTGTTTAAAATTCAACTTATCTTTTGTCTTCTGCCCCTTTTGCAGAGTGCTGGCATGCAAGCAAAACATTCATCCCCATGCCTGCCTTTTGTAGAAAGCAACAGATGGTTTACCTAACATTCAGCGATAATAAATTGCTGTGGGGTATATACATGGAATATTCATAGCATGACTACTGGGCATGTCCAATTCTGAGTAGAAACGATAGCTCCAATGTGTTCTTAAGTGCCCAGTGACTTGGTGTTCACTGAAAAAGGAATCCTAGCATGGTAATATGATGCTTACCTCTCGTGCATTTCATGGGTGATTATTAAAATTACTTGCAAACAAGTTTACTTTCACATCTCAATACTGGAGTGAAGGAAAACATCCCAGGTTGGCTTTGTAAACAGGTACATTGAGGCTTGGATGAAGAAAACCCTTATTCTGCACAGCGAGTCTGATGGAGGGCTGGGGAGGGAACCTGTGAATCCCAGCTCCAGGGCTTATCTACCAAATGTCTTCCTTAATAACAACTGTTCAGCTTGTCTCTTCTGGCTCATTACTACATCTAGTAGCACTGAGCAGTGAATCCTAGGAAATGCAAGTGAGGGAGAGAAACTTTCAGCTTTGAATTCTCCCTTAGGAAACTTATTTCTGGCGAGTTTCACAAGTGGCAGCTTCTTGTTTATATTCCTAGAGCCTATAACACATGGCATTTTCTCGTTGGCTCTGCCCTCAGCTCCCTCCCATGACTGAAGTGATAAGCCATCGTCCTCTCCTTGCCTCTGCTGTTGGTGTGAGTTTTTAGGGCTGTGCTCCTGATGCAGAGCCCGAGCAGCAGTTGATTGCCAGCTTTCCCTCCTCCTTAGATATGTGCTAGCTCTCAAACGACATTTTGAGGTGCCTGAAGCATTCTGTGGAAGAAAATTAATTGGTTTTGACAAACCACAGCAGTCCCTTGGGTGCCTGGGAGTGCAACATTTATTGAAACCAGGCAGGAAATCAAAACGCTCTGGTGTTCACTCACCTCCTGTGCAGCTGTATTAAAAAAAAAAAAGTAAAAAATCCTTAACCTTCCTCTGGATTTTTCACTCTGACATTTGGATCGTCCAGTGATTTTCTAATAAAACCTCCTTTTTCTTTTAGGAGAGAGTTTAGTGGTCATGAAAGATGCCAGAATGACAGCCCAGGGAGTAGATGGTCTCTGTTTACCCACAGAGCAAATGCAGCATCAGGGCAAACGTACTTGCCATTGTACTTCCACCTTGACCTGCAGCATCCCAAAGGAGGGTAGGGAATTGCAGGTTTTCAGCACTTCCAGGCTTGACCTCTCTGCTTACACAACTTAATAAGGAATCAGGCTTCTCCTGCTATTGCAGTGCAGTATTAAGGAAGGATTTTTCATCACAGCTGTAGGTGTAACAACTTCAGTGCAAACCTCAGACTGAAAGCACTCCGCTAGCAGAAACCATCTCCTAGCCCCACTCTTCCAGGAGCCTAGCCTGTCTTCTAGCATATTGGTTACAATCTGATTCATTCCTAAAACATATGCTGATACCCAGAGCAAGGTAAAGAAGATCCCTTTATACATGACAGGTGTGTTATGGTGGATGTGGGTGCCCTTCACTTGGCCACTGGCTTGAGGTCGCTGCTCTGCTCTGTGCAGAGCTGCTGATGGGAGTCATTAAGTTGCCATCAGGTTTGAATTAGTGTTGATTCACCTCTGAAAAATAACCAGCAGTGTTCTTCACACAGCTCTGAAGGCAGGGCTGGAAATGAGGGGAGTAATTTTAAAACAAAAGCTGGTTACTGCCCAGGTGCAATCACAAAATAGGGTTGGGGTTAGTTTTACAGGGGGTGTCCACTTGCCAGCCTATAAAGCGGTGTGTGATTTCTGGACCATGCCCTGCTTGATGAGGCTGTTGAATGTTTTTACAGGTCTTTTGCTGTCTGTGGGCATCCCCAGGAGAGGTGTCAGTAGAGGAAAGCCATATACTTTCAGCCTGTAGGATCAGGTTTATCACAGGTCCTAGCCTCATGGACTGGAAGGAGCACTGGAGCCACTGGAAAGGCTTATTGGAAAGGATTCACAGACAAATGATGTCATGGGAGTTATTCAGCTCCTCCAGGGCCTTATTGCAATAGATTCCTGGGGTTTTAGCAGGTTCTTTTTGTGCTGTCCATCACCACAAGATTTATATGAGTATGGTAGGGGTGCACACTCTGAATGCAGTAAACAATATGAGGTGTGTTAGGCAGAAGGTCTTGATGTCCTTGTGTGTCCTGTAGCTGCAAGTGCAAGACAGAGAGATGAGGTGGGGCCCCAGCTCTGGCAGTGTGGTTAGAAACTCTGCACGTGGACCAAAGCTCCTGCTAATGACCGGAGTGGCAGAGATGAGATGTGATGGACAGAGGAAGCATTTGCTCCTAAAGAGTTGCTGTGGTTTGGCTCCTCTCCGTTCTCGCTCGCAGAGGCGGAGCAGGGGTGTGTGGAGGCTGTAGGGGACAGATGTGGAGCCAGCCCTAGGAGGTCCTTGAGAAGAGCAGGTAATGTGACTGCGGCAGAGAGGGGAGGGGTGGCAGTGGCTGCTGGCTCTGCGTCACCGAGACGGTGACAACTCCTTAAGCAATTAATTAGCACAGCTGAGAGCCTGAGCTCGGTGCTAAAGGTGAGCTGCAGTTGTACCAGCAGAGATGCACAAAGGCTTTACTGTTCTGGCTTGGGACCTCGCTGGGGGCTTGTCTTGGTGGTTGTTACTGCAATGCTTCTACAAGCTATTCATGATCTTGTAGAATAGCTTGTAGAAGCATTGCCTTAAAAGTCCAGCAATGTGGGAGGCCAGAGAGGGGGGCATCAGCAATCCTAAATGAAGTTTTGGCAGGTCTGGATACTGCAGGAGAATTACTCCGTAGGTTTCTTCTTCACCTTTTTTCTCCTCTAATGATTCTGCTTTCTGGCATAACAATTACCTGCTTTGGATATCAATGTCTATGGGAAACTGGCTGAAGCTAAAATGGTAAATTAACTGCTTTGAAGCTTATGTCCCAGATGTCAGTAGTGATAGATTCTGTTGAGTGGTTTCTAGCTAGAAAAGACTTTGAGCGGTGTCATTTTTCACTGGAAAACTTCCCATATGCTTCTCCAAGAGGCTTTTCTGGGCAATTAAGTGACATGCTGTATGCAGAGATAACACAAATTCAGAGAGCTTTTGCACTTCATCTTCTATGACACACCATACATGTGATGTCAGCGGTCACCACGGGTTTGGCCCTTGGTCTCAGTTACTTCTGCTGGAGCAGGGTTTGCCACCCCTGCTGTCACCCATAAGCAACAGGACTCGTGTGGTGTTTGTTGTGTGAATGGTTGTATGAGCGTGACACACCGTGAAGATGGGATGTGGGAAGATCTGTGGCAGAGGAAATGCCATCCTACATTCATCCACTGAATGGCATAGTGGGCCTTTCAGCTCTTGAGCCTGTGGGATGTCTGGTAACAGAGAGACAACACTCTGGACAAGGAGTAGGTGTCACGGGAGCGAAGATTTTCATGCAACTGAATGGCAACTTCTTTTTCTCTCTTATTATAACAGATTAATAAAGTTCTTCTCACAAGGAGCACCTGTCTGTGTAGGGAAAACCCAAGTGTGCTGCTGTTCACATACTGGTCAACATGACAATAAAGTCCGGGGGAAAACTCAGCAGAAATCACCGGATTTAGATGTATGCAGAGTGTTTCATGGCCCTTGGCAGAGGAAGGGTACAGCACAGATTGTGATTTGGGGGCTTTCAGAGTCCACCACAGAGATGACCCTCTGGTGGCACTGGCTGTTTCAGTCCCTGTATGGCTCCATCTCCTCCCAGGAGTTGAGCCCCCTGAGATTTTCCTTGCTTGACTCCTCTGTGCCAGCAGTCCTGAGGTTCCTGCTGCTTTGCATTACAGCCGTGTGCCAAGAAATCCCAGCTCCTGGGGTCAAGTGCTAAGCATTTTCTTCTTTATCAGATATTTACTTAGGAGGATTTCATTATACTGAATCTACTAGCTTTGAATAAATTCACATGCAGTAAATTTATTCTCGCTCTTTCTGAAGGGCCGTGTGTGCTAGAGAAAACTTTGAAGACGACCATTTATACCAAAAGCAATTACTTTCGTGGTAATTTTGTATGTATTTTACTGCAGATACTGTATTTCTGTTTGACTATGAGCTTTCTCCCAAGTGGCACTGCTGTGCTGGAAGTAGAGAAAGTCAGATGCTTGAATTTGTGGTGCCTCAACATTTTCACGTTGTTAACATTGAATATATTTGTCTGTGCACTTATTTGAACAAACTCCACCTGTCTGAATAAAGCTACAGGTTGATCTTACCAGAATCCACTTGTAGTTGCTCCATGTGAAATGAGGAGGTGGGGTTGTTTTGTTTTCTTAGTGTTGGTTGATTTTGGTGGGGTTTTTTTGCAACATCACTGTTTCAGCCTCTGGTTAATGGATTTCTTCAGCCAGGTGGTAGAGACAGTCTTTCATGATGCTGCAGAGGGCATCTCCAAAGCCTCCTCACTCAGTTGATGAGTATCCAGGAGCCATACTCTGCAATATGGCTTAGTTGAACTATTAGCAAAAGCAGCTTACTATATGATTTGGAATAATAAACCTGTAAAAAATCCTTCTGCAAGTAACTTTTAGATGTGTGATGGGGCAAAGCTGGATTCTTCACCTCAGCAGCTGGTTTGCTCCATGCAAACCATAATGTCATATACACAGGAACTCTTTCTGTGCAGCCCTCTGCACGCAGGATCTCCTGCAATCGCTTGACCAAGTCCAAAACAAATCAGGAGGAAAAGCTCAAATAAGAATTTAGGTGGATAGGCCTGATAATCCATTAGGTTCTCTCTCCACTGGTTTACTTTACACGCTCTGCTTCAGCAGGTAAGTCTTGATGGTCCTTGTGATAAGAAAAAGCCATTCTTTGGGGCTGGAGGTTTGGTTTACCAAAACTGTTGGTTGTATAGATATTAGTGGGAATAATATCTGTCCATCCTACATCTAAATGTGCCCTTAGCATTTCCAGAGGGCAAACATGCACGACCCGTTCTGCAAATGGACAAGGGAAAACTGGGGGAATGTGTACTAAAGAGAAGCATGTTCATATTAAAATCCAGAAGGGTAGATTGATTTTTCTTCTTCAACATAAGTTTCTCATTAACAAGATTCGTTTCATTTAGAAGTGGCTCATTAACTAGTTTAAAAAGGGAAAACCAAACCAAAAACCTTAAAGAAATGTAGGTCCCTGTTAAACTGCAAATTCTATATTCCATGCTGGATTATTCTTTTATGGGAACCAGTGGTAGTTATACGGTACATATCTACATATTTCACCAGAAAGCAAAAACTGTTTTCCAGGGGAAATTATTATACAGAAAAATTGTAATTAATAATAAGCTGTTGCCATTACAGGATATAATACTTGTGCTCAAGCCCGAATCTGAGATGAACAAAAAACGTGCCATCTGAACAGCTCTCAACATCCCAGTCTAAACTTTGTGGCTAGCTTTAACCCTTGCAATAGACTGATGAGGGAGATCACAGAAACTTTCCTATTACTGCTGTAATGAAGTAGACAGAAACATTTATCTGAGCATTTCTGTTGTGGCGTTTTCTGGGCTGTTCATTACCTGACTAAGCCACTCACATCTGGAGGAATCACACATCCCACTTGATTTTTGACCTTTTTTCCTTGCATGGCATTTGGTTTAGGATTTAATGACAAATAAAAAATTTATTTCTGGATCAGTAGGTCTGTGAAGTTTCAGTTAGTCCAGATAGGCCATGAACTTGAGCTGCTTTGCTGGCAAAATGAAGGAAAGACTTTTGTGATTCAGGTACAAAGCAGCTGCTCAGGACATTGGTGGTTGGGTCCTGTCTCTGTCTCAGCCTGCTCTGGGGTCCTGGGCAGGATCTCTGTATCTCCCTGGTGTAGCAATCTATTGATGGATTTCCCTCCCACAGTGAGGATTTCTGAATTCACAGTCAGTGGATGTTAGTAACGCCCGCCACAGAAAAATCTAGGGACAAACTGCACATTGTTGGTTGTTTTTAGGAGGAAACCAAAAGAAAAATAAGCACACTGAGAGTGTTTTGTAATTCATGTTTTGAAATTGGAACTTAATAGGTAGAAATTAGCCTGAACTGAAAGCAAAGAAAAACTTTGGGCACAACAGGGCTTTGCAGTACTTTGTGAGAATTCAGGGAGAAGTACGTTTTGGCAGATTTCTAGTTTCAGCTTCTCATGTGCTATTACAGCCCTCTTCATGGAGATCCAGCAAACCCTGGAGGAATCACATGTGTGAACCCACTTAAATCTTCCCCTGCCAGGCTTCTAAATGGGGGTCTAAGGCTCAAGCTGCTTCTAGTCATTGTGGTCTGCCTTAGTTTAAGTTATTTTTCTCATGAAAGACTGAGCAGAAGTGAAATTGGTGCTGTAATAAAAGGTGTCCCTATTTTGTAAGGACCTCAACAGCGGCTGCTGAGGACAAACATTAGCCTAAGAAGGTCTCCAGGGGTTGGCTTTGACGGAGGTAATCTTTCTTGTAATACCATTCCTAATGTGGATCTCTGTTAGCTATATGTTGTAATTTCTTCCTCTGTATTTGTTCTGGTTTATCTCTAGGGCTGCTTGTATGTGCTGTAGAATATTTACCCTATTTCTTTCTTTCCACCTATTGTGCTGTGGTCTTATAATATGTGTCTGTTGCAGATCTGTTCTCTTCTAAACATGTAGTGTACCTTCTAGTTTCTCCCTTACTCCTTGTAGCAGGTTTGTCCTTTTCTCTGATGTCCTTCTCTGAGCACTGCACCTCTGAGCTGAGAGTACATCAAACTGCACTTGCAGTTCCTGCTGCCTCCAAGAAAAATGGGGAGGGACTATTCACAAGAGCATGGAGTGACAGGACAAGAGAGAATGGCTTCAAACTCAGAGTAGGCTTATACTAGATATTAAAAAGAAATTATTCCCTGTGAGGATGGTGAGGCCCTGGCACAGGTTGCCCAGAGAAGCTGTGGCTGCCCCATCCCTGGAAGTGTTCCAGGCCAGGTGGATGGTGCTCTGAGAAACCTGGTCTAGTGGAAGGTGTTCCTGCCCACAACACGGGAGTTGAAATTAGGTGATTTTTAATCCCCTTCCAACCCAAACCATTCTGTGATTCTGTTGGCAGCACTGGGAACAGGAGTGAGAGGGGCAGAACAGCAATGGTTGCCTCAGTATCTTCTGATTCTCACTGGTGGCTCCTGTTCAGAAATTCCTGGTGTCCAACAGATATTCAGCAGTGCAGCAGTTCAGCTGTGGTAGCTACAGTCTCAAGCCTGTTGCATTTGGTTCTGGCCTATTTTCCCTGCCAGCAAATCCTTCCTGTTTGCTATTCATTTCTCCAGCCCTGATACCAGCTGTTAACAAGTGGCATCTTGATGCTTTGTGATGTCTGGAGGTGGTTTAGGAATCTTCTTACTCCTACTTGTCTTTCTTTGCATCACTTTTGCTATATAGATGATACCATAATAGAATAACACTTCACGGAGGAGTCTGTTGGATTTTGTTTTGACTATTACTGCTTGATTGCATTTGTCATTGTTTTTTTCCTGCTTTTTTCTTTTTTCCATGCTTTGGATTTTTTGGTCAAATATCGAGGCATCCTAAACCATGACAGAACAAGTGTTCTCTAAGAGCAGTATCAGAACTCTTGTTCAAATCTTCCCCTGCCTCTGCACCCCAGAATTCATCATCCTCCCTATGCCCCACTGCATGATTTCTTCTGTTTGTCATTTACAGCTGGCCTGCCTGTCTGGCCATTTGTCTAGAAAATCTAGATAGCTTTTAGACTGGTCGGAGGAATTCCACACCACTGACTTAACTGAGCTGTGGGGAACTCTCATCATCTCTGACCTTTTGTTTGCTCCAGCTCAACAGAGACGTGCAGCATTCGGGCTGGGTCTGTGTCACATCCATGGTGTGCAAGGAAATCATTCTTGCATCTCTGCTGCTGTCTCTTCTGAAGAGCAGCTCATAGCTGTAATTTCTGCAGTCAGAGGGACTTGGCAAGTGGTGGATTGAGAGGATTGTTCAAACTGTCCCAAGAGAGGGCCCTGGAGATCACTGGGTGCCAGCCAGTGCCAGGCCTTTGCTGCTTTCCTGGGAGAGGTAGGGCTCCTCTGTTGTCCCCTAGGAAGGGAAGGGATCCAGCTGACCAAACTCAATCACTTTGTCAATGAGGATAAATAAGGATCATAATCCAATTGTTATGGCAATTGCAATGCAGCAAACTCGAGGCAACTTTCCAAAGCTTCTATATTTGTACCTCACTCATTTAAAGCAGAAGGAGGCAGACCAGCTTTTGCCAGTCTTTCCCATGTCCCAGGCAAATCACAGTGCCAGCTCAGACAAACTTCTTGATGGCTGACAGTAGGACCATCTCTTTTACTGTGTTTACTGGTAGGCTCTGCCTCTACTTCCAGGGACTGAAGGCTGATGGTGACTTACAAAAATAATAAATGCATAATAAATAATTAAAGCCTTCTTGGCACTATAGTTCCCAGCTGTACAGCATTGACTTCGCCCACTCAGTACAAAGCTTGTACAACAGGTGATGATCCCATGTACCAAAACTATGGGAAATCAGAAGTATTTAATTTAAAGTCAAAGTCCATAGTCTTTTTAATGTGAAAGTATAGCATAGCATAGTACTTAAGACCATGGGTGGAGGAATCTTCTATAAGTCTATAAGCAGATCTGAAGAAGATTGATTATTAATTATCAAGTCTTTCCAAGAATTTATCTTAGTTTTTTTTATGTTTCAAATTATGATAACAAGATAACGAAGACAAATTTTCCATAGCTGTAACTGAAAGCTTGGTACAGGTTGTACTTGAGGCAACTGGGTCATCCTTGGGTTAAATTATTAAATATTCTTGTATCTCATTACTCAGGTACAAGCAAGTGAAGTCAGCAGCACATCACCTGCAAGGTGGGGGCTAGTGAGACCTTAGAACTCCTGTGCAGGTGGTCTGTGTGTGATGCACTGATCCCTGGCTGATGGGAGTCCTTGATCTCTGTCCTTCTTGCCAGTGGATCAATCCATTGATTATTGATGGAGCCCGATGCCTGGTGCAGTGGGACACTCACAGGCAAGGGCTGCCCCAGCAGAGCTGCCGTGCCCCACCGTGCCGCTGGTCAGGGACTGCAGGGCCGCCCCGGCAGCTCTGGGGACACAAAGGTGTCAAGCCCAGAGGACTGATGTCCCCCTGGTCTCCTCCTACAGACAGACCCGTGTTCTGTGCTCACTGCCAAGTCGTAAAATCAATTAGAAATTAAAGCCAGATTCATGGGTTCACTTCAGCTGCTCTAGTGGTACAAACCAGCTGCAAATTCAGCTTTTATGCTGTTGCTACTTTCCCCAGCTTTTATGTGTTAGCAGCTTTGCTTTTAAAAGCAGTTTTTAAATGGCTTGAGATTGATGCTTAACTTCAAAGTGCTAACAAATATTGCATTGCAAATTCCTCCTTGGGCTACTCCATTACTACTTTTTTTTTTTTCCTTCAATAATTTTGAAAACAAAGGATATTCTTCAGGGGAAAGCTGTGCTAAGGTGAATGATGTTTCTGAGTGTGCACATCAGTGCAATGTGAACAGAGTGTTGCAATGCCAATGATTGCATCTAAACACAGGATTTGCACAATTAAGAACACCCATTATGATGTATAATTCTGTTAGGCTGAAGAGTTCTCAGATAAAACCAGAAGAAATCTCAATTCAAAAACTAGTACCATTTCTCTGCCCTTGTCAGAATTCATTGAATCATGTGAGAGTTTGATTTTTTAAAGCATTTTAAAAATTAAGTGTGGTTATTTTATTGTTAACTTCATACTGAAAGTACTTATTCTCACTACTTTTAATAGTATTAAGCAAAAACAAAACAATCATACTAAGGTTTAAGAACTCTAATTAAGCAGCATATTTCAAAACATAATATATTTAAAAATACAGTCCCACATTACAAAACTACCACACAATTTAATTTTGGATGGCTTTACTGTGCATTTCAGGTTGCAGATATTGCTAGCTTTGCAGTCCAGTCTAGTGTTAAAACATAAAATTTCCCGATTCCATCATGCGTGTTCTTTCACAGTTGCTTTTAAATATTTCATCCAAAATTACTGATAAGCCTGCTCTGCTTTATGGGGGACTAATGCTTTTTGGGGGACTAATGACAACTCTTTGGGATTTTTAGGGGCTTTCTCATGTTTAAATTGGTAAGTACTTTTCTCACTTAGCTCTGTCTTAAGAGATATTTATTATAACTGAAAGTTTCTGGTGGGAAAAATTGCCCCAGCTTTATGTGGTTTAGCTAAAGGTCATTAAACAATTTACTTTTCTCTACAAGCATCCTAACCATGGTTTTCCAAAGTTTCTAAGTGACCATTTCCATCTGTCTGCATAGGACAGGTATTAAACCATCTGACAAGTTAAATCAGAAATCAGACAAAGAGAGAGGGGATGAGAGAGGAGAGATTACATAATCCTCTTCACTGGAACAAGTCGAAATCTCACTATTTTCCCCAAATAAGCAATATGCTCTGTCAGCACAACAATAAAGCGTGCGTGTGCATATTCATCCCAACTCATACATTTGGGTAGTTAATGAGGGTTGGGGGAAAACCACATTTGCATCTATGCAAATGGTCAAGGAATGAAGCAAGGAGAGACCGTTCCGGGTAATCACAGCAACTCTCCTTGCTCGGTGCAGCAGGTCGGCCGACGGCACGTGAGCTTCCCCAGGGTGGATTAGGGAAGGGAATTTGGCTATTAATGAGTAAGTTCAGTGGCCTCTGTGCACCGTGTGACTGTGCCTGCCCAGGGCAGCGGTGTGTGCCTGCGGGGGCAGGGTACGTGTTGCAGGCAGTGTTGTGTTGATGATGGCTCCTTTGCTCTCGGGAAGATTAACCTATTTTTAGACCAAACTGTTGGTGTGAGGCCAGGAGAAGCCTTCTATCTTTTAGATTTATGGAGGTTGCCAGGCAGATCTTAAACACTTTCTCTAAGCTGCATTTATTTGTATTTTGGCTTCTTTTTGGAGGCCAAGTTCCCTGTATCTCTTTGGATAGAACCCTCGGTATTGAAACGGGTCTGGAGTCTGTCAAGTAATCCAATTCATTCAACATTTGGAATTACCGTGCAAAAAAAAGTAATTTATTTTCTAATTATTCTCTGTCTTGCACAACCGTGCATCGCTGAAGTGTCACTATTTAAAATATTTATCTCTCTCCGCTGCGTGATCTGCTCGAAGGCCATGGAGGGGCGATGAAATAAAAGCACTCCTTCCCAACACAGGCACATTACTTTGACTTGTCTTGGGCTGTTTTGACGTCTCCCTGTAAATACATTTATTTTTCATTAGGATGTTTCTGGGTTTGTGGCATCCAGGAAAGCCAAACCCATTACGCTGTTCATCTGTTAGAGACAAAATGAAGATAAACAAGTGTAATGAACTCCCGCTGAAGCCATTTCTCTGTTGTCTTTCCCTTGCTGCAAGTGAGTGTGTGTGTGT
>VZRR01009643.1:108753-156562 GCA_013398015.1 Oreocharis arfaki | reverse complement strand
GTGTGTGTGTGTGTGTGTGTGTGTGTGTGTGTGCAGGAACAGCCTCCTCGTGCCGGTTGGATGGGGGCAGCTGCTCTCAGTGCTTCCATTCTTCATCTGCGAGGAGGATTCAGCTGGGGAGAAGGATTCTAGCTCCAAGTGTGCTGTAGTCCTTGGGTTTTGCTGTTGTGTCTGGAGAGCTCGGGCCTGGGGCATCATCTTGGGAAGCTGTGGAGTTTAACTTGTGATCTCGGCCCCACAGCAGTTTCCTACATCCCTCTCCAATGTGTTACAATGATAAATACACTGGAGATGGAAATGTGAGGACAGAATAATGTCTGTGAGGTCCAAGCAGGTACTGCTGTGGTTGCTGTTGGGGATTGGAGGATCATGTAAGGGATGACACTTGAGTACTGCATCCAGCTCTGAGGCCCCCAACACAGGAAGGACATGGAGCTGTTGGAGCTAGTCCAAGTTCATTAGAGAGATGGAGCACCTCTCCTATGGGGAAAGGCTGAGAGAATTGGGATTGTTCAGCTTGGAGAAGGGTGGGCTTCTGTGTGACCTGATTGTGGCCTTCCAGTACTTGGAGGGAGCGTGCAAGAAAGATGGAGAGGGATTGCTTACAAATGACAGGAAAGGGGGGAATGGCTTCAAACTGAAAGAAAGTAGGTTTAGATTGGATATTAGAAAAAAATTCTTTACTGTTACAGTGGTGAGGCACTGGTATGGGCTGCCCAGAGAAGTTGTGGCTGCCCCATCCCTGGAAGTCTTCTAGGCCAGGTAGGATGGGGCTCTGAGAAACCTGGGATAGTGGAAGGTGTCCCTGCCCATAGCAAGGGGATTGAAATGAGATGATCTTTAAGGTCCTTTCCAACGCAAACCATTCCATGATTCTATGACATGGTCACTGCAGAGATTTCTGTTGCAGGCTGGGTACCTCATCCCAGCTAAGGCCACAGAAAAACTGTTGGAGAGCCTGTGGCATAGTAGCAAATAGCCAGTGTGATTGGAGGTTGGTGGATAGGGAGTTAAAGGCAGCCAGAGACAGGAATATTGTTTGGAGATCAGGGAAGGCTTGGAAAGGATAGAAAGTAAGCTTCAAAGAGGCATGAAGATGAGAATAAAAATGAAAGCGAATATTGAGCTTTCTAGGGTGGCACATATGCTCTTTCTTCGTCCTAGTCTTTCAATTATTTCCTATTTATTTGAGCCTTCCCTCATGTGCCCATCCCCACCCTTCCAAACTGACTTGCTCATTGAGTCTGAGTGAGTTTATGCTGAATTTTAAAATACCTTCTTTTTCTCCATCTCTAAACTGCTAATCTCTCAGGCTGAGGAATCCTGGGACAAAGAGGAGTCCGCAGAGTGGAACTCTGTAAAATTAGCTTTTGCAGCATTAGTGTTTGCACAGTTACAGGCTGAAGCCCTGCGCCCCCCCTGCCTGGCAGCCTGCCTCCCTTCCCCAGGGAGGCCAGCACAGAGTGAGCTGCCTTCCTCCTTCTCTTCGTCCTCTTCCTCCTCCTCCTCTCTTGCCACCATCCCTCTGCTGCAAGAGGAGCAGAGGGGGGAATTGGCATTCATTCGGACAAGGGTTTAACATGCATTAGCTTGGGCTTGTCTCCTGTTATTGAAATGTGTTCTCAAATACAGCATAAAATTGAAATTCTAGTGCTGGTGTCACATCATGGGGATAATTAGCTGGGAAAAGAGGGCACACGGGGGGATATTTTTTGGGTGAAACCAAGCTGAGACTTTGCATATGCTGTGCATTGCTGCCTTGTGCTGCAAGCCCTCTGATTTTTGCAAGCAATTTAATCTGGATCATCCATATGCAGGATAGTGATGGGTTTGGAGCAGAAGGAAGGTGCAGAGGTTCCAGGCTGGTGTAGTGCTGTGGTACCCCTGCAGGGAGAGACCTGTCTGTGTCTTTGGGTGATAAGCAGGCGATGAGTGGCTTTGAGTGAGTGGCTTTGAGCCCGGTGGCTGCAGTCACCCAGAGCCTGGGTGCCTGAGAGAGCAGAACAATAGATAATGCCCTGAAATCTAGTGGTGAGCTCCTTTTGACCATTTCTTGTGCTCTCTTACGCCCAATTTTGGTGTAAGAACACTTCTTTTGAGCACCTTGCTCCTGTTTTCACTCCTCCCGACTTGCTCTCTGCAAATCACCGATTCAAACGCCATCCCTAATGCCTGTGCTTCTTTATTCCTCACTGTTGCTGCTGTTGTTTATTAACTTGCTCTGCATGGCATCTGGGGAATTTGTTCATTGCAAAAGCAAAATGCAGTTGCGTTTCTGCCTAACACATGTACCAAGGTACTCTCAGCCTGCCGGGCCTTGAGCAGCATCCAGCGCTAACGCTGCAAACCCTCCCTGCTTCCTCTCCCAGCCCCGCTCAGCTGATTGCCTTCTATTTTTCCTTGTGGTGTTGTTATTAATAATCATATACCAATCTCCTCTGACAATCACAATCATTTCCTGGGAGAGAGCGAATCCAAGTCAACCACATCCAGCTACCCAGCGAAATGATGCTGTGTCTACCAGCCTGATGAATGCCGCTCCTGTCTGTGCCCTTTCTGTGCGTGGAGCACTTGATGATGCTGGAGGCTGCACTAGAGATTTTAAGCTGTCTATTTCTCAAGGAAACTGGCTGCAGGGAGGAGACATGGCTGCTGAGGATTAAAGGGGATGGTGATTTTTTGGGGAAATAACATAATGTCTGGCTGTTCCCCTTGGTGCATCTGCCTGCAAGGGTCAGGTGCAACAGGACTGTCTAGGGATCTGGTGTCCTCAGCCCAGTTCTGCATGGATAAAGTCTCTACCCTTAGTGCATGGTTGTAGCTGGTTTTGCAAATGTTTTTTGGTAATAGATTGAGCCCCGTACCATGTGCTTCCTCCTGTGTCTGTGCCCCCAGTTTCCATCCTCCTTCGAGACAAAGCCCAGGGAGCTCTTGCTAACAGGTTCCTTGCTGGAAAGGATTCCCAGTGGCCAAAGGGGGGTGAAAGCTTTTTCCCAGAGCTCACTGGTTTCTCAGTTATCTCCCTCTTACTCTCAGCTTGGCTCTGCAGCTTCCCAGGCTGTGTGTGCTGCCAGGTTTTTCTACCAGAGCAATTTCCCTTGTTGCAATTCTTGACAGCACCACTTTTTCTCCTAGAAACATGGGGCTGCTGAATGTCTAGCGAACTCAATTGGTCTGGATGGATGGGATGAGCCAGCTGGGTGTGCTTTGAGGCAGAAACCACCCTTCCTGTGCTTAAAGAAAAGGTGGTGGCTGCCACTTGCTGGGGTGAAGCGTTGTGCTTGGGTGGGAAGGAGAGCACAGTAGGGAATTGCTTGTAGGCATATGGTGGGGGGTTCTCACGTGGGGGGTACCCCCATGTCTGTGGCTTTTCTCCAGCCTATCTTGCTCTGCAACCAGCCTGGCTCTGCCTTTTATTGAGTTCATGGAAAGTTGTCTTTTTGGCTGAGGGACTGAGCGTGGCTGGCTGTGCAATGTGGGAAGCTGGGGGTGGTGGGCACACGTTCCACATGCAGAGGAATTGCTGGGGGCTCATTGAAGTGAGGTGCCCAGGAAGGGCAGAGCTGTGGGCTGTGTCTTGGGAAATGAGGTCAAGAAACCCTTGGGAGCTCAATTAACCACACATGACCGGGACAAACTAGGACACCGATTGCATGACTGGCGAAGATGAGAGCCCGTGGCCTGCTTGGTTTGCTCTAGGCTTAGAATGTCTTCATTTATTTTGCCTTTATTTGTCACTATTTTGTTCTTGGATGCAGAGTAGAAAGCCCTGACCTGAGCTGCCACGCTCTGCCCGTGTGACCCAGCAGTGTCTGGTTGGCAGAGGTGGTGCAGCCTGCTCAGGGCACAGAAGCAGTGCATGGCTCTCCTTCCCTCCATGGTCTTGGTCTTTGCTCAAGCAAACTCTGACATATATTTGTCTTTTCTGTATTTCCTTGTGGATCATTCGATGAAATATTGTGAAGTGGATCCTGTTTTATGTTAGAAGCTATTCGTAATGAGATTGGAGAGAGATACAGCGTTTGACTGCAGTGGCTGTTAATTTTAATATGCTGTGAATCTCGAGGTAGCTCTTTATTCTTCCTACATTGAACTTGCACGCTGCTGCTGCCACAGTCTGCATGGGGGACATGTCGTGTGAACCAAAAAGGCTTAATGAGGAGCAGAGGGAAAAACTCTGTCAGTATTTTATAAAACATGAGATTTATTTTCTTAAAAGCAGATCACAGTGTCTAGATATTTAGAGGCTTATGATTTAGCAGCTCTAAGGAAAGGTTTGGAGGTAGTAAGAAGGATGGGGTGTGGTTGACAGAGACCTTAAAATTGCACTCGGCTCTGCTGGGCAGAAAATGAGCGTGCGGTGGAAAATACCAGTTCCTGCTGGTCTGAGCAGACAAAGTCCTTCACAGGTGAGGGATGGAGGAGAGCACATCAGCAGCACAGGGCCACGGATGGCAGGTTAGTGCTATAGAATATGTTCCTTAATGGTTGGATGAGTTGGGCAGAGACAAGTGAAATGAAAGGGGAAAGGACAGGCCAGAGTGGTCAGGACCTGGGAATGAGGGCTTGGGAATGCTCGAAAGATGCTTCAAGTAGATTCTTGCCCATGTCCTAAACCAAAATAAACTATAAAAGCCCACATGTGTCTGAAAAGATGTAGGGAAATCCCAAAGTGGTACCAAAAGGTTCACAGAGGGGATCTGAGCAAGCTCTCAGTGTTCACCCAGCTCTGAGGAGTGGCTTTGGGGCTGAGGTTTTCTGAGCTCTGGAGTTCAAGTACAAGGGGTTTTTAATTTTGCTGGGGTTTAGGGTATTTTTTTTTTTTACTGCAGCTGTTTTGTTGAATGGCTGCTCTCTTCCTGCCTTTGAATTCAGAGGGAGACTGTCACCATTGGTGTTCTGTTTGTCAGTTGTCTGTGAGCAGCAGACTGGAGATGGAACTGCATTTGATCATTTGTCAACTTTTCCTTTTGTGCTGAATATCTGATAACGTTTGCTGAGCGCTCACTCTGCGTATGCTCGTTTGATCAGCTGCTGCAACAATTGCAGGTGACGGAAGAAGAGAGGTTGGGACATGGCTAAGGCACATCTGCAGTTGAATGTTTGTCAACAACAAGGTGCTCACTCGACTTGCTAATAACAGACATTGGGAAAGAGGTGGTTCCAGTCTTCCACAGACAATTACTGGTTCCCTAAATCTGTGGGCAGGCTATTGGGCTGAAAGCATATTGCCTTTCCAGAACTGCTCTCGGAGGTGTGTTTCCCATCAGCAGCTGCCTCAAGGGTGTCAGATCCAGAGCAGACCTGCAAGTTCTCAATGTGATGACCACCTACAATGCCAAAACCCTTGGGAAGTGTGTGTGGGACCTGGCTTTGCTGCCACGGCCATTGAGGATTTTCATGGAAGAGAGATGGGACGTGTCAGGTTGCTACAGTATCCAAACTTTGTACTCTGGTGCATGTAAAATTCAGCTTTTCTGGAGGTCCCCTGCACAGAGAGTGCCGCTGGCATGGCAGGCTCTGGATTCGGAGATCCGGGGAAAGCTGAACCCACTCGATGGGAGAGGAGGATGCCTTTTCCTTGTCTCCTCCCCTCTGCTCACAGCCTCCCTGAAGCCTGAGCAGAGCTGTGCTTTGACCTGGTTCCTGCTGTCAAGCGCTTCCATTTACCCTGTGAAAAAATCTTTCTGCTGTCTCTGGGATCCAAAGCCCCAGGAGGAGCCCGTGACTGTGACCACTCCTTGCCCTGCACTTGCGCAGAGCTCCCCGCTCAGACCAGGCTCTGTGAGCAGCACCACGGCAGTTATTTGTAGGGTGGGTTTTTTTCCACTTTTGTCTGTCATCAGAGGCTGAGTAGCACACTCACACATGGCATATCAGGCCTCTTGCAGCACACTTCATTTTAAAAGCTAATTTGTAATTGCAAAGCAATACACATGCTTCAACAACCCCCTCCTCTCAAAAGCAAACAGAGAAACGCCACAGAGAAATAAAATAAAATGGGATGAGAATTATCCATGCTTGCTCTACTCCACTGTTTGTCTGCTGGGGAAAAAGAAGAAATGAAGCAAAGTTACTAAAATAAATACATAAAAAACAAACAAACAGAAAACCAGCCTCTAATGTACGTAGCGTTGCAAGTTGTGAGATGGGGATCAGCCCTGCCTGTCCTCCCCAGGGTGCTCTGGATTGTGGGAGCGCGGTTGCCTTTGCCACGCTCGCCCTGCTGCTCGCAGGTGTGGGTGGCGGCAGCGCTGTGCCCTGCGGCAGCGCCTGGCCAGGACGGTGCCTGAGCGCCTTCTGCACCCCTTGGCGTATTTCTGTGGGGGAGCAAGTGTTTTGTCCCGCTGTGTAGCTGTGGATTAGACCGACTCTGCCTCTCGAGGGACTCTTGAACAGCCTCTGCTCGCATCGCTGTGTGCCCGTGCCCTTCGCGAGTGCTTTTTCGGAGCGCGGAGCCCGGCTGCGTCACCGCGCTCCCAATGCAGCTGCTGCCCACCTCTGCGCGCTGCCTGCCGCTCCTGCCCTCCTTCGCCTGCCGCTGGCACTCGTCCTGCATCCCGAGCCCTGCCACTCGTGTTGGGCTGGAGAGGGGAAGGGAAAGGTGAACCCGCTGTTGGGCTGCGCTCTGCAGAGCTGCCAGCTCCGATTTTGTCATCCCCGCTCCGCTCTGCCTCTGCGAGTTCAGCGGGGGCATTTTCAAAGACATTCACTGTAGTTCGCAGCATGGGATGAGGGGCAGGGAGCTGGGGAGGAGCGAGCAGCTCTTGCTGAGGAGCCTTTCAGGGCTGAGATGCGGGGTGGGGGACGGTGTGTGGTAGGATCCTGCCACTGACGATCTCTTTTACTGCAGCTTTTTTGCAGCATCAGAAAAGCAGGGTGGAATTAGGCCACGTAGCCTGTGGTATGAGCTCTGCATGTTGGTATTGTTAATAGCTCTGCTCAGAATACGCTGACTTTTTCTGAACAAAAGCTAAAAAGCAACCCTTACAAATTAATCATTATTAATACTTCGTGCTCGCTTTGCTATGCATGCAGCCATTCAGGGTGGTAAATACCCATTCTTGTGCTTGATCTCCATGGCTCAACCTCTCTTGGATGGCAACAAAGCCTTGTACTGGAACTCCTGTGTTTGGGGGCAGCTTGGCAATTTTGGGGCAGCAACCTCTCTCCCTCCTTACATACAAGTAAAATGCTTTAAGCCTAAAGGAGTTACGCAGGTACTATGCCAGCATGACTAAGATGAACCCAGGGATTTCATCTGCTGCCAGTTGACATTGATTCTGTGACTCCTTTATTACTCTACCGTGAAGGCTGACTTACAGTGAAGTTTGCTCTGGCCCTAAAGTTGTCCAGCTCTGGTGAGGTCAGGGATTTATTGGGATTATAAACCAGAACAGAAATTTGTGGCTAATAAACTGGGTAGTAATAAGGGGTTCTTTTCCTCTCAGGTCTTGAGCTGTCCTGGCAGGGTGGTCATATTTGGCCCAGCCAGTGGGAGAGGACATGGCACGGGTGTCTTGAAGGTCAGAGGTATCTTGTCCTGCTGAACATTTTGGGAATGCAGCACCAACACACTGAGAGCTGGGCCCCAGGGAGGAAGGCAGGGCTGGTGTGACAAGCACTGATGCAGTATCTCAGCCTGCTGATGTGCACAGCAGAGCGTGGCAGTGAGCAAGTGCTGTTTGCAGAGAACAAGGAGGTGGCAACTTGGGTTGTTGTCTCCTTGGGTTGTACCTTGTGTGCTGGTTTAGGTGCAGTTATGTGCTGCCAGATTAGTGGCACCCACGAGCTGCAGCAGCCCAGTCTCCTTCTCCGCTGGCATCCATCGGTGGCTGTGCAGAGCCATGAACTGGGAGTGAAATACTCATCCCTCACTGGTGAATTTAGTCTCTCAGCCACCAAGTTCACCAGGCTTTTCAAAAATAAGTTCTCAGCCTTTCGGTATTGTGACTTCTTCCACTCCAAGCGCTACCCATGTAATCTCTTGCACATTTCAAAGCTACTTGAAACAGCTTCTTGCTTTAGTGCTTGCCAGATTCCCCCCCAGCTGCCAGGAAGAGAGTAAGCAGCCGCTGCCTGTTCTACTTGAGAAATTCAACTGCCAAGTGGTTATTTACAGCGGGCAGAGGAATGAAAATGTTAAATGAAATCAATTGCTGGCAATGTGAAAAAAGGAAGGGGGAGGAAAAATCCCCAAACCCTTACAAAATCAGGATTAAGCTGGCTGCAAGCTGCAGCCACCTTAAAAGGATTGCAGACAACAAACAGCAAAATGCCGACGACAAAGCCGTGCCCGCATTAGCCCAGCCTGGTGCTGACTCCGACTTTTGTTTCTGTTTAATCTCCCTATTCTTGTCCACTTTGGTCCCTTTCTTGGCAGTGGATGGGGAGATAGAAGAGCTTTGGAAAGGAAGCTGGATTGTGTTAAAACAGTTGTTTAATCCATTTCAACATCAGGCTCCCTGCCTGAATTTAACCTGGAGGTAAATGGGGAAAAATTAAAAACTAAATGAGCCCTATCTCCCTGATGAATATCGAATTTTGCCTTAAAAATTGGAGTATTTTTATTTCCCTTGACTTTTACAGGATGGAGGTGGTGGGAAGGTTACTGGGAGAGGCTGCCAACCGCTTTAGTTCTGGCTGGATCACAACTTTTTTTAGGTGTCAATCCCTTCCTTTACATGGAAGCCTCAGGCTTCCCTGCTAAAGCTCTGCAGAGACAAGTGAATCACAGCCTTGCATTGGGCAGTGTGGTAATTAATCAGCCATTAAAAAGGAAGACCTGCTGTCTTATAAACCAATTAGACGGGAACTGGTTGCTTGTGTAACTAATGTAGTGGGGTTGCTAGTAAGTTAAAGGCTCCTTGTGGAGAGAGGAGCTGAAATAAGTCTCTGTTACAGGGCTTTAAAGAACATGTTGAAACCACCAGAGCACCAGATCTTCCTCTAAAACAGGAATCTCAATTTGCAGCCATACATTGCAGTAAACACTGTCCCCTCTGCTTGCCTTGCAGTTGGCTGAAGAAAGTATTTTTAACTCTTGATGGCGAAATGTTTTAAATTTCTCTTTTTTCTTAAATCTTCACTGGGTTTCTGGGCGGGCGTGGAGATGATGATGAGGATGAATGGGTGAGAACCCCTCTGAGGCTGGGTAAGAGAGGTGAGGCAGTGCTGTGGGATGCTCTGTGCATGCAAAGGGATGGGTTTGCTGAGCTCCAGCTAGCCCTGGAGCAGGATTTGGTGCACTCTCCATTAGTGCAGCACCTTCTTTAGCTGATTTGCAGGATGGGTCTCCTTTTAGGAGCTGGGCTGGTCCTTTTGCATAGCACTGCCTCTGTGTTTGGGTTGGTGCTGGCGTGGGGCTGGATTGCTGGCTGTCGGGAGGGTCCTTGTCACTGAGAGAGCATGTTGTTATCTGTGCCTTGAGCAGGGTTTACTCCAGCAGCCACTGGAGCAAATCTCAAGTGTTTAGCTGGTTGCATTGGGCTTTCAATTCTTGGCAGTTCTGCTAATGTGCTAATTTGAACTGCTCTCTCCTGAGAACACACTCAGTCTGCTGGATGCCGAGCCAAATGGAGCAGGGGGCTGACCCCAGCCTGCTTCCTGGAGCTGTGAGCGTGGATTTCAGGAGCATTCCTTTGCTCCATCCATCCTGACAAGGACCTGTAGGGGTGGGATTGGGTGGCTGTCCCAGCAGCAAGGAAGGAAGTGCCTTGGTGAGGAGATTCTTAAGTGGATTCATTGGTTTCCTGTTCAATTTATTCTGCTTTTAGAAGAGGTGTGATTGCTGTCGTTGGGCTGCTAAAGTAACAAGATATATGTTTAAGTTTACCTAATATACTGTGTGCAGCTACTTAGGAACAGTGCAAACTGGATAAATAAATCATGGCCTTGCTTCAGTCGTAGCAATGATTTTGTGTCTGCTCCATCATAACACAGGGTCTATTAATTTCACTGGGAATGTGGGACACAGCATTCACTTACCTTATGCTTGCATTTAACAGCACTCACGTGCAGAATTTCAACAGATCATTCTAGGTCAACCATGATAGTTGTTGCTAATCCTTTTCTGCAATTCCAGTAAGCAGGAATAATTTTAGACTAGATCTGTGGTAGGGAAACTTTGTCGCTATAACATAAATTGATGAAAAGACAGTTTGGGGTGGAGAGAAGGGCACTGGGTGCACCAGCTTCTAGTTTTGGCTCTGAAACTTGCTTAGTGACTGTAGGGAAGAAACTTAAAATATGAGAGCCTCTATTTTCCTGGCTCCCTTCTTGGCACAATCTTTTTTTTTTTTTTTATTTGTGACTTTTCTTGAGTGCAGTATTTGCATTATTTATGTAGTTGCAGTGACTGGGAGCGTTGGCCTGCCCTGCCCGCTGATGCTGTCTTGTACCAACCTCAGTACGTGGTGGCAACACAAACTGTGCGTGTGCTTCATCAGCGAGGAGGTGCTGAGCAGTTTAGAGTACCAGCCTGTGACAATCAGCTCCCTTTGCCCACTGCTGAGTAAATTCTGCATTTCAGGGCTGATCCTGACCCCACACTTCAATGTGTAAATGCTCTTGAGTCTGGCCATGCAGAGAGGCCTCTGCCTCTTCCTCGCTCTGCAGATCACTTGTCATGATCCCCAATTCCTGACTTAGCTCTCATTTAGGTCAGAGTCTCATCAGCCCCAGCTGAACAGATTTCATCCTTATTAAACAATGTGTGGGCTTACAGTCAGTAGGTTGTTGTGCTTTGCTGAGTCAGGCCTTTAATTACCCCAAGCTTACAACAGCTCTGCATCCCAAATGGAAGATGCCACTGTCATCCCTCCAGCCCTCGGCTCACACCCAGGGAAGGTGCACACTCCATTTGAAAGGTACCTCAGCTGCAGTCTGCTGAGCCAATCCTCAAATTGAGTTTGAAGTCATTAAGTGGAAAAGAAAATTTTTGTGACAAGTGATTTCCCTGAGCAGGTGACAAATTATAATGAAGTGGGGCGGTTTGGCTGGGAAGGTTTATGATAGCAGCTGCGTACCCTTCCTCTCCTGTGAGCAATCTGGGCAGGAGAGGATTCGTGGAAAACTGTCCATGCCACTGCAGTGCAATGCTGCCTGTATGTCAGCCTTGGATTAATTTTCACAGTCTTTCCCCAAAATGTTCCTGGAGATCCTTTGGGAACAAAGGCAGGATGGGTGACTAATTACCATTTAAGTTGTGCTACTCTTCCTAACAAAGTGCTTGCTTGGGAAAAGCTTGTGAGCAAATAGCACCCCTGGAAAACAGCATAATGTGAGGGCTCCGAGTTCTTGAGCTGCACTGCTGCTGGATATAGCTGCACAGTTTCTTCCTCCTGCTTTGGCTGTGTTCCTGTAGGACAGGGACTGTCTGCCGTGAGCCGATGGGCATGCTGGGCACACAGCCTGGCTCTCACAGGTACCTGTACAGAGGGAGCAAAGGAAACATCATAGCCAGGGACAGAGCTCTTCCCAAAACAGCAAGAAAATGGAGAAGAGAGGAATGAAGGCACCAGAATGGCTCTTCCAGCATGGGGCAAGGTTTAAGTACAAGAGCACTGAGAAGCTGATTTTAAAAACCCTGAAATGTGCAGTGTGAGAGCTGCAGCTCACAGCAGGATGCTGGAGCAGCACAAGCAGTTGCTCACCTTAATGTGCAGGTAGCCGAGTGTGACAGACCACAGCCATAACACTGGGAGGGAGGTGCAGAGGCCAAGGAATAGGCTGTCCTGGCCAGCACAACGCCTGTCTGTTTTTAATCTTGCTTCTGTGCTGTGGAGATACCTAGGCAAGAAATCTCTCTTGTCTAGGGTAAAGATGGAGTGGCCCTTAAACAGGTGCTATTCATAGCACACAGCTAGCCAGGAGGTTTCTGGGGTGTTCCTCTAACATCATGGGTGCTTTGTTAGGGGTGAGGCTTGGAGCACTGCAGGCCAGTTGCTCCTGATTTCCTTTTTTCCCCTGATTACCAGTTATGCAGTGTGTGGGTGGGTTGTTTTTTTTCTTAGTACAATGTCAACTGCTGGCTGAGCAATGCTGGGATTTGTGTAAGGGTTATGTGCTCTGGTGGGGGTGCAAGCAGCTCTGCCCAGGAGAACCAGGCACGTTCCTGGGGAGCAGGCGTGTTCTGTAGGTGCACTCACCTGTTGCCTGATCTCTGCACTGCCTTCTTGGAGTGAACTGTTCAGTACCAACCCCTCACCCTTTGGGCTAATGCTGGTGCCTGCTTAATGGGATTTCTTCCACAAAA
This sequence comes from Oreocharis arfaki, assembly GCA_013398015.1. Lineage (NCBI taxonomy): Eukaryota > Metazoa > Chordata > Aves > Passeriformes > Paramythiidae > Oreocharis > Oreocharis arfaki. The sequence goes on along the minus strand of VZRR01009643.1, from coordinate 144,306 downwards.
GGATAGTGATGAATCACCCAGGCTAGACACTGCTGTCTAAGGCCACCAGCTGCTGACCTTCAGGACAGTTGGATTTATACCTCGGAGCAGGTGTTGAATTTCTGATGCACGGAGCACTGCTGAGCTGGGAACTGCTCGGTCTGGTCTGCTGTCCATCCTACACTAGGCTGATTATCCAGCTGTCCCCACCTCAGCTGCTCTTAGCCAGGCTGGGATCTCCACAGCAGCCCAAAGGGAAGGTGGTGGGTGTTGGCCGGCCCGGAGTGCCCCAATGTGTTAATGAGCCTCATTAACTTAACCAGCTTCACCTGGGACCGACGCTCAGCTCCTCACCCTTAGGAGCCTCCTTTGAGCTCAGGTCCCTTTGTCTTCCTGAGCTGTTGTAGCTGTGCCTGCCCCCAGCATTGTCCCTTCTGCTGGCTCCATGGGTGCACTCCAGACCCACGCTGCAGTTCCTTCCTGCTGCCCTGTCTCTGGATGAGCCCTGGAGGGACAGTGCAGGTAGCCTGGCCTCTACTCCTCACTCCTGAATGGACTTTGGACCTATGCTGCAGCTAGCCTGTCTTTGACTCTCTCTTGTTCCTGCCTGAGCTCTTTGCCCCTGACTCGTCACCTCACCTTGCCTGGGGCTGTCCGCTGGGCCTGTCACCACCCAGCCCTGCTCAGACTTGGTGGGACTGTGCTGGGTGTGTGAGGGCTGCCCTGTGGTCACCCATGACTCCTGCCTTGTCCCCTGCGTGGAGCAGCCCCACTCTCGCTGCTCCCTGGCAGAGTCTTGTGGATATAACAGGCTAATTCAGTGCTGCTCTTGAACCAATCCTCTGGTCTGATTTGAAAATTCACTTTTCTTGAGCTTCCACCTTCAGAGCTCTCCTTTGGCCCCTCCCAGGGTTTCAGGGCTGCTGGTGTTTGGGAGCTGGTGTGGAAAGGTTGTCCTGTTCTGGTTGAGAGGTGTTGCCCAGGCAAAGAAAGGGTCAAAGATATTATTTATAGGAGTGCCAAAGTTTTAATGTGAGTACTGGGAATAGAGCAGGAATAATTTCTTGGAGGCACTAGGTATGCATAGCACTGCTCTGCACACAGGGGTTGAACGTGGACTGGGGGAGGGATCAACGGGAGCAAGTGATGCCAGCTGGAGACACCAGAAGCCTTTTAAAAAGAGCTTGGAAGCAACACAAAACCCAACACACTTGCATATTCCAAGCAATGCACGTAAGCAAGACTCACTTTTACATTTTTCAGAGCAGATTAGCGATTTTCTAATTAGGGAAAGAGCCGAATATTGAGCACTGAAATGGATAAGCGACTTAAAAAGAACACAGAAAATTGCAAAGTGAAATCACTTAAATCAGCCTTGTCTCCTCCCCCCGCTTCATGCTTGGTATGCTGTTTATCTTGGCAAAGAGGGGGAAAATAAATTCCCTGGAGGTGGCACATACACACTGGTACCTGAATGCATCTGATATATCTGTGCAGGGAGCTAAAAGTCCTAAACTGCAGATTTTTGAACTGCTCTTCTAGACCTGCAAAAATATGAGCAAGGCTGCATCCCAGGCTGGGGCTTGCTCTGTCTGTTGTACTGAGCAGCAGCTGTTTGCTAAATTTTGATCTGGATCTGGTCATGAATTAAGGTGATCCCAGTAGGTGAGGGTTGTTTGGCCCTTTGAACAGCTTGAGGCTTGGGTTTGTGAAAGAGCAGAACATTGCCTTGGTTGTGATTCTGAATGAGTTCCTGGGGCAGCTTCTTCCTGGATGCTGCCAGACACACATCTTGAGACCCAAAATGTGGTTGGCCATGTGCTGCTAGCAGAAAACACACTCCAAAGGCTAAAGACCTGTTTTGCTTGTCAGGCCTGACCCTTCACCTTTTCATGCCTTAGATTCATCCTCTACAAAATGGGGAATTGCCAAACTTGGGTTGCACCAGCCTGGGTTGGTGCCTGGGCTTTGGAAGGGGCCAGCACAAGGTACCCCGGAGAGGTGCCCAAGGCAATTTACACCAGGAAGTCTTTTCTTAGGCTTTTGTTGTCCCACGAAATTAAGGTTTAGGAAGTGTTGTGAACTGTGAGGATGCGGGGCAGGGACTGTATCTCACTGAGCACACAAGCAGTGCTTGCGTTCTGCAGCCACTGCTGGACCATAAATAAATGTTAGTGGGCACTCTCTCTCCCAAAGCACCTATCACTGCTGCCATCCATGTGGAAAGAGGAAAGTAAATAGATTCTTGGATTGTCTTAAAGGCAGAGGGAATAGGATAGGATCAGTCTATTGGATTTGTTGAATAAACTACAAAAAATAAGATATAATTCTCTGCAGACGTGGGGTAATGGGCTATGTTATATTTTGCATTTCAAGCACCAGAGCATTCAAACCAAGCTGTCAAACTGGTGGCCTTGTTTGAATGGCCATGGCCTGAACTGGGCACAATATTTTTCTGACTTATTTATGCTCGGGTAGAATTTGTGCCTGGTTGCAGCAGGCGTGGTGCATTGTGCTTGCCCAGGGAGGTGTGCCCTCTGCCCCACTGTGCTTACAGTGGGAATTACAAACTGGGGAGCCAAAAAGCTGCTCTGACATTTGTCTAAAAAGCTGACCGTGCATCTGGGATTGCATCAGTGGTGTCCCAGAGAAAGGAAGGTAGCTTGGCGGCTGGAAGCTTCTGGTGTAAATCCAACCAAGATCACTCTCGTGTTTTAATCAAAACTTCCATCCAAAAGCCATGCATCAGCATGACTTGGTTTGCTGGCTGCTCCACAGAGGCAGAGGACAACCCCTTCACCCTCTGGCTCTTCCCCCTTGTCTGGCCAAGATGTTATAACCCAGAAAAAACCAGCATTGTGCTCACACTGATGCTCCTTGTGCTCTTCCCTGCTCTCTGAACACAAAAATGTGGCTCTTGGGTTTTGCCCTAAGAGAGTATGAAGTGTCAGGGAAATATTGTGTGCTGTTTCCCTTTAAATAGGGCCTTTGTACTGGCCTTAAAGATAGGTAAAAGGGATTTGTGCATTCCCTGGCAGCTGTGAGGAAGTGGAAACTTTTCATTCCATTCTCTAGATGAAGATCAGAGGTTGTGAGATGAGAGGAGAGAGGCTGGTGGTGGAGCAACCCACAGGTTAATCATGGAGCTGGCATTTAGGGGATCCAGCTTCAGTTCCTACAGGGTATTTCTAAGTATTTAGCTGAAAGCAAACACACAAAGAAACTGAAGCGTACAAAAACATGAGAAATGATCAGCCCTGCAGCAAGCTCTGTTGTAGCTTTAAGCCATCTAAAGAAGTGTTGTTATATCCTATGAATTGTATTCCTGTTGGAAAGCCTTTGCTGTGCCTCAGCAGTTGCCTTGCATGCATACAGAGCACATCGCTCTTATAATATAGATTATATCTTCTGGCCACTTCTAAATTAACAGAGCCTCAGGTGTAAATTCATTGTAGTTTTCATTCCTATTTCCTCTCCCCAAAATACCTTGAGAATTGGAGATTTCAGCTGCGTAGAGAGACTTTGGGGGTGCAGCTGTGATCTTGGGTGTCCCTTGCAACCCTTCACCACACAGGTTGCAGTCACCCAGTACTGTAAGCAGGGCTCTGCTGGGCTGTCCTTGACTGACCATCAGCCACGGGGCACAAGAGGAGATGGCTGGGCCAGTAATGCAGCAGGACTGAACAAAACCCATCTCCCCTGGGTTGCACCCTCTCTCTGTAGCTGCAGCAGCCTGCTCTGCCAGTCTGTTTCTCTTCTGCCTCAAACCTAGGGGCTTTCATCAGAATTTTAGCTTTTGTAATAAGTAAAAAAAGCTTGTGCCCATTCTCTGGCTCTGAAGACAAGTGGCATGGCACGGTTCATGTCCTTGTGGCTGACCTTTTCTCCCCAGAAGAAATTAAGCTCACCCAGGCTGTCTCTGCCAAAATGCCCTGGGGAGCCTGGGCCGTGACTGTCTGCTCTGGTGTGGATGGTGGTGGGGCAGTGCTGTGTTCTCCTTTAGTCACTGGTCACTGGTGTAGAAACAGCCAGCAAGTCTCCAGCAGTAGGGAGTTGGTAGGGCAGGGTGGGTGTCTGCACATCTCTGGGAGAGGATGCCCTCGTGGCTGGGGTGCAGGGCTGGTACTTTTCAAAGGTGTGCCCCCTGACTGCAGGGACTTTGAGCTGTGAGGATGCCCAATGTCATTATTCTCCGGTAGCTGGGATGCTGGCTCACAAAAATCAGGAAAAATACAGCACAGAGGAGTTCCAGCAAGGTCTTGCCACCTTTGTAAAGTAGCAGCCAACTTACCTCACTCAGTGCCCAGGCAGGAAATAAACTTGCTAAATGAGTATATTTACTGCAAATGAATTTGTACCAAATCTTGTATGTGCAGCAAAATCCTCTTAGATGAGCATCTGATAAAGGATTAAAACTATTACATGATTAAAAAATCCCCTCTGCCAAATGGTGAAATATACAGATTATACGGTGCTTTGTTGTTTTGTTTTTCCCCTTGGCTTTGCTATTCCCACCCTCCTTGCCCTGTTTGAGGGGAGGGAAGAGAGGGAGAAAGGTCTCTGTTGCATCCCCCTGAGGCCCAGGGGGTGCCAGGGAGGCTGGCAGAGCTGGAGGAGCAGTGATAAACTCCATCACCCTGCAGGAAGCGGGAAAAGGTCCCCCAAACCTCTCCCAGCTGCATGCTGTGTCCTGCTTTTCTGCAGATGGATTTCTGCTTGGTATGGAGAGCTTTTCTCACAGGAAAGACTGGCCACACTGGGAGGCTCCTGGGAATTTGGAAGCCAAAACTGGTGAAGCCAAAGAGCAAGACTAAAACCTAAAGGGGATATTGCAGGCAGGATAACATCCCAGAGGAGTTATGGGGACAGTCCTCTCCTTAGGCAAAACAGAGGAAGGAGTGGTTTCAGGCAGCACCTGAGCTGGCCCTCAGCACCTGAGCTGCTGTGTCTCTGGGGAGGACCATCCGTGTTCCCTTCAGCTCTAGGACACGTCACCTCGGTGAGCTTGTCTGCAGAAATGTCCTGGAACTCAGCAGCTCCCTATGATTTGCATCACCTGTGTTGCAGCTGGTGGCACCTGATCTCAGGTGTGTTGGGTGGCAGCAGACAGGGAAGTGTCAGACCATCTCCCCTGTCAGAACTCAATTTCACTGTGACACGTGAATGTCTCCTCCGGGTGTGCAGCCAAGCATTCAGGGCATGCTAGGAGTTTCTTAGCCCACAGTTCTAAGGCAATAACTGGGACAGCCCTGATATCAGAGGAAAAGTGTCAAATACTCTGTTGTAGGAGGGGTCCAGCTAAAGCTCCTCCTGACACTCATGTTCACAAGGCTCAGGTGTGCTTTCACCTCAGCCTGAACTAGAGGGTGTGAGAAGACTCCCTTGCTGTGGTTGCGTGTCTGGGTAATTCCTGATAGCTCTGGGAGAAGGGATAGGGGAAGGACGCAGGCCACTGCTACAACCCTGAAGGTTGAAATGAGGGTGAGACATCAGCATCTCTGCTGTGAAAGGAGCTCTGCTGTGGGCTTGAGCAGAGCCAGCATTTCCCTCAGGCTGCCTAGGGCTCACTTCTTGCTGCAGAGTTGGACCCCACCAGCCATGGGCTGCTGCTGAAAGTACCTGTTTCCCTGGTGTACTGGGCACGGGCACTGCTCTGCAGAGGATGTTTTGGGGTCAGGCTGGATGAGATAACCACTTCATTAATGTAACCCTGATTAGGCAGTCAGGGACCGCATCGGAGTCCAAGTTATTAGGAGCTGTCAGCAGCCGAGCGTTCAAGTGGAAGGATGGGAGAGGAGGAAGGAAGAGCCAAAGGGGCTTTAGCAGTGGTGGTGTCAGCTCAGTATTTATGAGGGGAATAAGCCTCTGGTGTTTTATGGCCGGTAAGATGCTGTTTTCTCTGGGTCTGTTTGATTAGATAGGATTATCTCAAGGGCTCAAATGGCACATCATTGATTTCTGCTCACTTTCATGGGGACATTCAGCAGCCCTGATCTATCCCTCCTGGTTCCAGAGCGCTAAGAGGGGACAGCCACTGCTGGGGGCAGCCCGTGCCAGGAGGGGCTGTTTGGAAGGGGGCACCCCTTATTTAGCCTGACTGCAGCTCCCCTGCTCTCCTGCACTGTGCCCTCCGTTTTGATTGCTTTGGGGCCATCACTCGCTGTCTCCCAAAATCAGGAGTTGTTACGATGATTCTGTCTCCTTGATGTTTCAGGGAGAGCTGGACAAGGGCAGGAAAGGAAAGAGACAGGAGAGGAATTTACCAGCTCTGAGGGGAACTCGGAAGGCCACAGTTTCTAGCTGGTGTAGCACTGTGGGAATGAGTCATGGTCAGAGGCATGATGAGGTAGGGACCAGATTTAGGATTATTGGGGAGGTGATGGGTTTTTCCAGCTTGTTGTGCCCAAGCTCTTATTTAGCATTCATTATGCATGTGGAAACTTTCTAAAAATCATATCCCAGCTACCAAACCCTCAGTAACCTGTCCTTGTGGGTGTCAGAGAGCTTCAGGTAAGGGCAATGTGGTGCTGGCAGCAATGTCAGGCAGGTAAGCCTGGCCAAAGTGAGTCAAAGTATTTAAAGGCTGCAACAGAGAGCAGCCTCCCTCATTTCCATGTTGTAGCTGCTGGCAGAATCCTGAAATGAGATGGCAAATTGCTTTTGTAGCTCTTGTCCATATAAATTGGAGGCTGAGAGGTTACAGAGCAGACTTTTTCAACAGGGTCATAGTCTTCTGGCCATGAGCAGAGGGATCTTTGTGCTGCAGTGGCAGAGAGCAGGGCAGGAGAAAAGGGAGTGTAAGGACAGGCTTTGCTTTATCCTAACCCATTAGACATGGGAGAAACCAGTGCATCTCGAGCAGCATTGGAATCGATTGCTGTGAGGAGAATTGCAGAATATTTCGTGTTCTTTGGCACATGAGGTTGAAGGCAAGGACAGTGTGGAGATGTGGGGGCTTAAAGGGGCTGTCATGGGTTTGGATGGTGATCTTGCTGGAAAGATACTGACTTGTGTTTTGGTTTCTGCTTACCTCAAGCAGTCACTGGTGGGTGAGTTACTTCTGCCTCTTCCCTGTGCAAGGGGGACAGTGACTTGTGAGCAGAGAAGCATCCTGAGCTGGTGGTTACCAGTGTGAACAGAGGGGCTGTTTGCAGGAGAGGCTGGTGTGAGTTGCCAGGGCTGGCAACACCTCTGGGTGTCTCTAGTAAAGTTCAGTGACTCTGTTCCACTTGGCATCACACAGCTGAATAACTTAACAAGCTCAGGGGCTCTAAAAGCACTGTCTTTGCTAGCTGGTCTCCTCTGAAAGCAGGGCCGAGGGAGAGCTGGGCAAGAGGAGCAAAGCACCACAGCATGACAGGATGAGGGATGTGGGTGACAGAGAGCCCCTGGGATGGGACTGAACTGAAAGCCTGTGGGCAGAGGAGCTGGTGCAGCTCCATCCTCTGCAGCTGGTAGATGTTATAAAGCTGCAGTGCAAGTTGGGGCCAGAGTGGAGCACAGAGGAGAGAGTGACAGGACCACTCAGACCCTGGGCTTTGCTTCTTTGCTTGGAAACTGCATTCCCTTTAACCTTCTGCTTCCTTTATTTTTTTGGGTTTTTGGGGGGTTTTTTTGTTTTTGTTTTTTGGACACTTTTGAAGCCTTTTCTTCCCAGTTCATCTGAAACAGAGATGCTGGCTTTTTTTTTTTTTTTTTTAAGTAATTCAGGGGAAGTGCTAGCACTCAGCTCCTGCTGGGAAAGAAGTGCTGGAGCCCAGCGCCTGCCGGTCCCTGCTCGTGCTGTGCCCTGATTAGAAGCTTGTGCTGGAGCACATCAGCACAGGAGGCTGGGAGCAATGGAGAGAAGGAGGGGACCCTGGAGCTCTCAGCCCTCTCTCTGAGGAGCCTTTCTGCCTGGTTTGCAGTGCTGGCAGGGCACTGGGGCTGCAGTGTGTGCTGCTGGCTCTGCCATGTGTGCCAGCCTGCCCGTGTCGCGCTGGCTCGCTGTGGCCTGACCCACCTTTCCCAGCTTGTTCTGCTGCCTGAGTTTCTCCAGCCTCTCTTCTTATAATGGAGGTGCGAGCACAGGCTTCCCCTTCCCTCTGCCTCTCTGCCCACACAGGCTGATAAGCTGGATTCTTCTCCTGGGTGATGCTCAGGATGCTGCCCAGGCTTTCTTCTGGTGGCGTTCAGTAGGTGGGACTTGGATTAGACAGAGGGAAAAGAGTGGACAGATTGGGAGTTAAGCTGAGCCCTGCCAAGCTCATTTCAAGAAGGCCCTCGAGGTGCCATTGGCAGTGTCCAGGCTGTCCTATGCCTGCGGTGCTGGCTGAGGAATGTCCAGGACTTGCCACTGCAGTAATAAAACCTCATCTTAGACTCCCAGTCAACCAAAGCTGGTTTTCTATTCCCTGAGGTCTGGAAACAGTAAAAACAACAGCCAGACTATTTCAGAGCTTGCAGTGTAAGCCCAGAGCTCCGATGGACACCAGAAAGCCTTCATCCCGTTCCTGCAAAAAACGTTCCATCCCTGGGGAATGAAATAATCACCTGTACAATCATTTACTCCCCTCCAGTGGGACTATTTGCTACCATTAGTACTAAAAATGGTCCTACGGCAACTACAGGCCACCACCTCCTCCTCCTCACTCCCACTTCAGTAATGAAAACACTCCCTTCTCTCTCCATCCTGAAGAGTTTTAATCAAATAAACCTGGCACACATGCTCCTGAAAGGAGAATGCTCTCTGTCAGCCAAAATCTGTGCCTGTTCCATTTTCTTCTGATTTAATTTTCCAGAGATTAAGATCCTGCTCATCTCCACTCGCAAACTTGGCTGCCTCTGTTTTGTTTGTTGGTTTTACTCTATTGGGTTTTTCTGTTGGTGGCTTTGTTTTGAAAATCCTGAAACCCCAAGGGCACCGATTCCCAGGGACCCAGCCGGCTGTGAAATCGATAGGGAGCTGAGCCTTCCCACACCTGGCAGCCTCTCGCCTGCTCTTGCCCTGCGTGCCTGGAACGTGGGTTGTTGCCTTCCTCTGAAGGGCTTTGGCATTGCTGCTGAAGAGTGTTTCTGCTGGGAATGTGTTTTCCCATAGCAGGGGCTGTCTCCTGGCTGCCAGCTCCTCTTGCTCTGTAGAAGGTTGTCTGTCTTTGCTGCCATCTTTGGTTCAGCATCTCCATGTAGCCTGAATGGCAGTACAATTTTCACCCTCTTGTATTAAAGACCCCAGCGTGGGTCCCTCAGGGCTGTGTTCAGTTCTTTTGAGTACTTCCAGGGAGGGAGATCCCACAATCTCTCTGGACAACCTTTACCAGTACTTGGTCTCCTTCACAGTGGGAGTGGGGGGAAAAAATGATCAGTTGTTTCCTTATGGTTTAATGGACCCTCTTGTGTTTGTTTGTGTCTCTTGCTTCTTTCCCTGCCACTGGGCAGCACTGAGAGGAGCCTGGCTCTGCCTTCTTTACAACCTCCCTTCAGGTATTTCTAGACACTGATAAGATCCCACTCTGCCTTCTCTTCTCCAGACTAAGCAGTACCAGCTCTCTCAGCCTTCCCTTACATGTGAGATGCTTCAGTCCTTTAACCATCTTAGTGGTTCTTTTCTGACACTCTCCAGTAGTTTTGTATCTCCCTTGCACTGGGATCCCAGAACTGGCCCAGCACACCAGGAGTGGCCTCACCAGTGCTGAGTGAAGGGGAAGGATCACCTCCCTTGACCTGCTGGCACACCTGGGTACCACTGGCTGTCTTAGCTGCACGGGCGCATTGCTGCCTCATGGTCAGCTTGGTGTCCACCAAGGCCCCCAGCACCTTTCTCTGCAAAGGGAAAGGAGTAAGGGTTGTACCCTTGAAAGTCTCTGTTTAAGGCACTGGCACTGGTTGCCCAGAGAATCTGTGGCTGCCCCGTCCCTGGAAGTGTTCAAGGCCAGGCTGGACAGGGCTTGGAGCACCCCTGGTCTAGTGGGAAGTGTCCCCCATGGCTGAGGGGTCGAATGAGATGGTCTCTAAGGTGCCTTCTAACCCAAGCCATTCTGTGATTACTGGTGGGATTAAGCACATTCATACCTCTCCCTTCTGAGTGTGCCAGCACTTGACTGCACCCCATTCCTCTTGGCTTGGCAGACTGATGGGTTTTAGCTTCTACAAAGCATGGGGCTGTAGGTCTTCACCCTGGAGCTCCCTGGTTTCCCCAAGGTATGTCTGATGCAGGGAAGACTGCCCGTTGGAGACAGAATTCCTGCGTTTGTGCTGATGGAGGGGAAGCACCCCTAAAGCTGACCCACTCCCAACTGGCCTCTGAGCACTGTTGTTTGTGAGGAGACTGAAACACCCAAATATTTCCAGTGCTCTTTGCAGGCTATGCAGATGTCTGGGGTCAGTGGTGACAAATTATGTAGATTCCTCCCCCTTCCCTCTCTCCTTTCTCATTTCCATTATCTGCCTTTTGTAGAGGCTATAATTTATTGCATTTTGCAACCTTGTAATTTATGGCTTTTTTATAATTCTTTTCGAGCTTTCAGCAGTAACAGCTCCATGTACCCCAGTGCATTTCATTGTCACACTTGAGGCTTTCCCACCTCCCCCTGCACTTCCACTCTTTTCTTGTAACTTGCCTGTTTACTTGCTAAATTATTATTGTGCACTCAATAAAAATTGCATTTAAAAAGTGATAACTGAAATGACATTTAACATGGAAAGCACTTAAGCATAATTACACTATATGCATTGCATCATTTTGTGACAGTTAATGAAAAAAAATATCTGAACAGGGTTTTTTGGTGGGGGCTGTAGAGATTGAGTACTGACACTTCATTGCTTCTAGAAACATGGCTTTTATTTTCACTGGGCTTTGTCCTGGGTTTTTTCTGCTTCCTCCTCCCTTGCTGCCACAGGTATCCTGTGTCTGGTGCGGTGGCACAGGATGAAGAAGTCACTCATGGCATCCTAAGGGGTTCAAGCTGGCATAACCTGCTCAGAGTTTGATATTCCCAGCTGGAAATTTGGAGAGGGTTAGCTTATTTGGATCAGTGACTGGAGCAGATTTGCTGCAGAGTTGCTTGTGTTGGTACCAGGGCTGTGGTAAGGGGGAAAGGGAGGAGGTGGCAGCCCCTTGGTTGCCATGGTTCAGTTGTGGGTTCTAGGGTAACAGTGTCAGCATAGCTTTGGCTCCTGGTTGTGCCCTACAGGGATTTTTTTGAAAGGAAGCTGCTGCTGGCTGTGGCTGAGAGCTAAACAGTTAATGTCCCTGCTTTGTACTGTCCAATGATTTCTACAGAAAGGGGGAAAGTGTGCCAACCCCTCGTGACCCCGTGGCTCATATCCTCACTGTTACGACTACTTGATTATTAGATTACCTGCAAATCACAGCTCCTTGACCATCTGCTGTGTGAAACTCCTCAGCTCAACCCCAGCAGCTGTCCAGCCTGGCCATGCAGAGTGTGCTGAATTCCTGAGCAGATCAGCCTGGCTTTTCAGGCATTGTTTCTTCTGCCGTGCTTTGTCCTGTCCTTTTCCTACGTGCAAACTGCAAAACTTCCCCACACAAGATGCTTCGGGGTGATCCTCATTCCTTGCTCTTCTTCCCATCTCCAGAAAGCGAGATGAGCTTGGTCAGACAGTCACACAGGCTGCAACCCAGCTCTGTAAATCAGGTCCCTCTCTCATACAGGGAGCTGCAGCTGGAGATGCACATCACAGGTGCTGCATAACCAGGTTAAGTCACCCCTGTAGGAACTGTGGTCTCCTCCTTCTGGGAGCCCTGAGCTGCTTGGAACAGGGGCGAAGGGGGGGTGGACCCCTTCCTGCACCTTAAGCAAGGTGAAGAGACAAGAACAGGGACCCTGAGTAGCAGGGCACAGGAAGGTCTGAACAAGCATCTGAGATGTAGTGAACAGATGATGGGAGCCACAGCGCTTGACATTTCCAGGCTGCGTGCGAGAGATTCTTGGAGCAAGCTGAGACAGACAGTATGTGCTTTCTGCAATTTGGAGGAGTGATCTTCGGGAAGCAGTGTCTGTGGCAGGTTTGGATACTAGTTCATGAATTGGAAGGGTAGTGGGCTTGTGGGGAAGTGAGCTGGGTAGGAGAAAATGGAAGCAAGCCTTTATTTAAAAAAGGAAGGGAAGGGAAAGCCCCACCAGTGAGAACATTAGTGTCCATGGACAAACTCCCCAGCTTATCTAGAAACAGTGTGTTGCCTTTCTGTGGTGGTGTTGTGACTTGCCCTTCAAGTTAATAAACTGTTAATCACTTTGTAGGTCATTTCATTCAAAATGTTCACCAAAGCATTCTAAGGCTCAGATAGAGGAGGTTAGTGAACTCAGGCATTTTTTTCCTCTTTTTCTTCAAATGCACACATAACTAGAAACCATGCTGAGGCAGTAATAACCAATATAACTGGGAAAGGAATCTCCTGGAGAGATTACTCTATGCTTTTTCGAGAAGGAAGAGGCGTTTCTGGTTGCTTGTATTTTTTTTTATTATGATTTTTCTGAGTTTAAAAAAAAAAACCTATTGATAAAATCCTCATCTGCTTGACAGTCAGTCTCATCTGGGAGCTATTTGGTGTTGTCTTGGCTTAATTTATTAGTAAGAATAAAAAAAGGCATTAAAAATGGACATCTTTATTGAGAGCACTTAATTCTTTGCAACAAGAGTCAATTATGCCCTATTGAGTAAGTGGTTCTGCGTGGGGCTTACTTGAGAAATTCCTCAGCCTGACAGAGGACCTGGGAAAATAAAGTGAAAGGAGAGCAGAACCCCACACTTGCAGGAGATGTGGAAAATGCCTGTTCTTCCTTGGCCATGCCCAGGGCCTGAGCAGGAGGTTGGGATGCAGGGGCTGGTGGCACCAGGTCTGTGATCTGCAGCCTGGCTCTGTCACAGGGAGGGAGGGGAGCAGTTCTCCCGTGAGCTCAGCAAGTGGCTGGAACACGCTTGCGCTCCTGACGGGTTTGTGGCTGAGACTCTGCTTCCCTCCCCAGTTCCTCTGGTACCTCACACCAGCACTTCAGTTCTGAGGTAATGGGGCTGAATGCTCCTACACTCCTGCTCTCAGAGGAAAAAACACTGGGGGCTTTCTTGTTTTGCTTCCGATCCAGAGTTGTATTGGGACCTCTTTGAGATGGTGGCACTGCCTGCCAGGGGAGGTGCTCCACATCAGACCATCACTGCCGAGTCTGGGGCCTCGCTCAGGTGTGGAGCTGGGTGTGGGTTTGGTATTGAGAGCCAAATTCAGCCCGTGGGATGTTGTTAAGTTGTTAATTTCAGCAGGAATTAATTCCAGCAGCCCTGTTGTGTGTGTTTTTCAGGAGATGGAGTGCAGGTTCCTTCTGGCAGTGTAAGCTGTGGCACCAGGGGTGCCAGAAACACAGCATCACTCGCCCAGGGCAGGGGGTTTTCTGATGGTGGTGGTAATTTTGATAAGTTGGATGAGGAGACACATACAGTAAGAAAGGAAATGGCACTAAAAGGAGAAGCAAATCGTAAAGACTGTTTCCTGCTGTACTTTTTGTAGCTAAAATTTAGTGATACTCTAAGATGTGTATTGATCATCCAAACACAGAGATATATGTGGTCTATATAATAATTTAAGTTTTATTTATGACCCAAACCCAAGTCAGCACTATTATTAATATAATTGCAAGCCCATCTTTCTATTATGTGATCAGCTAAACTGCGTTGCAAAGCAGCCTTGGGGGTTGCCCAGCCTGGAGTGCAGTGACACACTTCAGGACTGTGGGAGTGAGCAGGGTGCTGCTGCCACGCTGTGGGGTTCCATCCATGAGCCACTGGGCTTGAAAAAATAGGCTGTAGAATAAAGCCCTGACATTTGGAACAAGAGGCAAAATCCCACAACCCTGGGAAATAAGAGTTTTCTCTTTAGAACTCACTCCCTAGTTTTAGGAGGGAAGTTACAAGGTGGCATTAAAAAGCACCTGATGCATCACCATCACATGTCTCAACATTTGAGTTTAAATGTCTCATCTGAAAAAATTCCCGACCAGGTTTCTTTTCAAGCAATTGAGGCTGCTTGGGTTTCAGCTTTTGCCGCTGCTGTTTAGAATAATGCTAATTAACATTCTGGGCAAAGGAGCGCCGAGTGGGGAAGGGAAGTGCTTATGATTTGTAAATGCCACTTTGCTCTTCTGGCGCTATCCCTCCGGGGAGAGGATTTCTTTCGTCTTATTCTTGTTTTCCCTCCTCCCTCCCACCGTCTTGGAGTAAAGCTGATGGCTGGGCACATATTTTGCCTTAAGCACATGCATGACTTTTCACTACCTGTGCAACAGTGGGTGAATCTGCGTGGCAGCGAGGGGACCTGCGTGCGTGCAGAGCATGGACGTGCTGCTCGGAGTGTACGGGAGCTCGTGGCTGCTGCGTGTGAGCCTTTACCAAAGAAAGAGGCATGTGACAGGCTTGTCCATGCTACAAGTTTCCCATTCCCTTGATGATAAGCTACAAGGAAATGGGGATGAAATCAGAAATTGGCAACATGCTGTCAGGAGGGATTAATTTCTGTCCCTGATTAACTTCATGCTGGAGCAGCAGGAGACGAATTCTTTACCATACACGGTGCCCGATGCAACTTTTTCTTACACCGAGTAGATCCGAATCCATCCCCGGTCCTACACTCCCCTTGTTGTGTTTTCTTAGATTTGGCAGGGCCATTGCTCTGGATGTGTAATGACAGGCCAAATACGTGTTTCCTGATGCTGCTGGAAAGTACTGAAAAAAATCTGCCAGTGCTTTGGGGGTCTGGCTTGAGCTGTGCAAGAGTTTTGTTTCTGCTTGTAGAAGCTTTAATGTGCTGGTCGGTCCCTAGAGCTCTTGGTGGAATATTAATGCTCTCCATTCCTGTGTTACCTTTCCTCCAAGGCTTCCACAACACTTTGCAAAAATTAACAATAAATTCTTTCAAAGTGGGAGGTCAGTGCAGAACACAGGAAGGTGATTTGCCAATGATCACGCAGGCTGGTCAGTACTGCGTGTGGCAAGGGGGGAATACAGACCAAGTCCCCTCTCTCAGCCCTAAGTGCCAGACAATTACTCCAATTACTCCCTGCCTGTGCCTAAAGCTTAATTAAGACCGTGGTTGTCGTAGAGAGAGCAGGTGTGGAGCCTAAACAGTGCTTTGTGACGGAGAAGAGCTGTGTGGGGAGCTGGGCCTGTGCACGCAGGTGTGTCTGGAGCTCAGCCCTGGGTTTGTGTGTGCTTGTGTGCAGGGCAGAAGGGCTGGGACAGCAGGGACTAGAGCCCTCAGGTATTGGGAAAGAACTGAAGAAGGAGAGGACAAGGCAAGTGGGGTGCAAGTGCATGCACAGATGTGTGTGATGGTGGTTGAGGAGACCTGAATGAGTACTTTTGGCTCCCCTGGCCCAGCTCTGGCTCTCACACTGTGGGTGCTTCCCTGCACCCTGTTATTCCTGGGGGGTAATGGGGCTCTGGGGACTGAGTTTTTTCCCTCCTGTGGGACAGCTCTCCTGCAATCTTAGCAATGTACATGGGCAGCAGGAGTTGATGCCGTGATTGCAGAGCATCCTGCTTGCCTCCTCCTTGGCCATATGGAGAGCAGAAAGTCATAAACCCTACGCACAAGATTTTCAGAAGCTGGTATGTCTGGCTCTGTATGGGAAAGAAACAGCATGCCCTGTGCTCCCTGTCCTGAACCTGTAACACAGCACTGGTGAGTCACACCCGCTGTAGGGATCAGCTATATCTGTGTGCCTTGCCCTTGGTCCTTCTCTCATGTTGAGGATCACCCTCCCAGAGGCTGAAGCTGACTTGTTCTGGCTCCCTCTGAGCAGAGAGAGGACAGGAGAGCCCACAAGTCACTGCTGCACTGCTCAGGGTTGATGGAGGAGAATTTGCCATTGTTAGCCCCTAAAATTGCTGCTCAATCAAGTGGTGGCTGGTTTGGGAGGGAGAACACTTGGTGATGTTAACAGGAGATGGTGCCACCAGGGAGGCAGCTCAGTGAGTGCTGGAAAACTTGTGGGGTCCAGGAAAGGTGGATTCCTGGGATGGTTACGAGGACAAGTGCATGTCTGTCCTTCTCATGAGGATGTTGGGCAGCCCTGTTTCTTTCTCGTGTGTCACAGCCCCAGCTAAAAGAGCAGCTGATTGAGGAGGAGGGAGGTTTGCTGCTCTGCTATGAGGTCCCCACTGTATTTTCTCTTTAATTGGAGGGGCTCCTCAGAGGCCTCTCAGGGCTGGGACGTGACAGCGGCACCTGCATGGCACTGGGAGCTGGGTGCTGGCAAACCCTGCAGGCACAGCCTGGAGTGGGGGGGCTGCAGCAGCAAGCTGGGTTTAGCAGGCACATCTGACTGACAACCTCAGGTTTTCGTTGGCAGAATCATGTCTTTTGGAGGTGGTGAAGATGAGGAAGGTGGAAGAACAGGAAGCGGTGGGACACAGCAGAGATGGATGCTGTTGAAGCCCCTCTTTTTGTACTGTTTTTTCTCTCCACCTCCCTCCTGGTCTGTACTTTTGTTTCCCCCAAGGTTTTGGGGGCTGGACACCTGATTGAAGGTTCCCAGCTTTGACTGATGCCTGGATATTTTCCAGACTGTTTGGAATAGCATCCTGGTGAATGCTCTACCAAGGACATTGTCTAATTGTCACATTAATTGTAACTTGAACCCAAGACACTTGGGTATGAAAAGCATTAACTTGTAGGGAAAGAATAAATGAATATGAATTTTTTGGCCTACAAGAGTAAAAACTAAAGTAGGACAAATCTTCAGAATAATAACAGGGCACAGCAGCACGAGGCAGAAGTGCCTGTTCTTTGTTAATTTGGGGTCTTTCCACCAAAAACATGGTTTTTAATTGCAGCAAGGGATTTTCAACTTGGGCATCATAAAAAGTTTTCAAACAGGATTGTGAAGTACCAGAGTGTTTTGTCTTGTGAAACACAGGAATGTCCATCACTGGATTTATTTAAGAACAGGTCAGAGGAACAGGTTAGGAATGAGGTAACTGTGGTAATTATGTTAGAAATGACACCTCCACGATGCCACCTTTTGCTGGGGGTATGGGAACAGGCTGAGACTACCTGAGTTGATGAGATCTCTTCCAGCCCTATTCTCTGTGATGCTGCAGAGGTTTCTGAATTTTTTAGTGGAGTCTTTCCATTCGGATGTCAGACCTCTAGAGGTTGCCTTCACAAGACACATCCCATGGGATCTCTGTGGATACATGTCAGTCCTGCCCCTGTACCTCTCCAAGACTTTGCTGAAAACAAACCTGGGCTGAGTTTGCCAGCTGTAGGGTTTAATGCTTCTGCCAAAGTCTTGCTGGTGAGGCTTTCGAGGTGGGACTAAGCTGAAAATCTCAGCTGGTAGGACTTTGCAGAGGGTCACCTCTATTAAAATCTCCAGGTACATGGTGTATTCTTCTTACAGTTCCTGAACCCCACTGGCTCAGGGAGCAGAAGGCACTAGCAGGAAAAAGAATGAGTCTGGAAATGTGTGGAAGAAAGCTGTCTGGAAATCTGTTCTCCATATCCTCTGGGGATAAGGGAAAGCTTTATGAGCCTATTCCACAACAGAGAGGACTTTATATTAAACATCAGTAATGACTTTCTAGCAGGCTGCCCTTTCAGTGACTAAAGGGGCTGGTTCCAAGAGAGCTGGAGAAGGACTTTTGGCAAGGGCATGGGCTGAGAGGACAATGAGGAATGGCTTCACACTGCCAGAGGGCAGAGTTGCATTAGACATTAGAAAGAAGTTCTTTATTGTGGGGTGGGGAGGCCCTGGCACAGGGTGCCCAGAGAAGCTGTGGCTGCCCCAGCCTTGGAAGTGCACAGGGTCAGACTGGCTGGGGCTTGGAGCAACCTGGGATAGTGGAAGGTGTCCCTGCCCATGGCAGGGGCTTGGAACAAGATGTTCTTTAACCCTTCCAACTCAAACCATGCTTGATTCTACAGAAACACTAAAGGACATCAGTCAGGGAAGCCTGGGCTCTCCACCACCAGTGGGTTAGAGCAGAGTTTGTAAACAGCTGTTAGTTGGGTCCTGGATGAGACAAAAGGGATGGATTGGACAGGTGGGTCTCTTCCAGCCTTGCTTCCAGAGAGCTTGTGCCTTTACAGAAATGCTTCCAGTGCTTGAGATTAGGAGGAAAAGCTTGTAAATGTGAATCTCTGAAGTACAGAGAAAGCCCCAACACCTATATCAGAAGGTGAATCAAGAGAATTGCAAAGTTGCTGTTTCTAAAAGTTCAATTTCTTTAAAATAGATCATTACTCTGCAGAAAACTGTGGGGGTAACTGTTGACAGTGCTGACTTATGCTGGCCTAGATTTCAATTGCTTTAGCTCTAATAAGAGATTTAGTTTAATTCCATGTCAGTGGAGTTATCCCAAATTTGCATCACTGCAGCTGAGAGCTGAATTTGGCCAGTGGTAGCCATCAATAAAAATAAAAGGCAGTGTGGGGTAATTATTACTCTTTTTCTTGTGTCGATAAAAGGAAGCCTGCAAAATATGTCTGGGAGCTTTAGTGTTAGAGGCTGCACAGCACAGCCTTTTTCCATAGCCCTTCCTACAAAAAGCAACAGCTTTTCTGGCACGGAAGATAAAGCTGTTTTGGGAAAGAGGTCTAGTCATTTATTTAAAGTCAAGTCTTTGAGGATCTGGGAGTCTTGCATCACTCAATGCAGGGCAAAGAAGGGAGCTGTGTGTGCTTTGGGTATGCTCAAGGGCACGGGGAGCAGCCTCTGCCCCCCTGCAGCAGCCCTGCCCCAGGCACTGCAGGAGAGCCTGGTGAAGTACTTTTCACTTCTCTCAGGGCAGTGGTGGCCCCTTTCTCATCCTCCTCATTGCCAGGGGAATGGAGTCTGGTGAGATCCCATTTGGGGTCTCTGCGAGCTTTTGTAATTTCAGTGTCCTAAACATTTAGCCTTGGGAAAAAAGCAGCAGAATAAAAGAAAACAGAGTTTTTAACTGGACAGAAGCTGTGTGAAAGGCAAAACTGCAACCACATGGGGTCCAGGAGGGATCTGAGGAGCAGAAATGTTTCTTGCTTTATCTTTCCCTAATGATCTCCATCCTCTTCATTCTCTTAGGGGTGCTGAGGGAAACCCAGCATGATCCATTGTGTGGAGGCACTGATTCCAACAGAAATCACAGAATGGTTTGGGTTGGAAGGGATCTCAAATACCATTGCATTCCAACCCCCTGCCATGGGCAGGGACCCCTTCCACTATCCCAGGTTGCTCAGGACCCCATCCCACCTGGTCTTGAACACTTCCAGGGATGGGGCAGCCTGTGCCAGGGCCTCACCATATTCTGAGTAAAGAATTTCTTCATGGTATCCAATATTTTGCTGAAATCTAGCAAAATAGCACATCTTTATCTGTGACAGCATCCCTCCTAGGATGCACCCAGGGTATTTGAGGTGCAATTTTAATGCTGTTGATCTGAAGTAGGTGTGTTTTGTGTAGACATAACTTCATCAAACTGGTGAATTCTTCGACATATCCTGAAGGAAAGTAGTTGAGGCACCTTTTAAAAATATGTTTTCCTTACTAAAGCTTTTCTTATGTCCCATATAACAAAGAGAGCAGCCAGACTCCAGGATGAGGTTGGGCTTTTTTTGTTTTGTTTCTGTTTTACTGTACAAGCTTGTATTTTTAGAGATCATGCTATCTCTGACTGCATTTGGGCATTTTTCTGAGAAGCTGTAGCTGTTCTCTCCCTCTCGTACATTAGCTCAGCAGGCTCTGGGGGGCTTGTGCCCTGACCTGGCAGCGAGGCCCACGCCATCCAAGTGGCTGCGAGTGTGCAGAGGAGGGCCTGGGCAGAGTTCCCATCCTGGTTGAGACCTTCTGTCTTCAACTATGCAGCAATTTATTTTTGCAGCACTTTATCTGAAAGGAGAAGACCAAGTCTGAAGTTGTGTGATACTGAATTTCCTCGCAGAAGATTCTTACTCTCTGCAAACACCCAGGCAGGTCTGTTGCTCTGAGAGCTCCCCGTACAAGGGTTTGGGATGATGAAGACTAAAAGCTGCTTTCCAGGCTGGGAGAGGTTTTCTATAATCCAGGCTAAACGTGCATAGCCCTTTATCCCTGACTAGTTGCTAAACTATGTATAACAGTCCCAGCTTTGGGGCTGGCAGGGCTGAAGTCTCAGCTATAGAGGCTGGTGATGCCGGGCTGAGGAAGCAGAAGTCCAGCCAGTGCCACAGAGGATGGGAGGTGTGGGTGCTGGGGCAGCATGGGGAGCACTGGAGCAGCTCCACCTCTCCATCCCTGGTGGTGGGGGGCTGCTTTTCCCTCTTCCCCCATGTTCTCTGTGGTACTGCTGCCTTTTAGCAGGCTCTTTAGTGAACTAGAGAGACCTTAGTTCTATGGTTTGTTTGCTTCAATTATAGCTGACCATCCCTGAGGAGCAACTAAACTTCACATTTCCCTGTCCCGCTTCTGCGGGAGAGCTGTGAAGAGCTGCTCAGAGGGTGCTCGCTTTTTATGAGGTAGGTGGAAGGATGGAGCACAGCAGGGAAATGGCACTGAGGAGAGAGGGAGCTGGGGTTAGTAAATGTCAAGCTGTTTGCCTCCATGCTGGAGCACGGCCGTGGCTGCCGGAGCGGAGCGGCACTGAGGACAAGGCAGGGGTGGTGACAAAGGGCAGCTCGGGCTCTGTGGGAGCTGCTGCCCACGCTGCTCCCAACAGGGCACCTGGGTTCAGGGCTGTGCTCGCAGAGCTGTGCCCTCAGGGCTGGTGGCATCCGTGGTACCAGCTCTGGGAGTTGGTGTGGGGTAGGTTTGTGAAGCCCTCTCTGAGCTGTGGCACCAGTGCTCACCTGCAGCTGCTTCCCTTCGCCTCCTCCCCTCCTGACTCCTCAACGGGGAAAGCCAGGATCTAGCACCTTCCTGGCTGATGACTGCTCCTCCAGAAGGCCATGCCCGTGCCCCTCCCTGTCCCCTGCAGTGGCGTGTGACCCGCTCTGCACAGGAGGTGCAGCGCAGGCGGCACTGCCTGTCCTGGCGGGCTGTCAGCGAGGCCGCTGTGGCTCTTCTCGCTGCCTGCTCGATTATCCCTGACGCTGCGCCGAGCCTGACATCCTCCTCATGTAATATAGACACCACGATGATTACCATCATTGCAAGGACTATAAGCACCAGACGATGAAATTTAACAACAGTAGGTGCAGCAGTGATGAGGGGTGAGATGGAAATCGTGCTGTCTCTGCTCTCTGCCTGTGGCCCTGAGCAGTCTGCATGCTCCAGCAGGATCTCTGAGGTCTGGCACTCCCTTTCCCTGGGACCCATCCACAGTGTTCTGTGCTTGGCCAGGACCATCTCATGGTGCTCTTGTTGGTCATTTATATTACTGGGCAATTCTCTTCAAGGCTCCCTGTTCATCAGGGGGGTCTGCTCTGTGTACACAAGGCAAAAGCAATCTGCCCAAGGGTTCTCCCCTTTCCTCTTCACTCATACTCTGAGCTGTGGGGAAATGGACCCTGCAGCAGGTGAGATGAGACTCAAATTGCACCAGACTGATGCTTGTCTGAGGGAGACCAACAGATCCTGAAACTGCAGGAGAAGCTCTAGACGAGCATCTGAGCAAGCAGTGCCTCTCAGGGCAGGTATCTTGCTGCAGTATTGGCTGTACCAAAGAATTCCCTTTGCAGATGCCATCTCTGGGTCACTGCACAGCACTGCTCCCAGGCACAGGTCTGGCTGCAGGAGCTTGAAGTGTAACCCTGAACCGAGACCTTCCCTGCCTCCCATAACAATGCTGCTTGGGAAAACCCTTTTGTTTTCCTGCTTGCTGGCCTTTGTGGGGCATGACATGGCACAGCCCCATTTCTGGGGCATGAGGGTTATCGTAGGTACAGGTGGCTGTCGTGCCTGCAGAGATGTGGTTTGGTCTTTGGCCTCCCTCACCTGGAGCACCCCAACTTTGAGGTGGAACACTCTGGGAGCAGGAAGGCAGCTGCTCCATTGCTGCACGTAGTGCTTTGCTCTTTTGCAAACATGCCAGGTTTGCACTGTGATTAAACGCTGCTGTTTGGACTGCAGCTGTCCAAACCTGGTGTATTGGATTCATACAGGGGTGGAGAAAAAAATTAATTCCTGGAAAATTACTACTACCCAGATCAGATGCCTTTCTAGCAGGAGCCAGAGCACCACAGCCTCTCCCTGCTTGGCCCTGAGCACACCCCAGCTGGGGTTTGAGCTGTACACCTC
The DNA here is from genome assembly GCA_013398015.1 of Oreocharis arfaki. NCBI lineage: Eukaryota > Metazoa > Chordata > Aves > Passeriformes > Paramythiidae > Oreocharis > Oreocharis arfaki. The sequence continues at coordinate 122,143 of VZRR01009643.1, read as the reverse complement.
TATCCTGGCCCAGTGGGGCTGAGAGCTGCTGGGGTTACCAGGGGTTCAGCTTTTTGGTTGCCATTGTTCTTGAGGAAGGTGATGGGGGAGTCTTGGCATGGAGGCGATGCTGTGCAAGGACAGTGCAGTGCTGCCCCTCTGATTTTGGGGAAAGGCTGCCTCTTGGCAGATGTGAAATGGAGCTGGGGGTAGAGGGAATGAGAAGGGAGGGGTCTGCTTTGGGTTGCAGGTGTACCCCACCATCCCTGCCCTCCCATCAGTGTCCTCCCTCATGTCCTGGACAAGAAGGCTGCAGACAGTGGGCAGGGGAGGCCAATGCCCATAGGAGACAGGAAGGCTGAGGAGACAATTTTTACTTTCTAGTGGTGCTTTACAGGGCACTCTCCTGAGATTTTTTTATTTTCCTTCACGTTTTATCATTGGATGCCTTGACCCATGGGAAGGTGTTGGGCCCTCTCATGGCAGCTCATCAAATGGTGATTTCTGCACTTATGGGAGTATTTCTGCACCCGTTCCCTTCTCAGGCTGCCAAGTTTTGTGGTGCTAGGTGAGCTCACAGGGAATTGGGGGGAGGAAAATGCTTTCTCTGAACTCTGACAGCTCCTTGAATATATAGGCACAGAGGGAAGTAATGGCAGGGATGAGCATCATTTATTGTGCATTAGGAGCAAGGCAAACAAGTGAATTTAGAGAATGGGTGTTTGAAGGCAGTCTCAGATCTGCCTCCTTGGCTGTACAGGTGCTACTGGGAACATGTGCTCGCAATTGGTTGTGCTACCAGCTTCGCTTTTAAGTGAGGCCACTTAGCACTTCTGGGCTGGTTTAAATCATTTTCGTGGCTGTTTGTAATTGCACTGTGCTTAGGAGTATTTGGGATTAAATTTTTCACGTTGCAGGTTGTCTTGAACAGTTGGATTTTTCTTCCCTCCACCTGCCACTCTTTTGTTTTTTTCCTTTGCTTTTATTTTTTTGTTTCTGCTCAGTACTTTCTATTGTTTGGCTGCTGTTAATATTCCCTCCCACTCCCCCTTGCTCTTGCCACTTATTAGTTCACTCTCAGCATCCACTGCTGGACTCCTTTCCACTGCCAGGATTGGATCTTCTGCTACTGCATCCGGCTCCAGCCCCTCCCAGATTTTTTATTGAGATTGCAGTTCATAATGTGGTCTCAATCCCCATCCTCTGAGCACAACAGCTTCCTCCTCTGTGCTGCCTGAGGGCTGCTCCTTCTGTAGGTAATTCAGGGGCTGTCTGCAGCCCTTCTCCTGTCCATAACTTCAGGTTTGCCAACCACATTGAGCAGGATTGATCCAAGGGTGTTACTTCTTGCTTCAGCATGGCTGGAGCAGTGCAGGATTTGGCTTTGCTCGTGTCCCTGAATTGCCACCCACCTGCTCTGCCTGGCAGGGAGGCTCTGAAGGGATGGGGCCTGTTACTCAAGGTATTGCCAAGTAAAACCCAGTCTGCCAAGAGCACACAACCTGCACCTCTTCTCCCCGAGGGTGCTGGCACAGCTGGGTGTGAGGGTACGAACGTGGAATCGGAAGCAGCAGTTCCTCAACTCCGAGGTCACCGATGTTACGGATTTCAAAACCAGGTCCCAGAGCACTGGATCACAGGAGAATTTCAATGAGAATGGCTTTCTAATCTGGACAAAACTAAAGGTTTTTGCCATCACTCAGGAATGTTCGGCATGTCTTTGGCCAGAAAATCCTCCCTCTGATTCAGCTCAAGGAAAAATCCAATATGGGAAATGTCACCTTAGATAAGTAAAACCTGGCCACGTTCTGAACAACCCAAAGCAAAATGCTCCAGTGGAGACTGTGAAGTTCTCTGAATTGCCTGCAGCCCTGGAGCCCCCACCGCTCATTCCCCTGCCTGTCTGGGACGTTCTCATGCACGTATGGTCACTGTTAATTTGTCTTGGATTGTTCTAATTAACGCCGGTGAGCTGTGCAGCCACGAAGACTGCAGAGCTCTGCAGCTGCGGAGAGGGCTGGAGGAACAGCTCCTGGTTTCTTTTTCTGTTCTTTCCTCCCTTGTGGACAGGCACCGTTTCTGTCCGTAACCAATGGGAGCCAATTTTCTGTTTCATAATAGGAAAATACTAATGTCAGGACTCCCTCTGTACCCAAAGCTTTCTCCTTGAAGATTGCTCCTCTTTGCTTTCCTAATTGCTGCTGCTCAGCTGGAGGTATCCTGCTTCTTCCAAGCACATGACTTTGTTGTGCTGTTACTTACCAAGGGGAGGAAAAAAAAGAGTGTGAGAGAATATTGCTTTGTGTCGAGCTTTCCTTGCTTTAACCCTTTCTGTGCCAACATGGGATGCTCTTATCTAGTGCAGGATGTTGTGATGTTGGCAATACAGGCTTTTTGGTCTGAAGCTTGGGGTGTGATGGAGATCTGATGTGAAGAACATCTAGAAAGTGTATCCTGAGCCGCATCAAAAGCAGGTTGAGGGAGGCGAGTGATTCTCACCCTCTGCTCTGCTCTGGTGGGGCCTCACCTGGAATCCTGCACCCAGCTCTGGGACCCTCGACACAAGAAGCAGGGGGAGGTGGTCCAGAAGAGGGCAGTGCAGATGACCAGAGGGCTGGAGCACCTCTGCTATGAAGACAGGTTGAGAGAGCTGGGGGTGTTCAGCCTGGCGAAGAGAAAGCTCTGGGGAGACCTAAGAGACCTTTCCAATGCCTAAAGGGGCTCCAAGAAAGCTGGAGGGGACTTTGGACAAGGCCATGGAGTGACATGACAAGAGGGAACGGCTTCATAGTGAAAGAGGAGAGGTTGAGATTAGATATTAGGAAGAAATTAATTACTGTGAGGGTGGTGAGGCCCTGGCACAGGGTGCCCAGAGAAGCTGTGGCTGCCCCATCCCTGGAAATGTTCAAGGCCAGGTTAGCCAAGGCTTAGAGCAACCTGGGATTGTGGAAGGTGTTCCAATCCCCTGCTGTGGGCAGGGAAAAGGTGGTTTTGAAGGTCCCTTCCAACCCAAACCATTCTATGAAATAATTTCTTCTGGAGTCTGGGGATGCCTCCTAAATGTCTTCTCTTACTAAAGCATCCTCTTTGGAATCCCTATGCTCACAGAGTGATCACCTGTAATAACGTGGGAGTTGCAAAATTAATGTGAACTGTGAAGTTTCCCAGCATTTTAGACGGTCTCATCCTGTTCCTGAGCTGTGTGATGTGCCATTGTCCAGATCCTGGGCACCTGCCTGCCTGTACCTTTACTTTTGCTGGCCCTACCAAGAGAAAGAGTTGTGATGCTGTGAGCCTGGTGGGTGTCTCTGGCCGAGCCTCTCCTTAGTCCCGGGTGAAATGGAGGAGGTTCTGAGTACGTGTTTGTCATGTTACCATGTGGAAGCTGGTTGTTTACTGTTTGTGTTTAGGTGCTGCTCTGAGACCCAGGGCAGATGTGTCACGAGAAATGGCTTCTGCACCCCCTGGTCTCTTCCTTTGTCCTCACAGCAACAAACCACCACTTACAGGCAGAGTCTTTCACTTGTAATGAAGCTCCAGCAGAGAGAGGGTTTTGTCCCGTGGGAAGCATGATTCAGCTCCTAAGGAATCATGCAAGCTTGGGTAGGTGCCAGACATGCTTAGCATGGAATTTGCAGTTAAACGTGGAGTCTGCTACCTCCTTGGGGAGGTCCAGCTCTCCTTGGAGGGTGCTCTGTTCCCATATGTCTCCATGTCTGGAGCTGAAGGTATTTCCAAGTAGCCTGAGGATAAAGAGAGAAGCAGAATCCTATTTGCTTTGTGGTTTTCTTCATGTACTTTACTTAAGAAAAGATAAGGCATGAGGAATTTTTTTTTCCCTAATCTCAGATGATGGCAATAAACTCTTCCTTTTGACCCTGTCTTGGTTGCACCTGAGTTTGCAGGCAGGTGGAGTTAACAAGTCACAAAATCATCTGAGGAGGTGCCTGAGGGGTTGGTGGTTGTGAAGACTTGTGGTGGAACAGATTCCTTCTTGTTGGGGCAGTGCTGATGCCAACAGCATTTCCCTTGGATGTGGCATTGTTGCCTGCATTTGTGGCTTGGAAGGGCAGGCCTGTGGGTCATTGCTGCTGTCTTGAGTGCAACATTCAAACCCAGATAACTGCATTGGCCTTCAGGATAATCTTGGTATAGATTTGTGCCTCTACCCACCACAGCCTGGCCAAGTTCTGGACTAGTTGTAGAAATCCTCATTTCTTGAGGGTGCCAAATTACTACTGCTCGATTAGAGATGTGGGTTTTACCCTGCTTCACGTGATCCCCTTGTTCCCGTTCCTGGTACCCTGGTGCCCTGCTGCCCCAGTGCTGCCAGGCCCTGCACCCAGCAAGCCCTGCAGGCAGTGCAGGGGGCTGGGGGCAGACAGGGAGTTGGGCTTGCACTTGCCAAGTTGAGCAAGTGGCTCTGGGGAGGTGGTCAGCAAGCTTTGGGGGTGCCTTTGGGGGAGGAAGGGCACAGCAGCAGGCATGATGGCTCTGCCTGTGCCACAGGAGAGTGGCTCAGCAGAGGCGGGGATGGGCAGCTCAGCTTTTGAGTGAGAGGGTGGGATGCTCATTGCCTGCAAGCATGAAGGCAGGCAGCTACAGAGCCAGTGGTGTGGGCAGCAGGTTGAATGCATTTCTATTTTTTCTGGTTGCAAAGCCTTTCTTCTCTCGCTCCCCTCATTTCCAAAGCTTATATTGTTACCTAATCCACATTGCTAGAATTCTCTGTTAGAGGATCAGCTTTTCTGTGGGAAGACTGCTGTACTCCTCACTAATATTGACTGTCTTTTTCTTGTGCTTCCCTTCTTAGATCTACAATGAAAATAGTAACCTGTTTGAAGTCAAGGAGAATGTGCCCAGGAAATTGGTGGAGAAGGTCGCAGGGGACATTGAGAGCCTCTTGGCCAAGAAAGTCCGTGCTTTAAAGGTAAGGAGATGGGCCTGTGTGCTGGTCCTTTGATGGAGATGTTCAGTTTAAACAAGAGGGTTGATGCTGGTGTAGCATTATGATCTCAGCTTCAAAGTGGCTTCTATGACTGTGTGGCCTTTTCTGGGAACTGCATCCTGCAGTTGGACAGATTCATATGGAGCATGTGAGGCAAGGATGTGTCATGTGGAGATGTACTCTAGGTATCTTCTTGCTTTTTATCTCCTCCCACCGTCCTGTGAACACCTGAAGGTGCTGCCACAAGAATGAAAGTGACAGCAAAAGCCTGGCAGCAAATTTGATTCAGTCATTGAACTGGGGGTGTACTGGAAGCAGAGGTACTGCAGTGTCCCTGCTATCCCTCGTGGAAGCGTTTGGGACAGGTGGAGCCTTTCCTGTTTAGGAGATATGTGCTTGAAGGGTTTGGGATGGTGCCTGGGACTTGAGCCCTGTGACTGACTGCGTGTGTGAGTTGCCCTCACGGGTGTCTGCATACATTTCCAATCTCCTGTCCTATTTTGTACCATTCCTTTTAAAATGAACCCATTTTATGTGTAGTGGAGGAAGGTGACCCGGTCCATGGTGCCTGCTCAGTAAAACCCAGCACTGGCCATAACGAGGTGGCAGCAGGGCTACTGGGGCAGAGACAAGTAATTGCCTTCCTAGAGGGGTGGAGAACCCTCTTCACTGCAGAAGGCTATGGAAGCTTCACCTCCAGGAGCTGAGGTATCCTCTCTAAAACACAGTTTTATCGAGTGGCATGGAATTGTACAATGGGCAGCTGGCAGTGTGGCCAGCTGGACGCAGCTTGTAGCTTGATTCACTGAAAGGGCGTCTGCAGGGCGGGAGACAAGGGGAGGGCTTGGAGCAGGTAACACAGCTGTTGTGTCCACAGAGACACTGCAGCCAAAAGGACTTGGTAGACCTGACAGACAGGGATGGGAGCACAGGGAAAAGTGCTGTGGTGACAGAAGGGATATTGCAGTAAGTGAGGTGTAACTACAGCAGTGAGAGTTTGGAAGTGACCTGTCTCCACAGTGGGCAAGAAGTAGCTTGGAAAAGGTTTGCAACAGGAACTACAAGACACCCATGTGGCCCAGGGGAGTCTCAAGACTCAAGGTAGGATCTCAGTCAAGGGTGGTCAAAGTCTGGCCTGAGTGTCCAGATGATGTGAGGTTGCCCACAGTGCCTGACAAAGATGGTAACTGTAGGGACTTGGGTGAAGAAGATTGTTGTTTACCCAATTCCTTACTCTGGGAAGTAAAGAATAATCCTTCCTGGGACTCACACCAAGCATTTTAGCTTGAATGGAAGGAGCTGAAGTGGGACTAAAGAGGTGTAAACTGTCAGCAGTGCCTTTGGGATTGTGGAAGTGAAAATCAGGGAGACCAGTTTTCTTCCTAACATGAACTTGCATCCTTGTGCTCATATAGTTTGTGTGCGTACTTGAGCATACATCATATTAAATGTTCCAGAGATGTGCAGCACCTATAGGTGCTGGAGGAAGACACGGGTGACAGAAGGTTGTTGCAAACTTGATATGCAACCTGGACAACACATGGCTCCCATGGGATGCACAGGGTAATAACCCTGAGCTACACAGCGGGAATGTGCTGAGTGGTTCCACTGTGACATTTGTATTTCAGATCATCAGTCACACTGTTTTTCTGTGCCCTTTGCTCTGAGTCACACAGGCTTACAGAGAGTTTGTACATATTTTGGTGCTAGATCAAGGGTTGAACTGTGCCCATGGTACAAATAACCTTGTTTGTCTTCCAGCTGTCTTCCTTTTTTGTTGGGTTTTGGGTAGGACTCTGGTGTGCTGTGAAGGGCTCACCTGATGCTGGACCTGACACAGGAGTGATTCTGGCAGTGCTGGTTAGGTAACAGCACATGGTGCTGTCTTTATAGTAGAAACAATGATCCCTTGACCTAAATTAGTTTTGCAAGAGGACTCCTTCAGAGTGCACTCGAAGATAGAGCAGTTTTTTACATCCAGTTTCCATGTCAATTCTTGACATTATGGATTGGTGGTACTAACAACAAAACCTGGAAATGGGGAAGTTGATGGAGGAAGAGAAATTGAATCTTCTAAATTTCTTCCATGTTTTGCTGAGCTTCTCTGGAGCAGTGGGGTTCCCATAGCTCCTTCCATTCTCCTGTTTTCTTCTCTCTCAGTTCTCCCTTTAGTTGAATCATCTCTCCTGGAGTTGTTTCCTCCTCTTCTCTCATGACTCACAAGAGTGATGATGACTTCTTGAAACATATTTTTCAGCATCTGAGTCAGGTGGGACTCCATGTATTGGCGAGGGCAGGTGAGGAGGGAGAAATGGAGCCTCTCCTTGATGTACAAATTGCCATGTCACTCGTGTGCTCACTCTTCTGAGGAGACATCCCTGTCTCCTTAGCTGCAGAAGAGAGAAGGGATGCTGTCTGGACCTCAGTGGGGCTTTGTAGGAAGATGCTCACAAGCCTTTGAGCACACACCATGGGCGCATGGCTCAGAGCACTGTCCTGATTAGGTGGTGATTCAGTCCAGTCATCAAAGAACCTGTTCTCCTCTGTTTCTAAGTGAAAATATTAATGTGTCTTTATTAAACTATGTGCAGAGCATTTATTCATACAGTTTCTTACCCCGTGTGTTGCATTCCTAAGAGGCAGAAATCAAGCCAAAGGAAACTGAACCTGTCTGGCCCTGACAGCCATGGTGCAGCACAGTGGCATGGATCTGGCACTAACAGGGCACTCTGATTTCCCATGTGCATTTTGGAGGCGTGCTGGAGCAGGGGTGTGCGGCAGAGAGGGTAACTGCTTCCTAAAATAAGGCATCTGCAAGGGGCTGGTTATTTGGATGCTGTCTCTCCCGTTTTGTTCTAGAGCATCATATCAGATGACAATCTCATTGTGGGACAAAAAATTCCTAGGAAGATGTTTTTGCAATCCCCACTTGTTCCATCTGGCACTAGAGTATCTACAGATGGATCTTGGGGGACTTCTACCCCATGTCCCACACAATGGCTTCTGTTTGACGTGGATTTGCATCAGCACTAATTACCTTTTCCAGTGTCCTTTGTCTAGGACAATTTCATTGCTTCAAGCCTGGCCTCCCAGTCACCTCTGGGCTCTGTAGTTCCAGCTGCTTTTTATTCCCAGGCTTTAACAGGAGGGGAGGTAAAAGAGATGGCCTTCAATACCAAAAATGCATCTAATTTCCTTTGAATTTGGAAGGAAGAGACTAAGGTGGAGTGACTCCTGAAGGAGATGACATCACATTTACCCAGTGTACTGCATAGTGGGGAAGTTGCAGAGCTACAGGTGAGGTGTAAGGAAGTGATATGTGTGTTCCTGGCTGGGCGGGAGTTTAATGGGCTGCTCATGTCCACACTCATGAGCTTGTCCTTGTTAGGGCTAAAAAAGACACCTTTTGTAAGATGTGGAAAGGAATGAGGTGACAGGTGACCAAATGACTACAAATCCCCCTTGGGTTTTCCTTGTGCTGGGAATCACAGCTGGCTGGCTCATGTCTTGACATCATCTGAGACTAGAACTCAGCAGGTTGGTTTTTTGCCAAGTAGATTCTTTGTCACTTTTTCAACTTTATTTCCTATCTCCTCTTCAGTTTTTCCAGTGTGTTCAGGCCTCCCTTTGCCTTTGTATGTGCCCAGAGAGATATGTACAGGCTGGTGCTTCTTTGGGAGCTTGTTTAGGAGCCCAGATGTTGGAGTTTGCTGTTGGTGGAGCACTGAGTGAGCCAGGGAAAATCCATCACCTGAGGATGTGTGTGGTGTGGGTCCAGATTCCCAAACCCACGGGGCATTTTTTCTTTCTTTTAGAATACTATGTGAAGTACATGAGTGATGCCTCCAGGTCTGTTCTTTCCTGAAGCTCTGCAGACTGGGGGAGAAGGGAGTTGTGATTTGGTGGAGGAGGAGGCTGAGAGGTGGAAATTTTAGATCCTAGGATATGTTTTAAGATTGTTTCTCCTTTTTATACAGTTCTTGTGAAGGCTGCTTTTGGATGCTGACTGCTTCATTCTTCACATATTTAACCACAGACAATTTGCTTTGCCTCCTGAGAGTGACACATCCCACAGTTTACTGAGTTAGGTTATGCCCTGAAGTGAACTATTCATGTACTGTGACCAGTCTAAAGATTACTGTCTGTGCTGGTGGCCTTCCCCCATCTCCAAAAAGAGGCCTCCTGATCCATAGAACATGGTCTGGATGCCTGCAGGCTCTGGTGTTGCCCCGATGGTGACGTGGTTGGGCTGGTATTTTTTCCACAGAGCTGATTTAGTTTTGCAAGTGGCACAATCTTTCGAGTTAAGGTGAAGTTTGTTGCATTTCCTGTGGGCCCCAGCTGTGTGCAGTATCAAATATGATGTGTTGAACAGAAGTACACAAAATGCCACTTGGCTGCATCAGAGGATTTATTATGTGTATTTTGTACATCTGTGTGTATTTTATGTAGATGTATGTGTGTGCAACAGGTCTGGTGCACCTTGCATGGCTCTGGTGATGGGTGCACTAACAGCACTTAGCAGGAGTAGGAGGAAGGTTTGTGAGGGGTTTTTTATTATTGTGTTTTTGTGAAATTTAATAGCATTATTTCGTTGCTGCTTATTTAGCTCCAGTTTGGAGTGGGCATCTGGGGGAAAGCAAGGGTTTGGTAGGAGGGCTCAGTGGTAGGAGAGTTCAAGGTTCCTGTTCTTTCAGCTAAGGTGTAGGAGGTCACAATATATTTCACTCAGATTTTACTGCAACAGGAGTAAAATCTACACTTGGCATTAGACATTTTTTTTTTTTGGCAGAAAAAAGAATACAAAGGACAAGACTGAGGATTTCCTGTACTTTGAAAGCATCCTGCAGGGAAGTCTGGCTGGGTTTCCTGTGGCTACAAAGCCTGGGGGAATGTGGCTGTAGATGTTCCCATCTTCCTTTACCTTGGATCCTAAGGGAAAGAGGCTGGAAGAGCTGGGATTTGGCACACAGAAAAGGTGGTTGGTCTAGTGGTAAGGCTTGGGGTTTTGTACTGCCATAACCTTATTTTGCTGGTTTTTCTCCTGTTTCCACCCCTCACCCTCAGCCTTGAGTCTTCCCACTTACTGGCATTCTTTCTAGCATGTTTCTTCTGAAGTGTTGATGCAGTAAGTACTTGGCCATGCTTTAGGATCCTGTGATGGAGGGTGAGGTGAGAGTTTGGTGTGTTACCACCAAGTACTGACCCAATCAGCTTCTCAGGGTGAAGCTGGTCAGTGGGGGCATTGCAGGAGGGAGGGGCTCAGGCCAGTTGTGCTTTTAGTCCTGGTTGAAGACTCAGTGCATTACTGCTCAACTGGGACTAGTTCCAAGCTCCATTTGAGCCTGGCACAAGCATGTATCAAGAGTGCAGAGGGGATCTAATTGGACAAGTTTATCCCTTTAACAATTCTGATAGCCCTGAGATTTCCCTTGCAGGTATGTGGTGAATGGAATCTTTGTCAGGTTTCTGCTCCCTGATAGGGACGATAAAAAGTGCCACTTGTCCGATGAGCTGCACAAATTGGCATACAGCAAAGCTTCTCTCAGCCCAGCTCAGAGCATCTCCCCACTCCCTCCTCTCTCAGCAGCAGAGGCACTGACCTCTGTCATGGCATGGGCTGGTAGGAAATCATCAGGAAATCTTCCATCCTTCACCGTTGGGGTTGTTGCTGTCCTCTGGTCTTGCTGCCAGGCAGCAAAGGGGAGTCAGCATTCAGCAGGAGCAGCCCTGGGGTTGTAGTGGATTTCTCTTTTGCTTCTGGCAGAGCAAGGTCCTGTTGCCATCTCCCTGCCGCACAGAGCTGTCCGGAGGATGTTCTTCCAGGTGCTCACTGGCCAAGTCACTGCCGTGTTTAACTGGAGAGGTCCCAGGCCAGGAGAGGGAGACCCTCCCAAGCTGCAGTGCACCAGGGTTCACACTGGCTGGCAGCATGCGGTGCTGCTCCTCCTGCAGTGTGGTACAGCCCTGGGTTTGACCTGGTTTTTTTTCTGGGCATGTCAGAGTCACAGAGTCACATACCAGTGGTCACACTGTGGCTTGCTGGGTCCCAGCTAGCTAAGGGACACATTACCTGGCTTGCCTAGGCAGCAAAATGGGGTAGGAGAGAGGGAACAAACATAGCTCAGGTGAGCTCAGACACAGCCTGTGGGTTTGGTGACATGGGGGGCTCTGTTGCCTCATGCACTCCTGCACCATTCCAGCTGCATGGCCATGGATAGGAGCTCTTGAGTTGGCGGAGTAAGGACCACAACCAACATCGACCCTGCACATGCTGAAGCACAAACCATTTAAAGGCAGGACCTCTGTGCTTCTGTATTTCATAGTGACAAATCCAGCCCTCTTCCCACTTCTTTGCTAATTGCTGGTTGGTGGCTTTTGGTTTTAATTCTATTTTTAATTCGCTCCTAATCAAATCCTGGCTGACAGTCCCTGTGCGTTTGTTTGTTTATTTATTTATTTATTCATTCATTCGTGCATGTGTGTGTGTGTGTGTCTTCTCCTGCCTCACAATTGTTCTTGTGCTGGACCTGCTCCAGTAATCCAATTTGAATCCAATCTCCCAGGTCTGGAATTCTAATTTACAGATTGCAGAGGGGAGTCAAACAATGCCCACACACCAGGATGGGGGTTGATTGTCTAATCTAATCAGGGACAATCAGATGTTTGTAACAAGTCTATCAAACCTGTATTGGGCCAGTTTGCTGAGCAATGTAACCAGCTTTCTTAATAGCACTAACACGATTTAGGGCTTCCTGCACTTTCATGCAGATTACATTGAACGCTTCCCTTTCTTCTCCCATGAACACTTGGCAGCAGCCCAGCCCGATGGGCTTTACAACTTGGTGAGCTGCTGGGTGCACTCTGGGGCAGCAGAGGTTTGCCAGGACCCGGGGGGCTGCTGCTTTCCCCTGCACCGTGGCACACCGAGGTCCTGGGATGCTCCTGGTTTGTGGCACACGTACAAGGAAGGGGCTCAGTGCCACCAGTGCCTCTGGAGTCACAGAAGGGGGAGTGAAAAGCGGTGGTGTTGATGACACAGTGTTCAGTAAGTCTCCACAGCAGATCCCCAGCCCCGTGTGTGCCTCTTGGTGAAGAACAGATGAAGAAACTTTTGTCTTCTCTTGCCCCTGGCAGACTGAGGCTGTTGTTTCTGGTACTTGCTGTAAGAATTCTGGACAGTTGCTGTTCAAAGAAGACACCTGTCTGAGGGGCTTCTTTATGCCCTTTCAGGGCCTGAAGCAAAAGAGGAGGCAAAACCAGCTCTGCAAAGATGGTGTCTCTCAGTTTAGCTCTCCAACCCAGAGTGGACCTTCCTTACTTACCCCGTGCAAATAAATAGTTGCCTGACTTTGCCCTTCCCGAAGACTGAAATATCCATCTGGTCCTTACCATGCCAAGAGGTGAGCTGGTTCTCACGCTCCAGGTCTGCACCACTTAGCTCTGCACTCGTTGCCTTTGCCCAAGGATTTATTTTAGGCTTACGGCTTCCTCCGTGCCCCGGAGCATCTTTCCACGGCAGGCGCTGTGTGCCGCGCGGATCCCCGAGGCGGGCGCGCCGCAGGGAGGGAACCGCGGCTCGCTGCCGGGGCTGAGGCTCCGGGGCTCGGGGCACAGCCGTGCTGGGAGCTTGAGCTGCGCTTTTAGCCTCAGCAAAGCCTGCCCTCACGCCCTCTCGGAGCGCTGCCAGGCTGGTTTGCACGCACAGGAGGAATAGGAGCTCCCTGGAATGGGAGCTGACCTCTCTTTGAGGGTTTAATTGCCGTGCGTGCCTTGTCTTCTTGCGCTCTGCACCCCACGCTGCGAGGAACCCGGACACCTCTGAGGCCAAGCGAAGAGAAGGATGAAATAGTCCTTAAAGGGTGTTTACTTCCCTTCCTCACGCTGTGTTATGTATTTGACAGCAGTTTGCATGTTGTTTTTCAGTTTTTCCTGGTTTTTTCCAGCACGGGAGCAGCGCTCCTGGCAGAGGTGGAGGTGACTACAGGCATTGGTGTGGGCAGGGCATTTGCAGCAGTTGCAGTGCTTGGCTCTCTCAGAACTCGGATCCTTCAGCTTGGTCCTTACCCTCTCAAGCTCCTGAGGCCTGGCAGGGCTGTGCTCTAAGAGAAGGCATTTGAGGGTGGTTGAAAGGGTAAAAGCAGATGGGTATGACTTATTGGTCTATCTGTGAAGATAGATACAGATATAAACTGGTGAGTGATGCAGAAGAGGAGGAGGTCTCTGAGGGAATTAATGCTAGGGAAGGGAATTACCATTTAATTCTTTATAGAACAACCTTTAAACATGATTGGGAAGATATGCTTGCAATGATAGCAAAATAAAAGAAACCATGTCACTGAAAAAGGGATTTATTTGAATTTTCTTGGTTAATTTTGGCATGAGAAAATGCATTTCCATGGCAGTTTGGTACCTGAAGCTGCTTCTGTGCCCTGTCCTGTGACTTTGTAATCTGAGGGGGGG
>VZRR01009643.1:97270-107797 GCA_013398015.1 Oreocharis arfaki | reverse complement strand
CTTTGTATTGTGGGGGGGGGGGGATGGGGGGAGAGGGGGAGAAAGGGGATCTTTATTTCCCCAGGTTTACCTGCAGGTTTGCATGGAGTATGTGCTTCTGCACTTACAGATGTGTTCTCAGTCCCTGAGGGTTCAGCTCCTGCCCTCCATGATGCTGTACATCCTCAAAGAGCTCTCCGAAGCCCAAGATCTTGGGCAGAAAAACCTCCAACCAATTTATTCTTGTTTAATGTTTTCCCCCTTGAATGTTTCAGATGCATGATTTGGGGTAGAAGGCTCTTATATTGAATGGGAGTAATTGACCTGGGACAGTGAATCATTTTGAGTTCATTTCTGCTGGAATGAGGATTATGTTTTTAAGGGTTTCACCCTTAGGCTGAACTGAAAATCAGTTATTTGAATAGCTGTGTTTACAGCCAGGTAGTGAAGTTAAAGACTAATGAGTGAGGGGGAGGAGGCTTGGTCCTGGACGTTAATGGACTTGCATGAAGCTTTGTCTCAAAAGCCCTCTTCAAATCCCACCTTTTTTTTTTTTTTTAAAGAAAGCAGATTGATCAAGTTCCATTTCTGCAGCCCACAAACCCCAGATCAGCTTTGGCACAGTTTATCTCAGCAGGTCTCTGCACAGGAGTGACTTGAATAGCAGGGCTGGCTGCAGGTGAGGGGCAGGAGGCAGCCCCCAAGGTGCCCTGCACGATCAGTATTGAGCTTGGCTCTGGGCACGTGGTGCTGTGCTGGCACACAGGAGCTGGCACAGAGTGTGCTCCCTGCCCTCGGATGGTGCCCACCAGGACCCTGCTTTCTGTCCCCAAGGATTTGCTTTGCATCCACGGAAGCTTTCATGGAACGAGCCTGAAATCCATCAGCATCCCGCCCCACCCCATAGCAAGGAGCTATTATATATTCCCAGAGCAGCTGATGTCCATTAAATGTTTGAGTGACACTACAACAATGTGTAAAATATCAGAGATAAGGATCTAGCAAATCTTAATAAAAAAAAAAAAGGCGACAAGAATGTAAATTGCACATACAATTGTGATAAAGAGCCAGAGATAACATTAAAGAGATTGTATCAATTTAATGCAAGTTTCGTGCCAAAGCCTGTCATCTGCTCTTTGAAGAGGAGTTGTTGGGAGCCGTGATATTCCAGCAGACAGTGCTCAAATCATCCCAGTGCTCTGGAGCGGCCGTCCCTGCAGCCAGCGTGCTGCGTGGAAGCTGTCTGCTTGCTGAGGATTAATGGAAACCTTTCCTGCCTCTACAATAAAAATAATGTTCCTTGGGAAAAAATAAAGTGCCCTTCTGCCTGCTGGCCTTTGGGTCCCTCAAAATGCAATTAAAAAGCGGCTTAATACAGCCTTGCAATGAGAAATCTGTCGGCGTTCAGAGGCACGATCTGAACTGAAAGCAATGTGAAAAGGTTGCAAGCAAAAATATTTAACTGTGCACCTGCCTGCCTGGTGGTGTTCGTGGAGACACCAGCTGAACTGGGACGTGAGGGGCTGGAACTGGGATAACTGGGGGAGCTGAAGCTGGGCTGCAGCAGTGCTGGGGAGGGCATGGGAGCTCCTCCATAACCCAGCCTGTGTTTGTGTGTCTCGGCTTGCTTGTCCCTGATGGTCACCTGTTTCCTGGGCTGGTGTTTCTGCTTTATGTCCTTGGTTCCTGTCTCTCCTCTGCTGTTTAGGGTGTGCTACATCCTTGAAAGTGGCGAGGTAACAGCAGTAAAGGCTATTGGAAGTACCCTACAGGTTTGATGGAAGGGGTAACTTCAGTTTTCTGTGCAGGGCTGCCAGCTGTAGGTCAGTATTGTGCCTGCCAAATGTCTTCCCAAAATTTTAGGCATAATAATGGGAAGTAAATTTTAAATGGTGGTTGGCTGTTTTTTTCTGCAGGTATGATAATTTAAAAAAAAAAATCCTTTAAGTAAAGCTGGTAATTCCATAGCAAGTGGGGGATTATAAGGGCTGGGAGTGAAATGCAAACGCAGGGCTCCAAGTGAGTGCCTGGTTTTGGTACTGCAAAATGAACTCCTGTCTTTGGCTGTCCCTTGTCTGCCACTTGTGTGTGGTGATATCTCCTGTACAAGGGTGAGTTAAAATCAGATCCACCTCAGCTCTACACAAAGAGCTGCTGGAGTAACAGCATCCTGATGGGAGCAGTGCTGGGAGGAGCAGTGTTTCAGCTGGATGCCAGTAGATGGCACAGCTTTTATACCAGCTAATTATACAGGGAGCCAACGCTGGCCCGTGCTGTTCCTGCTGCTAATCTTAGCCGTACCTCACTCTCCACTCACACAGATGAAGATGTCTCTGCTGGTGTGCCTGTAATTGAGGAAGGTGGATAAGATATGGAAGGTGTTGAGCTTGTCAGCATTGCGGGGCACTGGGAAACCACGATGGGGAAGAGGAGATAAGAATTGTGTGCTTGGGTGAGTGTGGGAAGGAAAATTCAAGATAGTGGTAGTTTGGCTTTCCAAGTGCATCCCAGCAAGTGCTGTATTCCCTTAGTGGAGATGTATTTGACTGCTCCAGCTTTATGCATGGGGAAACTGAGGCCTGGGGAGATCATTCTTTGTCTTTGATACACCCGGGAATAAGAGCTGTGCTTCCTAATTAAGTTCTGGAACTTTTAGCTACAAGGTGTCCTTCATGCGTGATTACGACAATAACATCTCCCTGGAGCTCAAAGCTCCTTCTCTCAGCTCTGCTCTGCATTTGGTGCTATTGTTCCCTGGCTACTTCAGGCTTTGAATGTGAATGTTTTTAGCAGTTTAGCAATTCTCTGCAACCTTTTGAAAGAGTTAAGAGTTGAAGGCACCCTAAATCTTCTCCCACATCATCTGTGTGATGTTGCCCAGCTGTTTTGCACCTCCCCTCAACCAGAGCAGCCCTCTGGCCTATCCAGGATGGGCATGTGGCTCTTGCTGGAGAGATGGAGTTGGGAGGATTGCTCAAGTGCAGTAAGACAGCTCTGATCCAGGCAGGGCTGCCGATCCCTCTGTGCCCCTGTCCTGGGAGACGTACACAGACCCCAGCATCAGAGGCAATCCTTCTTCCTACCTTCTCCCTGCTGGAGAACTTCTTTTCGCAACTGAAATTGATTCTTGCAAGTGGATGGAAAGGATATATCCCAAATCTTGAGGGCCTGGTGTGTGTGTAGAATATAAACCAGAGTATATGTATGAGAGGCTGTAAATAGAGTTGTCACTCTAAAAGAAATGGGGTTTCTAGTGCTTGTCAGATCATTTTAAAACCATTTTTATTACTAGATTACATTCTGAGATAAAGTTTATTGTAGCAAAAAAGAGGGAAGGTGTAGGATTTGACTGCAGATTTGGAAACACACTTAAAACTTACAAAGAGTTTTTGAACCTTAGCTGAGGGCAGGCTGTCTGCTTCAGGGCTTTGCTCCAGGGCATCTCCTGCCCAGCACATTTAAAGGATGATCTCTTGATTTTGGTGCAAACTCTGCCCTAGCACGTCACCTTTTATAATCAAGCCATGACATGCCATGCAGACATTGTCACAGGAGCTTCAGCTCCCTAGTCTATGTCCTGTCCAGGGGTCCTGGCTGGGAGTCCTGAGGAACTCCATGTTCCCTGAATGTGGCTTTTAACTGCCATAAGGATTTTGTGTCAAAACTGAGGATCAATCCTGGCATGTGTTGACTTTCTTCTTCCCTTCCTCTCCCCCATGACCACTGATCCTAAAATATTTTGCTCTAGTTATATCCTTTTTCTATGCTCTTACTTTTAGTGCTACATCTGCAAGCAACAGAAAACACTGTGTAGGTGCCAACTCTTTTCTTAGCTATTCCTTGCAGATACGAGCAGCATCCCGTTTTCTAACCCAGCCTCTTCTGTCTTTTCCTCCTAGTTGTTCCTAGTGGTATTTGTCCACCTTTTCTATGTACCAGTGTCAGAATTAACAGGGCAGGCATGACAGAGAAAACGGCAGTCATCTCCTGCCACGCTTGGCCTTCAGAGTTGTGTTGGTTTGCATCTCCGTGCTCCACCTCCCATCCTAGTTCAGGGGACCACAAGGCACATCACAGACTGGATGCTGGAAGGAGCAGCAGCTTTGCAAGTGCCACCTAAACTCCACAGCCGCTTGCAGGGCAGAGGTAGCTGGAGTGGTAAGGAGAAAGTTGGCTGGATTTAACCCTATGACTGGCACAGACCTGTGTTTACCATAACCTCTGGCTATTAAAAAACTAGATTTATTTTACCTACAGACTAATGCAGGTAGTCCACACTGCCTTGACATTAGAGGTTTTCTGTCTCTCCTACTCCCTATCTCAAACCCAGAACCTCAGCAAGGTCCCATTCTGAGTAGCTGCTCTTCTCCCTCTGTGCTGAGCATCCCTAAAACCTGAGCGTAATAGCATCCCTGCTAATTATATCGCTGCAGATTTATTTCATGGTAATATTACAGCTGGCCTCAGGCATCACCACTATCATTGGGAAACATCGAACGATCACAGCTTCTTCGCTGCCTCCATTAAACCTGGGAGAAGCGTCTGGGCCTGTTTATAAGTTTGTCTTTTGATGAGAGCCGAGGATTGATGAGCTGGTGGATGCGAGGTTTGCAGAACGTGCCCTGGAGGGAAGCTTCCCTCGTCACGGCAGCCATAAGGTGCAGATGGCAGCGTCGCGAGCGGAATGCAGACACAGCCCGGGGAGGGGGAGCGGGAGTGGGGCGGGAGCGTCACCCTCATCTTGTCGAGGCAGACCTTGCCCCCTCCCTGGCAGCACCACCCCGTGCCGAGGGCTGCACAGCATTCCGTGCGGGACGGCTCCGTGCTCCAAACCAGTGCTGCTGGCAGCTTGGTTGGAGCTGCTCCCAGGGAAAGGGGGCGTTTTGAGCAACTGGTCTTGTGATGCTTTCTGCTGACAGTCTTGGAGCCAGGGCAGAAGAAAAGGCGCAAATACCAGTGCCACTTTTCAACTAAAAAAAATCATACAAGAGTTTTCTCTGTGTTTTCCTTGCTAGAAATAAAATCAATCCTGCGACCAGTGTGCTGGGTACCGAGGCCTTCTGCCATGAGCGTAGCTGAAGGTCAGTGCTGTGTCCCCAGGGGTGTTCTGTTCTTGGGAGCCAAGCCTGTGGCTGCTTGGTGCTCCAGGCTGTGTTCCTAATGGAACACAGCCATGGGATGGCTGGAGGTCTGTAGGAGGAAGTATTTGGTGCTGAAGACCTGGTATCCACACTCTGGGTTTTGGAGGGTGTAAGAGAATATTTCAGCATACATCCCAGTACTGCACAGCTTTGCTGTGAAAGAGTGTTTGCCTGCACCTGAAGCCTGGCCTGCAGGGCTGGGGTGACCATCATCCCCAGTCAGTGTGTTGGTCTTCCCCATGGATGCATGTTGTCCCCAAACAGCAACCCTATGGGAAGAGCAGATTATCACAGACCTGAGATCCACCTCATGTGGAAAACACAAGGAAGTAACTTATAGGTCTTGAAAGGGATTTGGGTAAAAGTAGATCAGTTGTTATTGATTTTACTCTGTCTGGCCATAAAGTCCTTTGTGGTTATGGTCCGCCAGCACAGCAGTGAGTGGGCCAAAAACTTAACTGAAATGGGGTCAATAAATTACATGCAGACAAAAGGCACTTACTTACACTCAGACTACATCAAGTCTCCTGGTAATTTCAGTGAAACAGGCAGAGCAGAAATATGCTGATAATTATTTAAATTAGACTCCGAGCATTGAATTTTTTTCTTCAAGTAACAGCACTTCAGCACTTGTCCAGATGAGTGCTAATTTACCCAAATGGAAAGGTTTATTAAACATGCCAGCCAGTGCTTTAGTAATATTTAGGACAGCAATTTTGCTTTATTATATCTCTTAACAAAGAGGACACAGGCTTCCTGATCCAGCACCAGAGCAGTCAGGGGATGTTGGGGAAGATCCACGTCAGCTCTGCCTGGTCTCAAATCAAGGTATGTTATTTCTGCTTCAATTCTGCCACTTTGCCAAGTGCAAACCTGGGACTTGATTTGAAAAAAACTTCACTGACTTGGCCAGTTTGAAGGACATTCAAAATCTGGACATCTTCTGGGTGCAGGAGTCACAGCTATGATTTGGAAACATTGAAGGGTGAAATTGAGTTTGCTCCAGTGAAATGGGCCCCGAGCCAGGTGCTGAGGAACATGAGCCTGAGCTCTTCCTGCTGCCCCTTGCTCACTCTAGGACATACTTGACAACTGTGTTGTTTTGGGGAGAAATTTGGGTACATGAAGATGATCCCACCCATCATTTGCATCCCTCAATGCTCTGTCACGCCCAGCCTCCTGGTTTTGTTGTCATCATGTGTGTTATTGCCAGGGCTGTCTTTCGGACTAATGCTGGCTTTGCTGTTCCCCTCAGGACTCTGAATTTCTTTGGTTTATATATTTGAGAAAATGCACAAATCCCAGTGGACTGAGGTTCTGTTAAAATATCCTGTAGACATCTTCTGCTGCTTTTTGTCTGTGGGTGCAGGGGTTGGGTTCTGTGGCTTCTCCCAGGACTCAGGTGGGAAATTAAGACTACTTGCACAAATCAGAGATAATATAGAAGTGTTTTACTCTGAGAATCTCCTCACAAAGAAGATGGTTATATGTTGTGAATGCTTCTTGCAGATCCATCCCGAGGAATCTGCTTTTAGGCTTTAAAATTCCTCTAGGTCGTTCAGAATAAAGACCACTACCTCCTTTACATGAGCATGCTGAGGACATGCAGATTACAAATACTGTGTAACACACCAAAATCTTAAGTTGTACTCCTAATATCTTTACGTTTTACCTTCCATAAATATCTTCTCCCTCTCTTTCCCTGCACAAGATTGCTATGTTAAACTATCACACTGCAAATCTTGTGAGTGCCTGGAGCTCTGGATGCTTGCAAAAGATTTGGCAAGGGAGAACTTTGTGGAATTCTGGGTTGTACATTCTTCCAGAGCTTGGATATAGGGTGAAGCCAACAGTGGTGGGAACAGGAAGATTTTGCTTCAAATCCAATTTTTTTTTTCTTTGGTACCATCAGAGTAATGAGAGGAAAGGCTGTGGCTGCTCTTCTATGCAGGTGTGGATGCTGGATATCCCACAGGAGAAACAGAGAAGTTGATCATCTCTAAAGTTAAGTCAGAGGCTCTCTAATCTCCACAGAGAGCTGGATTCACCCCAGATAGGTCGAATACCTTTGTGTCCTGTTGCACTGGAAGTGTGAAAGAGCTCCCAGGAGGAAACATGCCTTCTCTGCTCCCCAGCATGGGTGGACAGGAGGCCAGGTTCTCTGGGGACCACAGCTGATTCCTTCTCATGCTCCAGAAAGGGCAGAGCACTCTGCTGTCACAGCTCCTGCAAGGGGAACATGAAATTTTCAGAATGGGGAAAATGGACGGAAATAATTTGAAAGGAAACTCTGGCTTTGCATTATTGATGATATGTATGTTTTAGCATTTAGTGTCCCACAGGGAAGTGTGCTGGGACACCTTGTTTATGGTGAGCCTCCGTGCGTTGTGGCCCATCAGCCGGGTTCATCCATCCACAGTAACAGGGATGTGGGGAAGCAGCTTAGATGAGTCCTCTGAGCTTACACACCTTTACGAAGTGCAGAGAGACAGTCTGGGATTCAATTTTACTGTTCTAGCACTTTTCTTGCCACTCTGATTGGAAGTGCTTAACTTCCTCTTCATTAATCAGTTTGAATTTTATCTAAAATTCATCCTCGACGAAGGCGAATTAGAGTCTGCTGCTCCAATCCTGGGCTGAAAATGATGGCAGGGTTTAGCAGGTGAGTGCATTGCAGCTTGGATCACAGTGACACTGGATTTTTGGTGGCTCTGTACTGACGAGGCTGGAGGTCTCAGCCGTGTCCTATAGGCAGGACATGAGTGTGACATCGCACCGGTGAATCCCAGTGACACATGGCTGCGGTGCCACAGCCCAGAGCAGCAACACGAGTCAGTCACCAGGTCACTGAGGTTGGCAGGGACCTTTGCAGATCATCCACCTGAACCCCTGGCCAAAGCAGGGTGAGCTGGAGCAGCCTGTCCAGGAACTCAGTTGTTCCTGGGGAGATTCTGTGATTGCCCTAATTTTACAGATGGGCAGGGTGAGCCCTGGGCAGTGACTTGGCTGAGATATCTGGAAGGTGGGTGCAGGTGGTGAGGGTGAGAAGGTGAAGAAGGCCTTGGGGGCTGCAAGGCACATATGTGTGCTTACTCATCTTCTCAAGAGCCCCTGGCTGCAGTGGTGCTGTCTTTCTATTAAGGAAAATTGTTTTCAGGAATCAAAGCTACTAAGGTCTGTTAGACTTGAAGAGATTTAAGATCAGAACATAAATGCATCAGAGGGATTTGTCTCCTTGTCTGGCCAGCTCCTTTACTGTTGGATGTTTATGTACAGGAATGAGTGGAAAACAAGGAATGGAAGGGAAGAGAGGCAGTGAATTCTGGAATTCTGCTTGCAGCATCCTTGGCCTTCTGGTCACTTGTGGAAGTCATCATTCTGAGATTCTCTGTGACAAGGACTATTGGGAAGTTGTCTTCCTCTAGTGCCCTGCTGAAGGCCAGCCTATGGGGGACAGTTACACCATCCCCGTCAGGATTACCTGCTCCATCCTGACTTGCCCACAGAGCATCTTACAGCTCCTGCCACAGGGTTTCCTGAAAAAATTAGGCTATGTTTGTCTGAGCTACATCCTCGTGTCTCCGTGTGGAACGAGCATCCCACTGGGGCAGCTCTGTTCCAGCCAGCCAGGGAGCATCGTGAATATCTGATGAATCTTTCGTGGCAGGATCTCAGCCATACCCTTTCCTCGGGAAGAAGTAATGACTGCGAGGCGCTCCTGAACTCCCGTCCCAGACCTGCAGGCCTTCTCGTGGCTCAGACTCCCTCCTGATGGCGGTGGCGAGGCGGGGAGCTGGGGCTGATTGGCTGCGGTGCTGCAGGAAGCTGCCGGCTGATTTCCCTAAGCCCCGGCGCCGAGTCAAAGCGCACCAGGGCCGGCTCTCATCGCGCCGCAGCTGCGGTTTGCGGCGGGAGAGCAAGAGGGGAGCGCGACCGGGAGAGGGAGACGGGTTCCACTCCTGTTTGGGGTGTAAAAGGAATTATAATCTCACATTCTGCTTTATTTTCTGTGTATTTTTTTCCCTCTCTCCCTAGTGAAGGCAGATAGCATAAGAATTAACCTCCAGCGACATCCTAGCAAGAAAAAAAACCCCATCATTTGCAGGCTCCTAAGAATAAGAATTTCCCTGGCAGGAACACACCTGGAGGATCCTTTCTCTGTTATGATACAGATATTTTGTAGAATGTTCTGAGTGTCCTGAATCCAAAATGTCTCTATTTTGGATCTGAAAGGCTTTTATAGCCCAAATCTGACTCCCTCTTGTGAAGTACCTTGCTGTGCTTCGTGTGGGGGTTTCAGGACCTGGTATGTGAATCTGTTCTTTAAATGTTGCTCAGCTGATCAGTGTCACAGCTTTTCCAGCATCTCACAGAAAAGAGGAACGTGGTGAAAACCAAAACAAACCAAATTTTGCTGCACTTCTTGAAGCAGCTTGTGAACTGGGAGTTTGTCCCTGCATCCTTTCCTCCTGCTTTCAGCTTTCTGCTGTGACTGGTGACTGAGATGAGAGAAACTCGATGTCACGGAGCAGCAGCGCTGCAGGCAGAGCCTTTGGGCAGTCTGGGCCCAAACCTCCTTTGCACTGCTGCTGCTCTGGTCTAGCTGCTTAGCAAATGCTTTCATGCTTGCGGGTTGCCTCATTAGGAGCAGGGAGTAATGATGGAGCCAGTGGTGCCCTCCTCCCTTCTGAGAGCGCACGACAGGGCTGGCTTTGCTGATACAGCATCTTTGCTCACACTTGCATGAAATTCTTCCTAGAGCAGTGCTCTGAAAACTGTTCTTAAAATCCTGGGCAATATAGCAGGATTCTGGCCTAACTTCCTGCACGAAGCAGGGTTGGTTAGACGTGTTGGTCAGGGCCTTGTGTGTTGTTTTTGGAGATCTCCAGGGGTGAAGCTCCTCCACTCAGTATCCCTGTCTTTTCTTGTCTAGAGACTTTCCATCAGGTGATCTCTTGCTTGGTGCCTCTTTCTTCCTTTGTTCTTTGGCTCCTTTATCCCATTAAACACATGGGTTTGAATCAATAACCAGCATAACCCTCTGCCCACAGATTGCTATTTCTGGCATGCCCTGCATACAGACCCCGTGGTTTAGGTGATGCCTCATCTCATTGCAGTGTTCCTGCTCTAAAGAGATGACTTCTCAGCCTCCTTTCATTTATGGAAAAAAGTATTATGCAAATAGCTGCACGTCCAGTTTATGGCTATGGATTGCACCAGGGAGCTGGATGTCACCAAGCAGAGGACACTCCTCCCTGGTGCTGACACTTTGGAGAGACCCTCCTGCATGCTCTGGTGCTGGCTTGTCATCAGGGGAGATGGTTTGACTGTCCTTGAGCACTCCCACTGCCCAGTGTTGGGTGGTGGAACACTGAACAGGTTGAACAGGTGAGTAGTGGAGACTCCA